>VWZI01016705.1:314972-337822 GCA_013396835.1 Psilopogon haemacephalus
TGGGGGGGGTGGGGGGAAAGATTGTTTGTTTGTCTGATTTATTTTCTACCTTTGATCTAACAGACTGTGAAATCTCATTCTGGGCTGTACATGATCCTAGTGAGGCTCGGACATCGAAGGCTGCCTCTGTGCCTGAGTCACTGACATTTGGATGAGATAAAACACTGTTTTTCCTCACCCTTTTCCTTAGTTACATTTTTGTTAATCTTCTTCTCCTTCTCTAAATTCTTTCTTTCCTCCACTGTTGGCCTTTTCTTTGGCTTCTTCCCATAAAAAATATAATTGTTGCATGATTAGCTTTTGTCACACCAATGTCATTTAAGCTGGGACATCAAGATTTTATACAGATTATGTCTGCAGATCTGTTCTTGGCACATGCTGTATGCAAGTATCTGCTAGTGTTTAACCACCTTTTTTCAGAGATTACCTTCTCTTTAAAATTACCACCCTTTATCTCCAGAAAAAGACTTAGGCTATCCCCTAGAAGGGAAGAGGTGGCACTGAGCTAACAATATCTGGAACTTGACATTCATCTGATTTGAGTGACAGTACAGTAGGATTTTCAAACCTGGCTTGTCTCCATGTTTACACTCCCCCAGAAGTGGGTGTTTCCTTTGCAGAAACTAATAAGACAACATATTAACATTTCAGTCCTTGATGAGAGCTCAAGTTATGAGTGTCTAAGACAGTCATTCTTTACCATTTTAACTAAGTTGTTTCTTTTGAAACTGGTAATTTGATGCTCTTTCCACACTTTCCACACCAGTATACCTAGCTTGTTAAATTCCACTTTGCTCCTAATGGCACACTGCTCACAGTGGTTTCTGAAATCTTGAGGCTGAAGTGTTTTTCTTGACAAGTAATCAAACCAACTCAAGCCTAATAACACTAAATCCTGGCCCACAGATCACCAGGAGAGACATATTTGTAATAGCAAATCTAGTAATAACCAGATGCAATTACTGGAGTACTGAGAAGAAAGCAAAGGGTATAAATCTCACTGATGAAGTGGTAGGCTTACAATAGGTGCTACATGCTTTGATCAAATTTAAATTTTTATTACACTTTAGTTAAGACCAGCAATTTATGACTGGCATGCAAAACCATTGACATTTCCTCTTTGTTCCAATCCATACTAGTAGTACAACCTGCAGTTTTAAATCTAATTTGACATTTGTTCACGGAGCACTAGTCATTCAGTAAGGCTCAAGGTTTTGCTTTCCTGGAAGGAGATAAAACTAACCGTCTTTAGGCTTATTTGAGAACTGTAAATGTCAGACTCCATGAGCCAGGACAGCGTGATGGATGTGTTAAGAAGGTTTTTATCAGATCCTGCCATCACCACAACACAGCTCTGGGCCCTTCATCTCTGAGAGCAAAGACCTATTTCACGAAGTAAATGAAGTTGGTGTAATTCACACAACTGGAAACATGCCAGAAAATAAATAATATATTTAGCAGCCCTCTAAGAGTTATTTCAAGTGGTTTATATGTTTCTGAAAAAAAATAACTCAAAAAAGACAGTTTTAAGAAACCATTAACTGGAGTGAGCTAATTAGAAACAGATCACATGATGATAAATGAGGTAATTTAATCTGTTGACTGGACTGGTAGCCTGTAAGTATGTAGAGTGATCCTGCAGATAATTGTATCAGTACCTGTGCTAATAATGGTATATGGAGATCAAAGCCACATAATATTCCCAGACCCTTAAGCCTCTGCATTGTACTAAGATTAAGTTAGTAAATACATATCAGCTAATTTAAAGCAGTGCCATTACCATGTTGCAGTTATGAAATAAAGAGGTCTTGAAAGCTTTGAAATTTGGCAATCAACCTTAACTCTGACCTGATCCTTCTGCTCTCATTTCACTGATCATGATGGAGCAACAGTGAGACAGGAGAGGAGGAGTAGTCCAGCACATCAAAGATTTTATGTTGCTGTCTGGAAGTGACCTTCCAAACCTTATAAAAGGTACTTCAGACCACTTCAGAGATCATGTCATGGCCACAGTGCTCTTGAAAGAAGAGAAAGGTGATTTTGGGAACACAGCTCAAGTGGCCACCCACTTTCTGCCCACATTGAACCTGTAGTCTTTAACACCAACACTTTTCACAGAAAAAAACAAACCCAAAATATTTGGCTTAATCATCTGTAGATGAAGTTCTAGTGACCTTTTGCATAAAGGTATTTCTCAGAATTGCAGACAGGCATGTAAGTCCATGAGAAAAGCAAGATTTCAGACACATTTGTCCACTCAACATCCCCTGCAGGCTGGTTTAATTTTCTTTCCACCAAATATGTTTACCTTTGTTAGATTCACTCTGAAGTGCTGAACTCCTCTTGCCAGGGGACTTTGCGATCTACCTTATGCTTGTGACTGCTTCTCTCTGACTCCTGTCCACAGAACGGCAACACTGCAATGTCCCTGGCTATGTCTGCATCAGTAAATTTGGGAGATTCAGAACTTATCTCTGACACTGAGGTCAAGCAATGTAAAATGGCTCATGTCTTTACTACAAAACTCTCTTACTCACTGAAAACTGTGTGGTCACATGCAGACTTGAATTTCAGGAATCCTCCCTGTCTGTGCTATCAGTCTGCCGAAACTTTCTTGGAGGGATGCCAGTCAGCAGAACCAACATGTGGCAGAGACCAATCTCATGTAGTAATTCCAGAAACAGGGACTACTTGCTGGAGTTCTTTGATTTACCAATACAGGGGTGGTCTTTGTGAATCTAGATGTTCACTGATGAGAGCAAAGCTTTTTTAGGTGGGACATCTGTTCTCTGATCTCTAACATATATGAAAATTTACTTTTGGCGTCTTTTTCTCTGGTGGGAGCTTTGTCATAATAATTCTACCTTGATGTTATTAATTTCTTGTCCTATGTACCTGTGTAAAACAATGTACTGAAGAAGTGTTGCACGTAACACTCCATCTTGTGATTTTTGGTGGCATTAATAGCTCCTCCTCATTTCACTGCTAAAGAGGAAAATGAGCTATCAAGCAAGGGCCTAAAACAAATTTACTCTGAAGCAAGATATTGCTTTGCTTACTCCTCAGTTTATGTTGACATAAATGGCCCATAAAAGATATTTATTGAGTGTGCTATGAAATACAAGGACCTGGAAGGAAGGCTGCAACAGAGAAATTCAGCATGGAGAAACACAAACCAGCTCACACATCCAATGATCTGTCTCCCTCACCTAGTATGAGCCAGAGAGGGACAGTAGCAGACAAACTATTTACCTTGACTCAACATCAATTCCTGTGACGTGGCTGCCTTCAATAAACACATTCTGAAATTATTTCTGAAACTGCAGTAGCTGATGAAGACATGATTACCCTGCAGTAATATAGGCAAAATTATTTCTTCTTAGAGAATATTTTATTCTTAAAGGAGTCAGAAAGTTAAGGTCAATGGGACAGAATCTAGTTGGGGGCCTGTGTCTAATGGAGTCCCTCAGGGGTTGGTACTGGTACAAATATTCAATATATTCATTAACAACCTGGATGAGGGAACAGAGTGCACTGTCAGCAAGTTTGCTCATGACACAAAACTGGGAGGGGTGGCTGACACACCAGAAGCTTCTGCTGCCATTCAGCAAGACCTAGACAGGCTGAAGAGTGGGCAGGGAGAAATTTAGTGAAATATAACAAGGGCAAGTGTAGAGTCTTGCATATGGGAAACAACAACCCTATGTATCAGTATATGTTAGAGACTGACCTGCTGGAGAGTAACATAGGGGAAATGGACATGGAGGTCCTGGTGGACAGATGAATGACCACAAGCCAGAAATGTGCCCTTCTGGCCAAGAAGGCTAGTGACATCCTGGCATGTATTAGAAAGAGTGTGGTTAGTAGGTCAAGAGAGGTTCTCCTCCCCTTTACTCTGTCCTGGTGAGGCCACATCCAGTCCAGTTCTGGGCCCCTCAGTTCGAGAAGGACAGGGAGCTGCTTGAGAGAATCCAGCACAGAGCCACAAAGATGCTGAAAGTGAGTGGAACATCTCCCTTGTGAGGAAAGACTGAGGGAGCTGGGTCTCATTAGCTTGGAGAAAAGGAGTGGTGACTGAGGGGTGACCTCATTAAGGTTTGTATATATATAAAGTGTGAATGTCATGAAGATGGAGCTAGACTCTTCTCAGTGATGGTCAATGATAGGACAAGGGGTGATGGATGTGAGCTGGAGGTGGATGTTCCACACGAAGGGTGAGAGAACACTGGAACAGGCTGCCCAGAGAGACTGTGGAGTCTCCTTCTCTGAAGACATTTAAAACCCATCACCCTGTGTGACCTACTCGATGTGATCCTGCTCTGGCCCGGGAGTTTGCTTAGATGATCTTTCAAGGTTCCTTCCAGTTCCCAACATTCTGTGATTTCATGATTCTTGGCTTACTGACATTGATTTTGTTTTGAGATGATCAGATGTTGTCCAATACTGTTTCTCTTTCCTTTTAATATGAAGATACATTTAATTTAATTTTTTCAGTCCTTGTCCAGGAACAGAAAATTGTATCTTGGCAAGTTTTCCTTTTTTTGCCTCACAGGATTTTCACCTATATGAAAATGTGTCCACTCAGACATTTCAATTCGTACATTACCACCAAGAAATATTTGCTGTCATATCTAATACATAAAACCCTATGTTTCCTTAATCCAACTTCCAAATACCATGCAGAAATATAGAATTTTGTTGGGAAAATATCTGTAAAGTGAAGGTCCCCATGAACTACTTGTAAGTGGCAGGAAAAGAACAACCATCATGACACCTCTTTCCTCAAACAACAAGACTGCGTGCCCATATTCATCACTCATGATCTACACGTGAACAGAGATTGATAGTCTCCCTTCAGTTCCAGATTCACTCTTCACCTATTGATCAACGCACAGGGATATTGTAGAAAATTTGCATCTGGGGTCTCTCCTCCATTGCCTGAGTCACTGACAGAAACTACTTTTCCCTGAGGATTCCTATGACTTGCTCAGGATTGAAGCTGGAAGCCATCTCAATTGTTCTGACAGTGACATACACTATTCCCAGCTTTTTGTTGTTTTCTGTTTGATTGGTTGGTTGGTTTTGTTTGGGAGTTTGTTGGTGGTTTTTTGTTTTTGGTGATGGTTGTTGTTTTGGTAGTTTTTTTTGTTTGGGTTGGTGTTGGGTTTTTTTTTTTGTGGGGGTTTTGTGGGGGTTTTTTTGTTTGTTTTGTGTTTTCTTTTGGGGGGGGGCTTTTGTGTGTGTGTGTTTTGGGTTTTTTTGGGGTTTGTTTTGTCTTGTTTTGTTAAAATGCTTTTCAATTTTTTAAGCTATGTTGTATTATGAACAAAGTCCCATGGGACAATCAGAAAAATATTAGTTAGAAATGTGGCTTTGATCTCATCAAAGCAATAGATGCAACCCAAAACTAACTTCCAGGAGATTCCTGGAAAACACAGCCATCAAAGCAGGCTCCTGACCAGGTGAATTGTTCTAGGAGATTATACATGGCTCCACAGGCCACAACTTTATTCAGAAGAATGCAAAATCAGGTCATACTGGAAGAGTTGTAAGGCAATATTTAAAATTGTTATTGCAAGAAAATCTGTCTGAATGCTAGAACTCTCTAGCACACATAAAATCATAATGGATATTCAGATTGTAATATCTCCAAAAATCTTCAGCTTTCATTTGGATGTGGAGTCTTGTACTACCTGGTCTGAATACTCTTTGAAATGTCATAACTGCAGTATTGTGAGACATCCTAATCCATTTGCTTTTCCTAGGTGTTTCTGGAGCTCTACCAAATAAGGTGGCTGCATGGAAGCTATTACATTTCAAAGAGATTAACTGTGCAGACTTTATTCCAGAAAATATTTGGAAACTGGTGTATTTGAAAAATTCCCTTCCCTGCTTTAAAAAAAAAAATAAAATTGACTGAAGTTTTAAAAGTGCATGTCTCTTGTCAAAGCTACAGAGAGGACATCAAAGTGGACACTAGTTTACAAAGGCATCCAGACTACTCCAGCAGGCATCACTAGAAGCAACATTACACAGAATTCCTTTATGATTTAATTAATATTAAAAGTATAGTGGTTAGGTAAAAAATACAAAAACTCCACACAGCAAAAATTCTCAAAGATGAGAAGATTTAGGATCACTGTTCCCAGCTTCTAGTATAAACCAGTCCATGTCATTTAACAAAAGAATTCTAACAAAGGATGAGGAAAGCATCCTTTTCTTTTATCACAGAATCATTTTGAGCTGAAGCATGAAATGTCCACATGCCAACAACTGTATCACATCTCTCAGTGTCAGTTCCAGATCCTTCCTATCCTCCTGTTAAAAAATGCACTTGTATTTACAACAGGAATTTTTTCTACCTCAAGCACCAAGTCACTGAGCCTTGGCAAGGAATGAAAAATGAAAAAAAGGTGTCAGCAATTTATAAGACTATATCCTTAATCAGGTTTGATCATTGTAATGGACTGAGTCACTGCCTCAGGGACCACATAAGTGGCTATACATTGCAAGGTTTTATTATTCAAAGCGAAAATTATGTTAACCTTTGGGTCTCCCTGCATTTTGGGAAATTATTGTCCATGTAAGTAGAAAGCAGACATGGAGACCAAGTCACAACAAAGTCCTGAAACTTGCCTTAAAGGCATAATATTAATTTGTCCATGATGGGGATGAAGGCTAACCTTTCTACCCACTGTCTCTGTGGGAGGCATAGCTGTGCTTTGAGCTCTGGTGGCCACATTCTTTACAGATATAATAATGGGTTTTTACACATCTGTTACGATGTCGGTATATAAGTATGCACAATAGTCTGTTCCTATATTGCTATACTGAAAGAGGGTATCACCTTTGTTTCCTCTGCTCCTTTTTCTTCCAGTGCAAAAGCAGGTACTTACAGGCAGGAGATTCTTGGACTACAAGTATTCTCACTTTCTGCACCTTGGTGACACCTATACCTCTCTCCTGGATGATACCTGGAAGTGTAATCTTCTCTTTAAAGGATTCAGTCTGGGCTTAAATCATGTGCCTAATCCTGGGCAGGGACTATACCCAACAGACCAAAAAACAGAATCTGTTTGGTAATGTCTTTCACAGGATACTCAGCCCTGCAGGTGGAAATCCTGTTAGCCATCAGTATGGCACACAGCTTTAAAGCAGCTCTTCATATCACCATGTAGATACAGCCTGCAGTTAACTATTCACACATTTCCCATTTTCCTTCATTCAGAATGTATCCTGCATAAACTGTGACTACAAAGTCACTTCTTTATTAAAGGAGGGGATAAAAGTTCTCTACAAAAGCAGATATTCTAGTTGTCTGGGTATATTGAATATGACATTTGCAAAGAAAACAAGCAGAGCAACAGAAGAAGCATGCCATCAAGAACACCTGCTCCAGAGAGTTTAAAATTAGATCATATGGCGCTATAGTGAACATAGTTTGTTTTCCATTATTGCTTAAATATGATGATAACCAATTTAGGGATTGTCATAAAATCCATATTGTATTATTCTGAGGCTTGGTTAAGAGCAAAGAATGTGTGACCGAATCAAAGGCTTCACCAAAGCTAATAAACACAGCTTCAGTCATATATGTGGCCTTTATCCACAGCTTGATTAATATCACATTTAACCTAGAATAAGGCTGAGGTTATGGAGTGCTTTAAACAAAAGCCAGATTTGAAATAGAGTGAGGGGACTGATACCTTTAAATTAATAAAGCCATTGATCTGTCCACACACCAAACATTTGGAAATGTTAACTGATGTCACTAAAGCAGCTGAAAGCCTATGATTATTTAAATCAAAGAAAACATCACCTTTCTGGCCTATGAAGAGTCTTCCAAATTGTTCAGATATTCACAAAGCACTGAAAGAATCATGAAAGAATATGACTGCAAATTTTAGCTGCAAAAGGGGGGAGAGGGGGGTTAGTCACTCATCTCTTCAAATATTAATTAATTATTTTCAGTATTTCATTAAAATGTATAATTTCAAAAGAGGAAATGTTGATTTTATTTTTGTTTTAAATAAACAACACAGCAAATTAGATTAACTTGACTTCTCAAAGGTCAGAAGGTCTCTAAATCTGTTAACAGGCCCAGTGATGATTATTTAATGCCCTAACTATTTGTTATGTCTGTTACAATTTAACTCAAATCTTTAATTCATTAAATTAGTTGTTCTAACTCTGCTAAAAAAATTCTTTCATTCCTTTCCAAATGTTCTCAGATTCCTCAGCCGTTTTTTAACATGATAATCTAAATAAAATGTAGTTTTTCCTTTTTTTCAACTCATCTTTATTTCCATTTCAAAGTTGAGTACAGTACCTGAATCAACAACACATCTGCTATGTCTATAATTTTTGCCATTTCTTATCTCCCTGCTGAGACACTTAGACTTGTCATGGGTCATTTGAGGAGAACAGTTCCCTGATTTAACCTGAATTGTTGTTACAGATCTGAATTGACTGGGAGTGATCACCATCCAGAAGATAAGCAATTACATCCATAGTGACCTATGCCAACCCATTCAACAGCTCAGAGTTGCAGGGCACATGTATTAGGAGGGCAAGGATTTTCCACTCCAGAGCAGTTCCCAGAATTGCCATACGAAAAGGTGTTTCTGCTAGAAAATTATTGTCCTTCAGACAGAGATGAAGTTAACAGAAAGTTTTAGAATAATTAATAGCTGGTGTGGACGGCATTTGCCTAAAAGCTTGAATACAATATTGCTGGACCAGTAAGGAAACATAAACTGCTAGGAGACATCATAGGCCAAAGGGACACCCAGAGAATTGTCAGGCAAAATAAGAAAATCTGGCTTGCATCAGCCACAGAAGAGGAGGGCAACTGCAGCTTTTGCACAGTTAAAACAGGTAAATCGAGTCCCAAAGTGCCCTCTGCATTTGCAGATGCCTGAAGACACCCAAGAAGGAATCAGCTTGCTCCTGTGTATGATGCACATACTGCACCCAGCCATCCACACACTTTTATATAACTTTCATGGCTCCTTAATGACAGACACTTGTATGTAAAGAACATTGACTAGATTTGTGAAAAGTTGGTTTAAAATCATAACTCATGTGGAATGAAATAGGTAACAACAGTCAAAGCACTCACGTAGAACTTAAATATACAGTGTAAAATCCACATAAATTCAATGATCTGACTGGATGTATAGTTGTTTTTTATTCCAGTGTCCTTCTGCCAGCAATCACTCATCTGTCTGGTGCACAAGAAATTAATCACTGAGAAAAAGTAAAATTCTGTGCTTTCAGTCAAATCCAAACATTACTGGACAGATTTTGTTACTAATGGGAGCCAGCATCTATAGTGCTCAGGTAAAATATTTTAAAATTATTAAAAGCATCTCCTAAGAGCTGAAAGCAGAAAAAATTTAATCAGTCCTGATAATCAAAGCATGATCTAGTAGAAACATACACAAGATTCATTCCAGCAAAGAAAAGATGACTGAGTAAGTCTTCTTAACTTACACTTTGCATGTTTTGTAATCTGCACAGCTCCTTTCCCAGGTCTCTAATTGTAAATATACACTGGCACACAGATTACCCCAAACAATTCTCTTTATTCTCCCCTTTGAGACGTTCTGATTAAAACGACATTGGCATTTCATACATACTTCTTAACCAGACTTGGATGAGAAGATGAAATAGCACAAGGTGGGGGGGGAGATGGAAGAATTTTTTAAAATATAAAAGTCAATATGAAAAAGTTGGAATATTTTAATAGGCCAGGGTGGATGACTCTTCCACATTTCCCAGCTCTCACACCAAACATAATAGTACTTCAGGAATTATCCAGGTCTTTGCAGATTCTACATAATTCTGTGCTTGCCCAGGGAGGTTGTGTCTGCTCCCTCCCTGGATGTGTTCAAGGCCAGGGTGGATGAGGTCTTGAGCGACCTGATCTAGTGGGAGGTGTCCCTGCCTATGACAGGGGGTTGGAACTGGATGATCTTTGAGGTCTCTTCCAACCTAAACTATTCTATAATTCTATGATTCTATATGTTTTCTCTCAAGTTTTCTTCTATGAGTGTTTTCTTCTGTTGCTCTCTGAACAGCTTTCCCATCCTTCCCATTCTTACTCCTCCTGGTGTATCCTGTTCACTATTCATAACAATTGAACAGGCCCATGAAATTGGTGTTGCAAGGACCAAAGAAATGACAGCGCTGAGACGACCTGGGTCTACAGGACATTATGTGATTTACACCAAGCTCTTCTTCACTAAACATTTCTGGCTGTTTCACTTGGAGGCCTGTGTGAGATGACTCTGGTCACAGTCATTTGTGCTCCAGAGATCCCATGTACAGAGTGGCAGCTTAATGGCTTTTCTGTTATACTTTCAGCTCCCCCATGATCCACCAAATATTGTCATCCCCCAAAAGACCTTGGTGAGAATATTGCTCATCAGAAGTCCTATTGATCTGAAAATAATTACATTTAACATCTCTGCAAGCATAACCATATATCATAGTATTAGCCAGGCTGTTGCTGAATTATACCTTTCTATAGTAGAAGACCCAGAGAATCAAGGGCATCCTGGGATACATCAGGAAAAGTGTGGCCAGAAAGTCCAGGGAGGTTCTTCTCTCCCTCTACTCTGCCTTGGTAAGACCACACCTGGAATACTGTGTCCGGTTTTGGGCTGCCCAGTTCACTACAGACAGGGACCTGCTGGAAGGAGTCCAGCAGAAAGCTATGCGGATGGCTGGGGCACTTGAGCATCTCCCCCAATGAAGAGAGACTGAGAAACCTGGGACTGTTTAGTCTGGAGAAGAGAAGTCTGAGAGGAGATCTGATCAGTGTGTGCAAATATCTGAGAGGGGGGTGTCAAGTGGATGGAGCCAATCTCTTTTCCGTGGTCCACAGCAAGAAAACAAGGAGCAACAGCTACAAATTTGAACATAGAGGCATGAGGAGAAACTTCTTTATGATGAGAGTGACAGAGCACTGGAACAGGCTTCCTAGAGAAGTTGTGGAGTCTTCTTCTCTGGAGACTTCCAAAAGGTACCCTAAAGGATCCTTCCTTGGCAGGGAGGCTGGACTCGATCTCTCGAGGTCCCTTTCAACCTTGAAAGTTCTGTGATTCTGTGACCCTATCCCAACTATTTTTATTAGTGAAAAATGTTTGACTCACTTCTATTGCCACTGATGTTAAAATATTAAAATACTGATAATATGTTTCACAATAATAAAGTCATAATTTTAAAATATGTCCTGCATATGCATACATTTTCAATGGATCTAGAAAATTAGCAGTGCAAATCTCCTTGACTTTCCAAGACAGTTTTGTTCCTGGGATTACAATTCCAAATCATTAACCTCAAATATATTTCATCTGTGAACATCAGTGAAAACAGCATTAAGCATAATTCAAAAACCCAATTTCACACATTTCTTACAGAGCTATGTACATAATTTACCCAAAGAAATAGCTTTAACATGCAGCTATGAAAATTCTGGAGGTGGTTGAATGTCCATGCGTTCCTAAAAAAGAAAAGCAATCAAATTAATTATATATTCAGAGGAAACAATTAAGATGCAATGATGAAAAGCTCTCTAAAATTCTGCACATGGGAATAATTGTGGTCACAGGGAAAGTTGGAGGGTATTCTTTGAGAAATACTATGCTAATGGGTAATTAAAGACCTATTGAAGAATGATACATCAAATAACACACTAAAGGTTTTATGTTCAATCACCATGCCTCAACTTTGTCATTGCCTGGCTTATGAATGACTAAATAGGCAAGTTTAATGCCTTATAGACTGCTCTAATGCTGTTTTCAAAGACTACCCATAATAGACTTGGCTCTGCCGTGGAACAATTTTTTCATGTTGTGTGCTGGCCTGTTTACTAAGATGTTTTCTGTATGACTACACTGGCCTAACTCATCAAGCCTCAGCCTGGAAAAAAAAAACAAAACAAACTAATACTTAAAAATCTTTAAGACACTTAGCCAGAACTGATAGCTTTGATGATGGTTCCGCTCTGGCTCTATCTGAGAACAATAGGGGAACCACAGCCATCCAAAGACTGAAGAACAAAGGCTGCTGGTAACATTTCATGCAAATGCCTCCAGAGACTGCTTGGGAGAAACAGCAGAGGAGTGAAAACTCTGGCACATCTCAGGGGTCGGCGCACTAGCCTAACAAGCGTAGTGGGACTGGGGCTCCAGGTAAGTTATACATATGCATAATCCACAGTTTATTTCAATTCCTTTAAATTAATGTATTTATGCATACGTATGAAGAACTAAATACTGGGTTGGTTTTTAAGCAGGTTTTGGGTCACAAAATCTTGATGTTTGGACATAACCTGCTCCACCATCCCACCTGCTGTAGTGGCTGGTCAGACACACGGGTGTAGAAATGCTGTATTTAAAATATGAGTGAGTACAAATATGTTGTGACAGCAAAGAATCTCATAAAGGGTGAGGAGATTTATACATTAGGTCCTATATATTTTATTTTCTTCTACTCCTGAACGACACTCTCTCATCTCACTGAAATAAAACTTCGCAGTGTTATGCACTCTCAGAAGAGCAAGTTCTAGTATGCACTTCATTGCTGAAACCTGAGAGTGTTTACATCTCTGACTACCTTGGCAGGAACATAAATCAGAGCATGGAAGTGGCACATACTGAGGTTTGCATCTATAAGTTATTTTGTAGCTACAAAAATGTGGGGACATATTTGGCAGGTGCAAAATGCCAGCGTTGTGGCCATTTTTATTTACTAGTTATCTTTTTTTTCCTTTTTCTCCTCTTGCACACAGACAACTATAGGTAAGTAAAGAAAAAGTCTGGGCAGGACGCACAGATAATTAAGTATTTCATTATTCTTTTGATTTCAAAGCTTGAAACAAGAAGAGATTACAGAGGGTTTTACGTAAAATACTTCAGATGGAGTTTAGCTGTATAAGAAAATGCTGGGATAGTGCCAGATACAGATGTGCTATCTACCCAGAAACTATTTGGCAAGTCAGTGAACTATGATATTGTAAGAAAGTCTGGGCTTCAGTACAACTTTTCAAAAAAGTGCCTGTTGGCTGAGCTACGATAGTAAAGCTGTTTATTGGCAGAGAACTTATATGGGAAGCCGAAATGAAGACCCTGCTTCTTTTCCCACTGTGATTTTTTTTTCTCACCACAATTAATTTATTATAGGTAGTTCAGTCCAGACCTGCATAGCGGTTGAGGGACAAAGTCTAGACATAATTTACTGGCTAGTGCCTGGTGAAAATAGATTTTCAGCATCTACATTTTCCCTCTGTTTCTCTTTTTTCTTCTGCCAGACACATCAAGTATGCTATATGCTAAGTATATGGTAGGTGAGCCCAAATTGACCAAGGAAGGATTTCCTTTTCTGAAGCTGTCCTCTATCATACTGTGATATTTTTCCATCATGCTAAACAGTAAATACCAAACCAAACAATAAAAGCAGTACAATTTTCATTACTTGAGATATTGTTTTGTGCTTTTCACAGCAGACGATAAAAATTGCCAGAAATGGTCACCCTGCTCTTCCATTTCACAGCTGCTATTATCTGGCCAGACGGTTTTATAACATTGTTCATATTGACACAGGAAAGCACAGAGAAGTTAAATTTACATGAGCACAAAATACTAATGGCAAATTCTGGAACAGAAATCCCAATACCTACCTGTGTTGTACAGGTGAGGACCCTGCTGTTGCAGAGAAATAGCAGAGTAGCTAATATGGAAAGAGCTGATATGGAAAGAGACCAATGCCAGCAGAAGCTTGGCATTTGGAGAGTCCACTTTTCATTTTCAGAATGATTTACAAATATCAGTTTGACAATTTGCTCAAAAATGTTTAAAAGAAGGCCTAATAGATGTCTGTGCTAAGTAGGAAGACAGCTGCGATCGCAAGTCTGCTCTGGGTTTGGCAGTCAAATCAGCAGCACAGATGAGATTAGAGCTATGCCTCTCTCCTTCCACAGGCCACAGAAAAGCCCACTATTTTCCTTGCAAGTCACACAGCTGGGGCTGTGAAGCCTTGTCCTATTAAGGGACCTGCTAACAGATCCACCACAGACCTGACAGCATGGAGGCCTGTTGCAGGTCCCAAGTCACTGCTAGCCCCAGAGGCACGGCAGGGACTAATGGGACAGGTCCCACAGTCTGCATCCAATCTCCAAGTGAATTCAGACTCATTTCCTTGACTGAATTTGCCTGGCTAGTCTGAAGGCAGCTTCAAGACAGGCCAGTGGTCTCTGCTGCTTTTACCCTTTGCCTGATCAGTCACTGAGAATGTAACTGCAGGTGTGCAGGAGATCAAAGGCGTTGATCTGTTGTCCCACCAAACCTCTGCTGGTGGTGATGGTGCCCGGGGGAGGAATGGCTCCATTCTAGCTCCAGGCTATGGCAAGTTGCATGGCTGCCAGTTACAGAAAGCCTTATCTGTTCCACTGTAAGATGGGAGTATAAGCTCCTGGAAAGGGTTAAAAATTGTTGTGATAAGGCTGGTTCATAGAATGAGAAAAAAAAATCTGACTTTGGGTAAGAGCAAGGAGCATCCAGACTGCTTATTTATTGCTTATTTATTGACAGGAACACTTTCAAAGGCTCCCTCAAAACATTGTTCCTCTCTACTTAGCTCAGCACTCTCCCAGGAACTGGTATAGGCACAAGATCCCTCTGTCCCACCTGCCTGCTGCACCTGCTCCAAGCACTTCTCATCTGCTTAGCAGCTTTGCTGATGAGTCCTCCTTGTCCTGGTTTAGAACAGCCTGCTCTCACAGGTAGCACCCACACACACACATAGTCTGGGGGGAAAGTAACATAAAAATCCCCGTGCTGAGATAAGGAGCGTTTAACGAAAGCAATACAACATACTATTAGCTCAGCTATTTTGCAGAAAACAAAAGCAGAAGCAGCAGAAGAAGCCGGCCATAAAATGAATCCCCAAGCCCACAGCCAGCCCACAGGTAAAGAACAACAACCTAAACCAGAAACTAGAAGCAGCAACCAGAAACAGGAAGCCTCTCGTGTTAAAACCCAAACTACAAGCCCCATGATACTTTGCTCTAACCAGCACTTTCATTTTAAAGCTGGCATGATGTCAGCGTGGTATTGAATACTTACCAGCAGATTCAACTGGCTAAACCCATGACACTCTCCACCTCCTATTCTACTGTGCATTTCTACACGAGAAATTAAACGTCATCTTTAGTAGTAATTATTGTTGTTATTGTATCTGTTGACAGGAGACTTAAAGTTATTTCCGATTCTCTATTTCTGGATTTTATATCTTCAACATTGCTACTGAACACCACAAACTGGCCTGTGATTAATAAGCATCCATTGTGTTTTTTTCCTAGCAACACAGAATTGTTGATGGATGATGAAGTGTTATTTGCAATTTCAGCATTTTGCATTGTGTAAAATCATTCTGCCCAGTCACTAGGCTCATAAGATACTGCAACTCATTGAAGTTTACCCTCATCATTTGTATTTTCAATTATCTAACGCACCAAGTACTAAATACTTTGAATATGCTTATTAGAAATCATGAAGCCATATTTCACAGAAGATTTTCATGAGAAGCTCCACCAGGAGCCTTTGCACTTAGGAAAGCCTGGAATTGCCCAGTCTTAGGGAAGCCTAAGAGATGCATACGTATGTTTTCAGTCCAACAGAGACCTCTCCACTATTCCCAAATGGACCTTCTGTGGTTATCTGATTGTCACAAAAAAATTGCAAATTTCTTTGCCATAGAGTTCTGGAAAAACAGAGGCTTTGTCAATTTACCACACACATACTAAAGGGACTTCATTACATGATACTACAATTAAGAAGAAAATAGAAAAACCTATTGTCACATCCAAGTTCAAAACAATGGCTTGTATTCAAAAGCATCTGTTTCAAGTTAAACTACAGATGTGAACTGCTAATAGAAACCATGACTATTATCATTGGTGGTTTTGTTTTAGCTCATTTTGTATCAGAGAAAACTTAACTGATTCAGGCATCTTTTAATAAAGTTGGTTTTAATCCAATTAAGCAGAAAAATTCTGATATTTTAAAGAAAAGGGTACAGTTTGGAGTCCTTTCAAGTACAACATTTTCCCTAATGCCTTTTGAAATACAAGGCATCTGTATAAAATATGAGCTCTATGACACTTTGAGTTGATTCAGCCCTCACAAATACCTGTTACATATATTTCTTACTTTCAGAGATATATTACATGAAAACCAGAATGAAAACTGTAGCAGAGCATTTGATATTCCCCTATCAGAAATTTGCAAGAAAAGAAAAAAAGAAAAAAAAAAACAAACCATCACTCTATGCCTTAGCTAATGCCAAAGTGCACAGTCAGTGGGAAGGAGAGAAAACTCACTCAAGACATCTGTCACAAATGAGCATATGAACAAGTTTATGAGTGCACAGAGAACATAGCAAAAGGGCAAAATGCAGCTGACCAGATGCTTTAAGGAACCTATGGCAAATCTGTAAAGTAGATTGAGAGATCTTAAAGAGAAAACATCTTTTATTGGGCCATATAGGACTGCATTCAGCAATGTGTGTGCAGAGAAAAGTGTCTATCTAAGGCACTATTGTTTTCATGCATGATGGTACTAAAACCATACTATTTTTACATGCTCCAAAGTCCCAGTAAAATTATCTCAGAACAAAATAATAATATTAAAAAAGATATTTGGCTGCAAAAGATGCACCACATATGTGCAGTGTAGGCTTTCTCTCGATGGCTACAAATTGCTACTCAATAGCTAGAGCGGAAAAAAAACCCCAAAAACAAAAACAAAAACTAGAGAAAGCCTGAGAATGTGTTTATTTGTAGAAGAAAGGCAAGTGTCTGGTAAAGCCATTAATCAATGTTGTTTAATTAGATGAGCAGGATATTGCTAGAAAATAACAATATTTTAAACTGGTGTTATTAATGGGCACTTAATTAAGGGAAAGTTTTTTTGCATTTGATTTTATTTCTAAAATTTACATGTTTTTTTCCCCCCTTTCCTTCAAATGTATCAGTAAATATTTATATTTTTGAAACAAGTAATAACTTTTTTAATAGTAAGGCGATGTGTATTGTTTGCAGAAATGTCAAAGTTATTTCACTTTTGAAGGCAGCATAGAAAGAGATAGGCAAAATAAAACCCAAGTACTTCTATCACAATGTATTAACACAGCTATTAACTGAAACGTGTTTAACACCTGGTAAACAGCAATTTCCTACTAATTCATTCCAGGCTGAAGTAGTAGCTTGTCAAATATGTAAATATAGGTAGCAGCTGACAAGGTTTCATGAATTAGAATGCTTTGTGTGTAGCAAAGATTCATCATTGGTAGAGCAGAAATAGTTTCCCTGTATGTTATCAATGGCAGGGCTAGGACACAAGCAAACTATTTTATTCATCTGAAGTTCCCAAAAGGGAATTCAATAAGTGGATTTCAATAAGTGAAAGAATTTCTGCTGATCTCTAAATTTTTAAACTTCATGTTGTTACATTGCTTATCTTCAGCCAACGTACAAGTCCCAGACATATAATGAGATGTGTTTCTCAAGGACCATGAAAAAAAATGTACACAGCTTTGTGCAAGCAAGTTTTTCCCACATACGAAAATGCTAAAACAAAAATTTAATGTCTGTGTCCAGAAACTTCCATTTAGGCCACAAAAATTTACATTAATCCATGAATGTCATTTGCGTCTATCAGAAGACAAATTTTTTCACTCAATAGTATAATTAGCCTATAATGTGGCTTTTATTTGTTCTGCTTTACTGGTGATTGTCTCTGTCCTGCAAGATGAAAGTAATGACTCTTAAAGAGATCATGATTGACTAGAAAAAGGTGTTTATTGGCAGAACCATCATGTACCTTCAATCAGCTATACTATATCCCTGATGGAAAGTTGGTGTGAAATAATAGTATGCAAAAAGCACAAATTTGATTCTATTTTACTGATGTGACCTGTAATGCTTGTGAGAAAGAATGTGCACATTCAAAAAATGTTTTAAAATAGAGCTTAATAATAACCTTACTCCTGTTTAAGAGTATTATACAATGCGAAAACTTACCATGATGAATGCAAGACTGTTGATGCTAAATGTCTTTCAGGGATGTGGTGATAAGTACAAACTCAGCCATAATAAGTGTTAAGGAATGTATAAAGGTGAGGTGCCTAGTTAGTCTGGTTACATAAAATGATGCCACAATCTCAAGCATATCAGAATCTGTCCCAAATAAATTGTCATTATTTTATCTTGTTTAAAGTATGCATTGACCAATCAGAGGGCAGAATGAACTCTAACTTCTGAAACCTGTTCCCAAGACTCCTTGTATTTGTTTTCATGACAGTATGGTAACAAATATATGTTTACATAGCACTATGGCTTTAAAACTGTCAGATAATAAGATTACAGGTTTGTTAATTTTATATTCTAAATGGAAGACATAAGAAAACCATCAGCCAAACCAAACCTATCAAAAAAACCCAAAGCAAATCAAGCCAAAGCAAAACAAAACAATACAAACAGACAAAAACCCACACACTCAACAACAACAACAAAAAAAGAAAACAAATAAAAAGGACAACTAAATTATAATTGTTCCCACTCTTTTCCTCCACATGTGGGTTTTTCACCCTCTCAGCTGCGACAAATACTGAACAGACTGACTGTTTAGCTGAGCAGAGGTTTGAGGATGCAAATGTAACTACAAGAAGGAGAGAAATAATCTCTTGAGGTGGAGATAAGGATGTGTTTGACTACAGATTTTCCCACAGACAAATGTCTATCTCACAGTGCGGTTCAAGGACAGGATGGCAACAATGTGCAGGGTTTCAGCTGAGATGTTAATTTGTCAGGGCAGAGAAATAAAAGAATACAAAAATGTGAGGAAAACCACTTTCCTTGAAATCTCTGTTCTTTTCATGCTAATAATCACATCAAGTCAAGGTGTTTGTGCTGATTATGTTACGAAAGCAATACCTTGCTTTATTCTGCCCATGGAACAGAGTCTATAAGAGAAGCTGGCCACTAACAGAGAGGCCTTCCTGTTAGTTCACTGACCATTAGTTGATACTACTCTGGAAACTATATGTATCCATGAACCAAGTTAAATTAACACTTAAAAGTACCTTTCCAAACTGAA
Organism: Psilopogon haemacephalus; assembly: GCA_013396835.1. NCBI lineage: Eukaryota > Metazoa > Chordata > Aves > Piciformes > Megalaimidae > Psilopogon > Psilopogon haemacephalus. The sequence continues at coordinate 334,136 of VWZI01016705.1, forward strand.
ACAGAAATGCTCAGTAAAAAGTATTACAGTTTCTGTCATAATGACAAAGGAGCTTCAAAACAGCAAACTGAATATAAAGTTCATATATGTTAAATAAAGCAAAGCAAGCAGGACATCTGACTCTAAAATTTTTGCACTTTCTGCTCACAGTTCATGAAAATCAGTCTTACATGTTAAAATAAACCAAGAAGCAGTTGCCAAGTCATCACATATGTGAACTTCTCATTCTCAGTGTCCACTCCTCCAGAGTTTTCCTTTCTCAAAGACAACAGCATTGAGCCTATTTACAAACCCTCGGCCAGGATTTGCAAAGGAAAAGGAAAGCTTTTCCTACTTAAAGTACCTGCTAGCTGCACCAGCAGTATATTTATTGTCATGGAGGGAATCCTCTTGTTCTATGTAACGAATCTTTAGCAGAGTTCAATTTCCAGCCCTTCATATGCAAGGACTTACCTTCTGCCAGTATTTAAAAAAATCAAAGTTATGTACTGTAAAATCAATTGATCTCAAGTGAAAAGTAATATTAATTCCCTTTCTCTTATCTTTTTCTTCTGAAAGCACACTAATGTATGGTGGGTGCTTTTGATATTGTTAAATTAGTTTTCTCATTCATCTAGAAGTCCTTACAGTGAAGTAGAGCAAAAAAATCAGGCTGAAGAGATTTTTTTTTCAGTGGTTTGACTACTTCTTAACAATTATGTGCTTGCTTCATTTGCATCATATCTTTAATGATTAACTAGTAAGGTTTTTCTAATATGGAAATGAAAAATTCTCACATCGAATTGATTCATGGTCTCAATCATTGATCCTATAACCACTCTTCTGTCAGCATCCACAGTATAGGTAAGCAGTTGAGGTTTTTAGCTCTCAGTTTAGTGTATGCTGCTCTTAGTCCAAGCATCAGCTCATTAGAAAACAACATAAACCTGAAAGTATAGCCACGTCTTTTCCCTTTTCCTTATTTGTTGTAAGATTGCAGAAAATACTTGAAGCCCTTATCTCCTTCACCATTCTTACTCCAGGGAATGAAGGAAAAATACTAAATACGAGAATATATTAATCTATTTTCTTCTCTTGATTTGTGCTTCTCATTTTGATCACTTGATGTATGTTATCATCTGCAAAGTGTGATCTTTCCAGTAAACAACAGAGGCCCAGTTTATATCACTATCATTACAAAATGGGCCTTGCAGGACAAAAATCATTGATTTTCATTACTTAAAATACATTATTAAATCTATCATAGTCCCTTTATCACTACACAAATCTTTTTTATTTCTTTTTGATCACACAGTATTTATCCAAGGAAGACCATCTCCTGAGTTTTGAATATTAGTGCCTAACTAATGGATTTTAGTTATTTCCTGTGAACTTACAGGTAACATACCTGTGACCAAAAATTATTTAAGTTTCCTAAGAGGCACTCACATAGCTGGGAATTAATCAAGCACCCCCTCACTAATTCCTAAAATGCCAGGTCACCATCTAGCTGCAACCTATCAATTTTTTATGTGTCCTTTTTACACTTCAATGATTGAAATTTAAGTTTTTGAGCATAGGTGACTCAGAAAGGCATGTCCTATAACCTTTCAGGCCATCAAATAGGATAGCCAGAGTGCAAAGTGATAAAAATTTCACCATCATGCTGATCCTATTTTTCAAATTAGGTCCATTCCTTACCTGCAGTGCCTCCTAATAATTGGTGATTGTTCAATATCTCCATAAATATGGAGTATAGAACAAGTATTTTTTAAAAGCCAAAATAACATTAGGTACTCCTAAGCAGTCTTCACTTCCTCCTTACACTCGAATTCCTGTAATTATCACACTAAAACATACTTGAGAAATTACAAATTTGGGACCTCAGTGCTTGAAATCTGCCTCTAATTACCCTCTGCATTAAATGCATCATCTTTACTGAACCAACAGCTCAGCTGTATCTATGATCAAATAAGCAACTTCTGAACATTATCTGTTAGCCTGAGGTGGGAATATTTACATTGGCCTTCACATTACAGCTATTTCTAATATTAATGCTATGAGCCATTTTACTATGCAGCACAAACATCTCATAGTGTATCAGTCAAGGCTTGCTGCCTACAGCATCACAGGTCACTCTTTATGTGAGGGTACGGAATATTAAGGGAGAAAAGAAAGGAAGAGAGTAAGAGAGGAGAGGAAGAGAGGAAGAGAGGAGAGGAAGAGAGAAAAGAAGGAAGAAATTTGGAAGGAAGAAAGGAATAAAAGAAAGGAATGAAGAAAGTAAGGAAGTAAAGAAGGAAAGGTGAAAGAAGAGGCAAGAAAGAAAGTAAGGAAGTAAAGAAGGAAAGGTGAAAGAAGAGGCAAGAAAGAAAGGAAGGAAGCAAGCAAGCAAGCAATAAAAAAAAAGCAGAAAAGAGAATAAGCAAGAAAGAAATAAATATAGAAAGATCAAGAAAGCAAGAAAGAAAACCAAAAGGCAAGAAAAAGAAAGCAAGAAAGAAAGAAGGAAAAAAAAGGAGGAGAAGAAGAAAAAGAAAGGAAAAAAGCAAGCAAGGAAGAAAGAATAAAAGAAAGGCGAAAAAAAGAATGAAAGTGGAAGTATAATGAAAGTTTTTAGCAAAGATCCTAGCAACTGATATACACTATATAGTACGGCTGACTTGTGAATTTGAACATTTCCACATGTGCTGGGCAGCTGGCACATGTGTCACACTGTGTCTGATCAGAATTACTGGACTGGGAAAATTTACCCAGTGAGAATGGAGCAGAACATAAGCAGAACTCTCTCAACAAATGTAACCATCACTGATTAAACTTCACATTACTAGGGAACCATAATAAGATGACATTAAATAGTCATTGACTTATTTCCCAATGAGCAATGAAAACCAAAAACGTTTCCATATGACATTCGTTTAAACAATATCAGAGGGGCCTCTTAAGAATGAGAAATTACTACCACTGTTAATTTGTACTTATATTAAGTCAGGCTATTTTTTAATCTTGAGATTTTTGCAAACAAGAGGAAACAACATTTTAGAAATTCTCTTCCTACTGAAGTGTTCTTGAATTGAATTCTTAAGAACAGAGGAGACATTATTTGTTGTCACCAGACAGATGTTTACTGGATTGAGACCACAAATATCAATATGTCAATAGTTAAGGGAACTAATATTGACTTTGATTTACATACAAGCAGACCAAAATCTTGGCTGACATAATAATCAGGGTATCTCCATCCAAGTCAGTGCTATCAAGCTGCATTGATTTACAGCCATTGGAAACTGAGATGATGTAGACAACAGCTAATTTTAGAAGGCATTCTTTGGAAGAAATCATTATGATGAGGCCAAATTCTACACCCCTTACTCAGATGTACAGTCCCAATGGGATTAAGAATAAGAAGATAAAAATGCAGTCCATCTTCTGAGGGTTATGTCTAAGAGCTAAACATAAATTCTAATGCAGCTTAATAGCGATCCATGTACGTACAAACACGTTTTAAGCACTGTAGAAGAGATTAAATTTTAAAATCAGTGGTGCCTGAAACACAAGCAGTCCTAAGACAAAAAGACAAGTAATCATCCAAGGCATAGATGCTAGCATTGGTCTCCCTCTCTTGCTCGACAGCTGCTTGTCTGAGGATCTGTCATATGGAAAATATGTGAATGCAATGAAACATCTGCTAATGCATCCACCCCCCCA
>VWZI01016705.1:338229-389041 GCA_013396835.1 Psilopogon haemacephalus
CATGAATGATTTTTTTTTTTTTTTTTTCCACTGGGAGGGTGACAAAACAGTGAAACAGGCTGCCCAGGGATGTTGTGGAGTCTCCCTCTCTGGAGATGTTCAAGACCCACCTGGATATGTCCCTATGTGATCTGATGATCCTACTCTGGCAGTGGAATTGGACAAGATGATCCTTAGAGGTCCCTTCCAATCCTTAACATTCTGTGATTCTGATATACCTGTTGAAGACACTGACGAATTATTCCTGGCATTTGTTGTTATTACTTTATGTCTCTACTGGATATATTGGGAGTGTCAGCACTGAGATAGAGAAAGGGAATAAAAGCAAAGAGTCCAAATGCTTGTTTCTGTTGGGTTTAGCAATAACCCAGGAAGTCTCCCTTCTCTTATACCCCTGTACAGAAATAGCAATCTCACATCAAAAATGAGAATACAGTGGGGGGAGGAAGCATATTTGATCTACCGAACATTATTTTTCTGCTGACAGTCAAGATATTTTGTGTCATTTCAAAAATATAGTACTCAGTATATTCTTATTTGCTTGTATTTCTTTTTTTCCCTGTCTGTAAAAGCAGCAGCAGCCAAGTTTAACCACATTAGGAAATTTTAATTTTCAACCTGAAAATGAGATGGCAATCTGTCTCAGTTGCTGTCATGATCTTCTATCTCAAACTGACATGTTTATTCTTGGGCATTTACACTGTGGTAGAGATTGCCATGAAGGAACTGATTTATAAATGTTAGTTTTGATTGAATATGACACTGCAAATAAACATGCCAATACACTCTATAACTTTATCATCCTCTTTCATTCTCTCAATGCTGCAGCTAATACCTCTAGCCACCTGCTGCCAGTAAGTCCATAGAATGATGTCAGCACCAGACAAACATATGAAAGTGACCAATGAATGACCAACTAATAAGAACAAAATTTAGATCTGAAGCCATAACATCATAAAAACAATGTAGAAGCTCTGGGAAGAAAAAAATAATCAAACAAACACACAACTCCCCCCCACCCCCCAATAAAAAGAAAAAAAACCAAACACAAACAAAACAAACAAACCAAACCAAGAAAACCTTGTTGATATTCCATGTAAACCTCTGTGCTACTTAGCAGTCATACCCTTGTTTAAAGAAGAGACCCCAAACCAACAGTATCACATAAAATTTCTGTGATATCCTCAGACTGGTCAGTGAAAGATTTCTGTCAAAGAGCAGTCTTCTTTGTGCTACTCCCACAGCAAAATGTGTAGAGGTAAGTTTCATACAATGACGAAGGTGGAAAAATCATAGTAAATCTCCATGTCAGTGCCTTTTGTTTTTACTGCTTTGGATGTGCATTTTGCAGTGCTATAAAATAATGGAAAAACATACTAAACAAGCAAATGCTCTTCTTTAACCCTTTGGCACTGGGCAAGGAGTGTCTGGAAATCTTGACTTTTAATGTCAAGTGTATCAAAACAATAAAAAAAACTATTCACAAGTCTCCAAGTCTGGCAAGTGAAGTGGAGAACATAAAAGCTGGGAAAACGAGGCTAGCTAGACAAAAATAAAGGATTGGTGCTAGGAAATCATAGGTCTCTGGTTTTTGAACAAATAAATGCAACATTTCTGCTTTGTAAAGAACAGAAAACCAAGAATTTGTCTGATTGCTAAGAAAATGGTAGTGAACGAGTCTTCATAAACTGTTGTCTTATCATCATGTTCCCCCTTTATAGTTAAAGAAAAAGTTCTAAATAAAATTATATTATAAAATGTTTCTGACCACTGTAAGATCACTTTATTTCCCAGGTTTGAAAATCCAGGATTCAAATATCTTAGGCACTGTGTTTTCAGAATAAGAAAAGACAGAAGCAATCTGTATTTTGACACTAAGTCATGAAATAAAGACAATTAGCTGAGGAACTCCCTTTGGCTCTTGCAACACAACCATAATAATGGACCAGTTGTTCAGGTGGAATAAATGTAATTATGCTAAAGAAAACTAGTACAAAATTTGATGCAATACTAAATATTTATGTATTCATAATGCAACTAAATACAGGCACATATTTTTGCATGTGGATGTGTGTAGATGCATACACATGTGTAGACCAACTCCTTGATTGTATCAAAACACTATACATGCCTTTTATTGTCTTTCCTCATGAATTTTTCTCATCCCCACGAGTCCCATTCTAGGAATTTTTATCCTTATCTCCCATATGTTGTTAGGGGTTAATTCAATGTTATCAAGTCTGTGGGACATGCTGCGTTCAAAACAGCAAGACCCAGTGCTTAAGTAGTTTAGCTTGCACTTCCGAGCTTGGCTGCATCCCTAACTTGATGCCTCTGACTATGGACATGGTACTTGTGGGAGCTTCAATGCTCCTGTTAGTGCCACTGCTGTCTTTCCTTCACTTGGAACACTCAAGTGCAAAATGTAGCAAAAGGGACAAGCTTGGCTAAACATGTTAACTGTCAGAAAGAAGCTGTTAGAAGAAGACAAAGAGTGAAATTTGATTCGAGCACCCCATGGTTGCACTGCAGTCCTCATTTACAAGCTGCCATTCATCTTGTGCCTTAGTCTTCAGCCTACGTCTCCAGCTGTGGACCTGAGTGAAGGGAACATGACTACTACTTTTTAAACCAACCTCATCTCTTTCTGAGCACCTCCAGTGTGCTCAGAATACCTCCAAGAAATTAATTACCTAGGGGAGCCTCTTGATCTGTCCCTTCACTGCTGATGGACACAGTGGAAAGTGAAGAGAGCAAGTGGCAAAAACGGTGGGGGATCTTCATGAAGCAGTGCTTGTTTTGTGGCTCCAGAGGCAGGAAGGTTGGTCAGTATTCCCCAGTTGAACTGTCTAAATCCATCTCCAGCATTAAATTAAGCAGTCTGAAACAATTATTGCAGTTCTTTCTTTATGAAATTAGGATTACAAACACATAATTCCCTGGAAGAACTGTTACAAAGATTAACATGTGAAAGTTTGAGAAGAGCTCAGATATGGAGACAGAAATCCCCAAGTGGAGACCACTTCTGTTAAAATGCTGAAGTAGCTTCTAATGATCCGTTAGTTTTTAATCTTCCAGCTCATTCTTCTTTTGATGCTTTTCCTATTCAGTCACCTTTGTGACTGACTGTAATGTGGAAGGTGGAAGCTGATCATTCTGAGAAACTACTGCCCGCAACAACTAAGGAGTATGATGACAATGAAAAATGGAAAACAAACTTAATCAGTGTTCTTATTTCTGCTTCTTAAACCAAAACTACAACCAGTTGGATAGAATATGGATATGGATAGAAACTATATCTTCCTCCCTAGCACAGTGTAATACAGAGTAGTGCAGTAATGCAGCTCAATGACTATTGATAATTCTTAAAAATCAACTGAGCAAGTAATCCTAAGCATCAGACAGTGGTGCTTCCGAGTGGTCTTTGGAAGCAGAAAAGTGAACTAAATTCTTTCTCTACTTATTAAATGACATAGCAATGAAAATGGGAATGTTCTCTAAAATCTAGGTACTCTTTACACATCCATCTACCTCAATCCAAGAAGCAGTTATGCTTACTAAAGATATCCAGCTTGTAAAGAAAAGCTTATAAAGGAAAGCCTTTTAAGAGAATTCCAACAAAAATGCAGAATTTTTATCAAGATTTGAGATTTGTTCATTCAGTATTCATGAAATATGAAATATGCCAGCTGTCAAGCTTGCCAGTTTAGGCAGGTTTCCAGATTAGACTGCTTCAATACTCTATTTTCTTTCTTCTTTAGTGGTGATGTGAAATAAAAATAACAGTGGGGATTTTGTTTTGCTTTGCTTATTTTTTGTGAGCATCTGTGAAGCTTTTGTTCTTAATGCTCATGCTTAATATATTCTCCAGATGATCCAGAAGTAACAGGGCCAAAGATAGCTTCAATTATCCAATATAGAGTGCAGAGGAAAACACAGTATTTTAATATTTTTTTCTTCTTTCTATATTTTGTATCTGTAATCAAGCTCATGTGCAAATAATGACACTTAGACATCCTATCACTTGATTGTGCTTTTAATTCAGGAAGTAAGATAAGTAAGTGGCATCAGCTGGGCCAGCAATTAACTATGCATTGAATTGCAGTTTCAAAAATAGAGTTGAATTTGACTTTCTCATAAAAGACTAGTCCCAGAATATCAGTGTATGGTGTGCATTTATCTGTGTATTTTTAAAATGTATGCAGCCATTGAGCATTTCCTAACGTGCATGGATAATATGAGGTGGACATCTACTCTCACCTTGAAAGAGCATTCAGATAGACACAAATGGACTTGAGGACTTGCAAAGTGAGTGATCATCCAACATCTTCAGGTCTCTTGTCATCTCTACGTGACCACTTGTGGCACTGTACATGGACAGGCTTGCTGAGCACCGGCAACAGTATTTTTTCAGTGTCAGGGTTCCCTCATGGTAGCATGCAGTGTGGAGCACACTTAGCACTTCTAGGAAGGCCTGGCTTGTTCATAACTAACTCAGGCAGATAAGCCGAGACATGCAATGCATTGCATTAATAGCATTCACAATGTGAAGGCAGCTGAAGTACAACACATTCATCTCTAATCAAACTGGTGTTGAAAGGTCATAACCTATTCCATTTCCAGACAGCAAAATACATACACATATATACACTAGACAACTCTGTTCTGAGCAGAAGGTTTGGACTAGACAACCTTCAGAGGTGCCTTCATACATCAGCTATTCTATCACACCCAACATGGGGCAAATATCAGAGTGTGTAAATGGAGGAGGAGCTGAGAAGAGGGTAGACAGATATAAGTGGAATGTCTGAAGAGAGCGAGTTGCAAACAAAAAGAAGAAATTTCAAATACAAGAGCTGGATAGTGGCACACTCAGTGGCTTAGAAGGAAGATATACTGGTTTTTAATAGTCAGATTTCCCAGGAAAGGACTGAGCAAAACAAACATTGAGGATAAAGTATCTGAAGGCTTCAGCCATGCTTTTCTGCCAGTGAGTCTCTGACAAGTAACTCCTTAGTTTCAAGAAGGTGACATAGCTAATTGTTCCATAATTTATGCACACCTATTTCCATCACATTCACAGAATACTAGCTATTATTTATGAGCAGAAATGGGCTAGCTCTAGGTCATGACTGAGTCTGTCCAAGTAGGAGAAAGCAAACAATTCAGGAGTAATGAGCAATAAATATTCTTTCTTTCCACATAGTACTAACCCTGCTTCTAGCTGAGAATATAATTAAGTCACCATTCACTGAACAGGTATTAACAAAAATCCATTTAAAAAATATACATAAATAACTAACAACAGGGGAATTGTAACTGATTCCGGGTCATATATTGTAGACTGATGTAAAATCAGCATCGTTCTGGTGCCAATGGTAGCATCATTAGTGTTTTGTTGATTTATACTAGATGTAAGTCTGGAGTTAATTTATTTTTTTTATTTTTGGGTCTCACATTGTTTAATCAGCTTCATTTCAGAAGATGATTAGAAAGAAAGAACTTAGGAAGACCACAGTGGCAGGCAGTTGGAGAGATGAGATGCAAAGTGATTAAGGCATTAATAGGTTATTACAATGAAGCAGAGGAAAGAGAAGCCGGATTCTGGCAGTTACTGTCTTGTGGCATGTGAATATAGATGATGGACATGATGGGCAGAAAAGAAAGTCAAGATGTCATCAGATCTGCAGTAATTTGCTACTAACCTTCAAGAGCTGAAAATACTCTTTTAAAAAAAATCAACAAATTTAAGTAGGAAAAAAGGTTAAAGAAACAGAAAGACTCCAACTGATTTCACCTGGAGCAAATGTAGAAATTCTCTTTGCCACATGTACTCTGGTGTCAACTTTGGTTAAACCTGTGTTGTTGTTTTATTTCGTTAATTGGTATTAAGGCTGCCTTTTTTCCAATGTCTGACTTTATCACCACAACCAAAAAAGAGCTTTCCTAGAGATGTTATATAGCCTGGTGTTGTTGTTTAAGGCTCATTGGAATATTCTAATAGGAGAAATTAGATCATAGGTGGTAAAAGAATAATAATGATAAAATCTATATCATTCATTGGTTTGCTAAGAGGTATACAAAGCCAAAGTATAAACAATTCCTTCTTCTTTGCTTTTGGTCACTGGATCTCTTTGCTTCTCTCTCTAATCTCTTTCCAATAACCTGACTAGATAACACGTAAGCCCTGCTGCTTGTTTTCCATCTGGGGAGAGAAGAGGGTGGTGTTGACCCCTTCTGGGCTTTTTCTTTGTCTAGTGGGGAAGACTGGATTTCTGTATTGTTTTTCAATTATATATAATTATAAATGCATGTAAATATATTTTGTATATATGCTTGTAAATTTAGCTTTGCTATAAATATATCTTTATCTTGCTTACAAGCTGTCTGAGCTGGTCTGGTAAATTTTAGCTGGGGGGGAGGGTAGTTCCCAATCCACCACAACTGGATATGTGAAGCCCTTTCCAAAATAGTCCCAGCTCAGAGAAAACATGCAATAAGAAGTACCAGGCCCCACTGAATTTAAAACCAAAAGGATACTGTCTACAAATAAGTACCAATGACAGACCCAAAGGACACTTGCTTCTCCAACCATTTCTGCCGTAATACTGCCTGTACACAGGCGGGCACCAGCATGTACATGCACATATGTTTTTTCTTCATGATCAGAGAAACCTCAAAGAAAGAAACAGGCTAGATTTGATTTGTAAAATGCTTTAAATCACAGCACTACAGAAAACACATGGGAAACAAGAAAAAGTAGACTTTTCAGAAGAATAACCACTTCAAACTCAGTTGCCTATGTGTAAAAAAACATGCTCAGGAACCCACTGTTTAATAAATTGATACTTAGTCATATATAAAAGGTAACTGTTTGAACTAAATTCAACTTAAAACAGTGCTAGTGGGAAGTAATTTACATTGACAGCTTTTCAAAACATGATCCAAAATAAAATTTTGAAGAATATACCACAGCTGTTTTTAAACCTACTTTGGAAGTTGCTAGAGGGAAAAAAGAAATAGGAAGAGCAGAAAATAATTACTGTAGAAGGGGAAAGACATAGTGCCAGGCAGCGCTATCTCTCCTATTTCTCCTGTGACTGGATAATCCATGGTGAAGCCAAAAAGCTACAGAATGGGACAGGACAAAGACCTGCAGTCTGGTAACACAAATCAGGAGAAGTGATGGACTTTTGGTCTTTGCCAGACAGAAAAAAATATAAACACAGAGAAAGAGACAAGATGGATTAAGCAAGAAAAAGAAACACCAAAAATTAGAACCAGTAGCCTGCACTTTGGAAGGGAAATTTAAATATTCTCCCTTTACAGAATCCGAAGGGGCAAAACTAGGATATATTTTTATAAATAAAACAGGCACAAATATATCCCTGAAAGAGCCTACAAGCTGACAGGAATGGCTCTACCCACAGGAGTGGTAAGATCTTGATGTCATCTCACTGCACACTCCCAGTTCCTCATGACTTTAGGCCTGGTCAGTTGCATGATAAACCTCCTTGCAAACATACAAGGCAAAAGGCCAGCAAAGGCCCACAGAGCAGCGTGTCACTCCTCCCCTAATTAATTCAGGCAGAAGGAACCTGATCAAAGAAGCGCTGACATTCAATCAAAAGTCAGACAATATGTTCATGAGTAATAAGCACCATCTCACTGTCAGGATGTGCCAAGACTTCCACTGAAGTACATTCTGAAAAGGGGGGAGGAAGGCCAGGCAATTGCACAACATATGTGACAGAGGCTCAACAAAAATAAATAGCTCCCCAGCCAGAATAAAACCCTCCCTGATTCCTCTGTGCACCACAGAGGGGACAGATAAAACACCATTCACACTAAAGCTGTTTCACGTCACATAGCTGAATGAAAGAGACTCATCTGGGTGCTAAATCTACAGGTGCCATACAGTTATCCATAAGCTGCATGGCAAAAATATTGTCCAGCACAGACAAAAACAACTCAGTCTGTCAATTAAGCACAACAGAGGTCTAAAGGGAATGGTTGGCAAAGAACTGACCCATTTGGAAAACAAATCCACAAAAGCACAAGTCATTTTTCCAGTCCCCCAGTCCAAGCCATTGGAAAACTGCCTTACCTCATTGGGGTGGAGCAGGGTCAAGTCTCTAGGTCTTCAGCCTGTTCTGCTTTTTAGGTAACAAGATCAAAAAGCTTCATTGACAAAAGGATTTCAGAACTTGCCCCTCGATGCTTTCCCTAAAATCTGTAGCATCCAGGCTAAAATATGAAGACAGAGATTATAGGATGCTATGAGAAAATTGCCAGACACCATCTTGAATTTAAGGTTTTTAAAGAAAAAAGTCATGTCAAGCCTTTATCAAATCTGTTTATTGCCAATGCTAAACAATATATGTACCATAGGTATCACCCATACAAATGCTGACTGTGTCTTTCTCCTAATGTTTTAGTTTCCATCTAGCAAAAACACTGTCTACAAATGTCATTCCTTATTGATTAAAGGACTACCATTAATCAATAAGGAAGCAGTTGCTTGAAATAACAATGAGGAGAGGTTGGTGCTGGTCTTTTCTCACAGGTAAATAGTGATAGTACAAGATGGAATGGCCTCAAGCTGCAACTAGGTAGGTTTAGACTGGATATTAGAAATAAAGTTTTTCACAGAGTGGCCAGGCATTGGAATGGGTTGCCCAGGAAGGTGGTTGGGTCACCAACCCTGGATGAGTTTAAAAGTAATTTGGATGTGGTGCTTTGGGATATGGTTTAGGATGAACTTTTTAGAGTAGGGATGTCAGTTGGACTTGGTGATCCTGAGGGTCTTTTCTAACCTGAATATTTCTGTGATTTTGTGATTCTTACTTTTGCCATTCCTTCCCATAGTCTAATTTTGCTCATCAGTCAGGTTTCTAAAAATCATTCCATTACTCTTCTGCCTTGCCTTCCCTTTTCACCAAAAAAAAAAAAAAAAACCAAAAAAAAAAACAAAACCCAAACAAAAAAATACCCCACCTAAAAANCCCAAAACAACAAACTACCCACCTAAAACATCTTCCACAATACATCAAGCTTCTTGGAGACCAGATCCCACAGAACTTTTAAAGAGGTGATGTTTTTTCATATAAAAATATTTTAATATTTTCCTGTAAAGATATTTCTGGTCATGAGGACATCAGTCAAGTAGATGTTGTAATGAAATAAGAATCATAAAAACTGGCAAATTCTTGCCAGAAATTTGGCACAATATTCAGCCTTAGTGTAATATGTCTAGGTGTGTAACAATTTTTTGTGTCTATTAAATGAAGGCTCTGACTTAAGTAGTAGTTTCATGGACCTGACACAGAATGTCTGGTTTCTGTGGCCTTAGATCAGGGAAAGTGTTGTGGGTTGGATTAGCACCTCAACAAATTGGAAATTTACACACAAACACACATATATACACACACACTCTGAGTAAATTTACCACACTCACTAAGAATTTTGAAAGTTAAAGGAAAATATATTTACAAAAGTGGACTAAATACAAAAGTATAAAAGACAATAACATGTATAAGGTATATTTACATATTATTTACAGTTCAATAACAACACAATACCCACTTCTACAATATTTCAACTCGCTCCCCCACTCTGGACCCAAAGAAGTCCTGTGGGCCTTCTGCCTCTGCCTTCCTCCAGCCCTGTACATTTTGCAAACCCAAACACGAAGATCAGCAAGGTCACAGAGCAGAGAGGGCAGCAGGCAGTCAGAGAGAGAGACAGAGCAAACTTGTACTGCAAAATATAAGGTAGTCAGCAGGTGAATGGAATTAGATAAACATTATTATTCTATGTCCAATCCCTAATATCGTTTATCCTTCAGATTGGAATTCTCTGGAAAAACTTATTTACAATTAAGACACTAGGCTACAGCACTAGCCCTAAACTGTGACAGGGAGCTCAGGTAAGATGACCAGGATGAGTGCCCAAAACCTGTTTGACCCATGTGGTGTGCTGAGAACAGAAAGGTCATGCTAAAGGGCAAACACATTGTGAGCTGACTCACTGCCAGCATACCTGGACTATCATCTCCACGCATAACCTTTTTCTTATAAAAATGCTGTTGTTGACTGCCTCTACCAGATTAATTGGAAGCACAGCTGAGACTGAATTTGGTGTTGCTGTGCCTTTACTCTGGTTCCAAGGACAAAGAGAAAAGAAGCTAGAAGAGTAGGTGCGTAAGCAAAGGATCCTGGCAGGAAGAACATACGAGTATCTGCCTCCTTTTTAGACAAGGAAAGTATGTGTCTCTAATGCCTTCTGTTTGTAAAGTTGGGTTGTTTGTGGGGTTTTTTAATCAGTGCAAATCCTTTTTATAAAGTCTTCCACCTCTCTATCTGGCAAAATTATCAAGAAAAGGTTGTGCTTTCAGTACCTACTGTTCTAAGGACAAATCAAAGTACAAGTCAATGCTTGTAATTTTTTATAATCCTGTATTTTACCACTTTCAGACACCAGTTAGATTATGAAGCACACACAGCATATTACTTTCCACAGGTCCAATGAAACCTGTCTCTATTCAAATCTTTATATTGATGTTAACAATTAAGGTCATTCTTACAGTATCAAAGTAATCCAGATATGTAACAAACATAAAAGGTCATAATTTTCAAATATTTAAACACTTTTGAAGTTTGAGAAACCATGTTCTGTTGAAGTGAGAATTCATCTCTTCAACTCAGACTGACAGGAGCTGTGGACATTCAGCCAGTCTTAAAATTAAGAACCTAGAGTTAATATTATCTTTCCACAAACATGCCTGCAAATGTGTGCAAACAAATATTAGATTCTGGCATTTCTGCAAAGAGATAAGTAAGAAGAAAATGAGTTTAGAGCAAATACATCTACCAAGAAGTACTTAAATTTTATTATGGGAAACTTTTCGTGTTTAAAAAACATTATTCAGTGGAAGGAAATAATGTTTTGTTAGACACCCATCCATTCAATTGAAAAATCAAAATATTTGGGGCAGTATTTATCTTGCTTAGCTTTGGAAATTTCCACTTATGTATCTAAATCTAGCCTCCACTGAAGCCAGCAGTGAGAAAGAAATTCTGAAGAAACATTAATTTTGCCCTTTGTTGTTGGTGGTCTTAATTTTCCTCTGAAATAAGATTAATGTATTTTGAAAGTGCTTGGTATGCTGGAAGAACACAGCCTAACAGCCTGCATTGTGGGGAAACAAGGGAAATTGGCTCCTCTGCTGATGCTCAGAGTAGCTGAGGTGAGAAGGCACCTCTGGAAATTCTCCAGTCCAACACCTGCTCCAAGCAGCATCAACTGTAGGATGATGCTCTAATAGATCTATGCACTTTTTGAGACACTGATGTCTGGAGGTGTTAGGCAGGAAGAACAATACCTGACCAACACTGTTGTGCTTCACACATGACAAGAGAGCAGCAGCAGTGAAGTTACCAGGAAATTAAAAGTAGCAGAACAGTTCCCTTGACCAGAAACAAAAATATTCCACAACAATGAAAAAGATTTAAAAAATAAAAATGAGTGGGTGGGGAGGAGACAGGAAAGGATGCAAAAAAGTCATAAGTCATCCCATGTAATGGCTTGGTAGGAAAATGTTTTCACACTTCACCCATTGAAACTAGACTGAAGCTCCACCCTGTGTAATGTCTGTATTTTAACCGTAGATAATTGAAATGGAATATGCCAACCTTTACTTATCCTGCCTAATGAATGTTATCGTGTGGAAAAGGTAAATCAATAACAGCTGAGATCAAGCATTCCAATCTCCTTCTGAGTATACAATGCTCTCGTTTATATAAATCTTTACAACCTGACCGCCCTTCTCATTTAAAGCATGGCAAATGAAACATTGCCCAGTACAAAAGACCTTCTCTCTTAAGAATTCTCCATGCTCTTTGAAAGGGTAGCCCAAATGAATTGCTGGAATGACCATAGAAAGGGCTACTCATTAGCTATGACTGTCCTTGGGAATTAGCCAGAGGTGAGGTAACGACCACAAAGTGATGTTGGTATTGGCAGCAAAGGCAAGGTTCATCATAGTACCTCTTGTCTAGACTGGGGATGTAAAAGGAAATAGAAAACAATTCTTCAACTATATGCACTTGATGTTCCATCCCCTTTTTTCTATAGAAAAATGCAAGACATTTGGAATTTTTCATTTTTATTTGGGAAAGACAAATCTGGAAACGAGAGTGACTCATGCTGGAAAGTGTCTGACTGGCATGTGATAGCCAGCTAGCTCCAGAAAGTTAAGGCTGTAGGAAGAGTTTGAGGAAGGCATGTGGATTCAGATTTTAATGTGATTTAACTCTTGGTATACTCACCATTCACTTTGTTTTATTCAGTGTGAAAACTACAGAGAGGGCCCTTACTTGGACAGTTCACCTGTTTACAAGCCAACTGAAATACTCAAGAGGTCCACATATCCTGGAAATCGGCGATTCAGTTTTAGGAATGTATTACTGGTCCATTCCTAAATGCATTGCACAATTTTTTCAGGTAATTCTGAAGTAATTTTGAAACATGGATATCCTGGAAGGAAAGTCAGATCAGACCCTTATTTCTGATGCTCTTAAGTGGCTGCAAAAAAATTGGTTTTCTCTGCAGGGCACTGTGGTATCCCTGTCTGAATCAAGGGATTCACTTTACAGAGAATTTCTTCTCTTTTCCAGGTGTTGCAGTTTGTCCCCTAGCCAGCTCAGGTTCCATTACAGAGGAGCTAGCTGACTCAGACCTATAGACTGAAGGGAAGTTTATAGTTTGGTATTTTTTCTCAGGATATTCCCCAGAAGCTGTATCACACCTGTTTAGGAATTTTTCAGTCTGGAATCCACTACTGTAAGTTTAACAGTAACTCTCACTCTTCTTTGCCTCCTTTGTTTTAGCAGGGTGCTGGCATTCTCTTTTTTCCATCCATCCATCCATCCATCCATCCATCCATCCATCCATCCATCCATCCATCCATCCACCCATCCTTTCCTTCTGGAATAGTAGACATCTATGCCCTAGGAACATTTCATTGTCCTTACTAGTGCAGGCTGTTGGGAGGGAAAAAGGACATCACAGTGTTCCCTTCTTCACCACTACCTTCAAACTTACATCTTGTCATCTGTTTATATTTCAAAATTATGTCTTTCTCCCCTCTATATCTGACAATGCTTGGTGCCCACTTGTCCTTCATTGTGGGGACAAGTGGAGAAGCCAGTCTTTCCTTATTTACTTACCATATAATAAACTCAATAATAAACTCAATAATAAACTCACTGGGGCGAGTGCAGAGGAAGTCAACAAAGGTGAAGGACCTGGAAAATAAATCTTATGAGGAGCGACTGAAAGAGCTGAAGCTGTGTAGTTTGAAAAAGAGGAGGCTGAGGAGAGACCTCATCTCTGTCTACAGCTACCTGAAAGGACATTGTGGAGAGGCTGGTGCTGGTCTCTTCTCACAAGTAATTAGTAATAGAACAAGAGGGAATGTTCTCAAACTGTGACTAGGTAGGTTTAGACTGGACATTAGGATTTTTTATTTTTTTTTCACAGAAAGAGTGGTCAAGCATTGGAATGGGCTGCTCAGGGAGGTGGTTGAGTCACCAACCCTGGATGTGTTTAAAAGTTGTTTGGACGTGGTGCTTGGGGATATGGTTTAGGGTGAACTTTGTAGAGTTGAGTTATCAATTGGACTTGGTGATCCTGAGGATCTTTTCCAACCTGAATGTTTCTGTGATTTCTGTGATCATTCCAGAAAAAAATCTGATGCTATTGCAGACATGAATGGTCTTACAGACAGTCACTCCTGTGATTCAGCATTTTACTCTAAACCCACCTGTCACTGTATGCGTGCTCCATACAAGTGTGGGTAAAATAGGCATCTGCACCCACTCTCTGCTTCCTTCTCACTGTTCTATTACTATCCAAGCTGATATGGAGTTTCTTAAATAATCAAGGGCCCTTTCTCTCCCACCTCACCTTCCTCTGTCAGCTTGTCTTCTAAATAACTTTCCAACCATAAAGCTTCTTCTCATTTCAGCACCCTTCCATGCCCTTGTTCAAACTTATCTTTACTTGATCAGAGAAAGACCATCTCCTTTGCAGCTTCCATCCCTCCTTGTCATATAAGTAATGATCTCATGAGCTGCTCTGCAAGACTGTCCATCATTGAATTGCTCCCTCTCAGATTCATTTGTGCTGGGTCATCATCGTGGACTCTGTGTTTGTGCAAAGAAAATTATCCAGACTTAACAATGTCTTGAAACATTCTTTGAAATTTCAACATGATATAAAGATTATGAAAGACAAGGTGGACACAAAGTCTGATGTTCAACAAGGATATGCAGCATGTCTCATTTGTGATGCAGAACTGAAAAATCCTCCACGTCATCACAAAAAAAAACCTGAAAAGGAGGAAATGCCTCTCACATGACTGTTTTATGAAAAGGGGTGGGAGGTCAGGAAAAACTTTTGGTAATTACAAGAAAAAAGCTTGAATAAAGGCAAGACAGAATAGTAGAAGAAAAAATTGTGTAGCTGCAGCAATAAAATCCTAGTCTGGCTCCCAACTTACATGTTAATTGTGATGCCAGACATTTTTGTTCTTCACAATTGCTTGTTTTTTCACTTGGGGCTTTGCTTATGGCTGAATCTATTGAGAGACTGTGCCTCACCCTTACATAGCTGAGATATCATAGAATCATATAATCATAGAATGGTTTAGGTTGGAAGGGAATTCAAAGATCATCCAGTTCTGACCCCTTGCCATAAGCAGGGACACCTCCCACTAGAACAGGTCACTCAAGGCCTCGTCCAGCCTGGCCTTGAACACCTCCAGTGACAGAGCAGCCACAAACTCCCTGGGCAACATGTTCCAGTGTCTCACCACCCTTACTGTGAAGAACTTCCTCCTGACATCCCATTTAAATCTCCCCTCTGCTACTTTAAACCCATTACTCCTTGTTCTGTCATCACAATAGCTTGTGAACAGTCCCTCCCCAGCCCTCCTGTAGGCCCCCCTCAGATACTGGAAGGCTACTATAAGGTCTCCTGAAGCCTTCTCTTCTCCAGTCTGAAAAGCTCCAACTCTCTCATCCTGTCCTCATAGCAGAGGTGCTTCAGCCCTCTGATCTTTGTGTCCCTCCTCTGGACTCTCTCCAACAGTCCCACGTCCTTCTTTACATGGACGTTACATAACCCACTCAGGGCCTGGTGTTATATTTGATATGAAATCTCTATTTAGGAAGCATTCCTTTTGGCTTATCCAAGTAAGAAATGCAATCTTGATCTGGTGTCCTGATAATTTTTCATGGAAAAATCATCCATTTTAAAATCTGCTCTGAAATCAGTCTTTGTCTGATACTTTGGAGTGTTGACAACACCTTTTTCTCTTGCATGTGTCTCATTTCTGATTCTTTCTGGGCCAAAGGCAGAAGTCTTACAGGGAAAGCATCTCTACATGAGAATAAAAGCCAGTTTTTAAAGGTTGGAATAGTCTTGGTCAGGTATGTGATCTAAAGCCAAGAGCCTCTCTTCAGCAGTCTTATCATTATTTACAGCTAATCACACGTCAAGACCATAAGTCAGATCTGAATAACTAACTTGCATGTTCTCTATTACCTACAGAAATGACAGTAAAATCGCTCACTCATTCAGGATTATTCCCTGGCTGTTGTCAGGTCAGATGAAGGGGAAGAAAGAAAAAAAAAAAAAAAGTCTGAAAATCTCTTTCAAATCTGAAAAAAAGGTAAAACAATGATTTTGGTGTGTTTTAATTTTAATTCTTTTTCTTTACAGTCTAGGATCAACCAACAGATTTTGAAAGTTCGTGTTGAATTTAAAAGATAGTGAGTCCTAAGATAAGGAGATAGAGAAATCCTAAATTATTAAATGAGATAATTCTTCCATTTCACTTATATTAAGTTTGAGTTAAACTAAGTTTTCAAAGAATAGGACAATTGCATTTGGCACCAAGTGTTGTAGTCCACTGACAAATGAGTTTATTTTTTTAATTAACTATAAAAGAGCATATATTCTTTAAATTAAATTGACTCCCTATTATTTTTTCTATTTTGCTGTGATTAAAAAATAAAATCAATTATGATACTCAAGGGACTTTGAGATTAAGGTGTTCTGTCACGAGATATCGTTTTAATTAATGTTGATATCCACGGAGGGGGGTCCTGGTGCCCCCGGGGTTCTTTGGATTCACAGTTGGCAGAAAATAAACACACGAGTTGCTCAAAACGCCAGGTAAAACAGTTTAACAGTCAGAATTTAGGGAACAGAGAGTGTACAAACAGAATAGACCCCAGCCGTGCCTACATACCCATGGGGGCGCGAGGGGGAAACAACGCTCCTTCCCGAACCCGAGGGGAAGAAGGGAAAGGACTGACATAGCCCAGATAGGGAGAGAGAGAGAGAGAAGGGAATTAGTCTTGCCGCTTCTCTGGAAAGCTGCTGTGCTTTGCTGCCTGCTGCCTTGCACATGGCTGGGACTCTTCACAGCCACGACGGGGAGACCTTAGGACGACGAAGGAGAATGAAGAAGAGCCAAGAAGAGCTCCTAACGGTCGCTGACCCCTGCCTAAATACCCTAGGGGGGGGTGCGTGAAACTGTCCAATAGGCATTCAGCATTCTCTGGCTGACCAATTGATTCAAAACAGCCCCACGCATACGTGCAGCCCGGGGTCTCCCTGGGTCCCGGGGCCACGTGGGGTGCCCCCGCTCCTCAACCCCTCCTGGACCTTGAACAGGAGGGGGAGGAGAGACTCCAGGGGCTGGACCAACTCTAGGGTGCTTGTCACACCCATACCATGACATGTTCTTACCATGATTTTTCTGGTTGTTATGCCTGCAGAACTGTTGGTTCTTCTGCCTTCTGAAAAATAGAAGAAAACTCCTTGCTCCCATCCTTTCTCCTCTCCTGACCAATGCATTTGAAGAAAGCAATAAAAATTACACTGAATTGTTAGTACTTGTTGTCTGATACATCTTTTCCACAACGTTTCCAAAACTATTTAAAATTCTGTATCTGAGCATATCTTGTTGGTGTTTTGTAATGCTTTCCATTTATCTCTCTTTATTTAATCAGGTTGTTACCTGGATTGCAGCAGAGGCATTGCTCACATCCTGAACTCTTTGTGTAAAGCTCTGTGTGCAAATATAAAAGGAAAGTCTTTTCTTAAAGGTCCTGTACTTTTTTCAGTTTAGTATCAAAAGTAATGATCTAGATTTCAATGAAAACAAAGTTTACTAAACACATTAAGCAAAGTTTACCAAACACAGTAAATAACTGCAGAGCTGAGATGGGAAATAAACTGACCAAAAAAAAAATTAATATTAAAACAAACTGATTTTGCAGTCATAACTCCTCTAAAAGAGCTGGGCTGTGCTTCTCTTTAACAAATATTATTTTAGTTATCCAAGTTAGAGTAACTAATCACAAGAGTTACCTCAGAATTGAAACAGTCTTTTATTATGTCACAAGAGTAGACAAATACAATATCTTGTAGAAGTGACATTATCATAAGCATCTGTTCAATATTTTCATCAATGATATAGATAGTGAGATTGAGCACACTTCCACCGAGTTTGTAGCTGAAACCAAGCGAAGTGGTGCAGTTGATAGGAGTGAAGGACAGGATGACACAGGAGCCTGGACAAGCTGGAGAACTTGGCTGAGGAGAATCTCATGAGCTTTAATAAGGCAAAGTGCAAAATCCTGCAGTTAGGTTAGGGCAACCTTCTATATCTGTACAGGCTGGGGGATGATGAAATTGAGAGCAGCCTTGCAGGAAGGGACTTGAGGGTAGTGGTGGACAAGAAGCTGGACATGAGCCAACAATGCACACTCGCATCCTGGACTGCATCAAAAGAAGCAGTTCAGAGAGGTGATTCTGCCACTCTACTATGCTCTGGTGAGACCTCACTTGAAGTCTGGGGCCCCCAGATCTGAGGCTGCTAACAAAAGAGACATGATGCTGAAAGTCAAGATGTTGAGATGCTCAAACATGTCCAGAGAAGGGCAACAAGACTGCTGAGGGGGCTGGAGAAGAATTTCTACAAGAAGAGGCTGAGGGACCTGGGGGTGTTCAGTCTGGAGAAGAGGAGGCTCAGGGGAGACCTTATTGGTCTCTATAACTACCTGAAAGGAGGTTGTAGCCAGGACAGTGTTGGTCTTTTCTCCCAGGCACACAGTGACAGAACAGGAGGACACAGACTCAAGCTGCGCCAGGGCAGGTTTAGGCTGGATGTTAGGAAGAAATTCTTCACAGAAAGAGTGATTGGCTATTGGAATGGACTGCCTAAGGAGGTGGTGGAGTCACCATTCCTAGAGGTCTTTAAAAGAAGACTGAATAAGGCACTCAGTGCCATGGTTTAGTTAATTAGAAGGTGTTAGGTGATAGGTTGGACTTGATGATCTCAAAGGTCTTTTCCAACCTGGTTAATTCTGTGATTTGGTGATTCTGTAATATGAAATAAGAATCTTTTGATAGATTCAGGAAAAAAAAAATCCAATTTTTTTTCCCTTACAACTGTGACACAGTATAAACAGGAAAAGCAGAAACATACTAAGCCCTCAGGATGTGCTTTTTCACCGTGAGGGTGGTGAAACACTGTAACAGATTGCCCAAGGATGTGGTGGAAGCCCGCTCCCTGGAAGTCTCTAAGACCAGGCTGGATGGAACTCTGAGCAACCTGATCTAGTGTGAGGTGTCCCTGCCCATGGCAGGGAGGGTTGGAACTAGCAGGTCCCTTCCAGCCCTGATAATTCTATGATTCTATGGACCTGCTGAAGTAGGTTCAGGGGAGAGCCAAGTTGACTGTAGCAGATTATGCTGAGACCAAAATGCCATTTGCAATGACATAGCCAGGAAATCTGAACTGGAGATTAGAGTTCAGTTCAAGAAGTCGCTGCATTTTTCCACTTTGCTTTCATTGCTGTGCAGCAGCTTGATTTGAAAAGTGATGATGACACTTTCATGACAATTATTATTAATTCTTTCATCCAATGTACCTGGAAACAACAGAATGTAAACACACAAGTGATGTCAGCATCTGCAGCAGAGAAAAAATAGTCTCTAAAAACATACCCTTTCTTGCATATAATGACATGTTTTTGCTGTAGAAAGTCCCTAAGGCTGATTTCTTACTTGCCGTTTCAAAACATCATCATTAGTAAGACACTTGGGAATAAAATCGTTCTGTGAATCCATTTATGTCTTTACTGAAAACACCACTTTTCTATGTGAAGAACAACAACAATCACTTGCAGGTTTTTCCTTGCAGGTTTTTCCTCACAGGTTTTGAGTGTGGGCCAGAAGACCATTTCAGGTAATATCCATAACCTGCCCTTACTAATCTAAGATGGTTTACTAGCTACCACAAAGGAAGGAGTCAAACATAAAATCATTGTTATCCTCATGACTGGTCATATGTTATTTTTACTACTGCAGGACTTTTTGTTTAGATTTGACTTTGTTGCTTTCACAGATATTTTGAGTACATACTGAATTGGAAGGTACATATTTACTAGATAATTCATTGGTGAGGTAAGAGGATAAGTTAGCAAGATTCTTCTTCCCTCTCCCCCCCCCCGCCTCAGGCTTATAAATTTTAGAATTTTTTTTTTGCCCTGCCTATTTGGCACATCTTTCCCCCTTTTTTTTTTTCTTTTTTTTTTCTTTTTTCTTTTTTTTTTCTGAAGAGCAGGAATAACAAGATTAACCCTGAAAAACACAAACCAAGGGAAATGCTGTAGTTTGTTGGATATTTTTCCCCTTAATCCTTTAGCACAGGCTCAATCCTACTCCCTGAAATCTTTCTACACAGTTCAGACAGTTCTGGGAAAGGCCCACACACAAGATTGCTTCTGTTCCTCAGAATGTTTCAGCTGACAGCCAGGACTGCACAAGAATGCACGAGAGAACCCTCTGTCCTTGGCATAAACTGGCCATGGCGTTAATCATTTCTCCCTGACTGACATTTTTCTACGGCTTCTGACTTTCCAGGTCATCTATTTCTCTCTTTGTGCTCTCAGACACACCATGTACTGCTCACTTCAGAGACTCCAGCCTCTTTCTCCACCGTGTTTCACGTCTAGCCACCTCCCAGTAGTGGATACCTCTCTGGTAAACAGGGTTCTGACAGCCTTTGACAGTTTGTGCAGTTGCACTATGCTGAGAGAAGCAAAGAATATATTTTGTTTAAAAGCTTAGTACAGTAATGTGATCTGTTGCAAAACTGCTCTCTCCTCTAAGGGCAGTCAGGTAAAATCTATTACACAAAGAATTTCAAAGATTCCTTTTTCTAAACTTGTCAGTAACAATGCAGCCCATTGTTTACATTTTAACTACTGTTTCACTGATTTTTAAATAAGATTAATTAACCTAATGCTTTCAGCTGAATTATTGTGGGCTGAACCTATTCAAGACCTGCTTGAGATCTTCAAAGAGTAGCGTGGCTTGTTTGGGTAAAGGAAGTCAAATTAGCAATAACTTCACAGTAAGTAATTTAGTAGCTCATGGATACTGCAGTGATGAGAATTATTTCTTGGACAATCCTTCCTCAGCTGCCTCTAGTCTTAAAGGATTTTTCTTCCCGTGCTTACTACCCTCTCATCTGTGATTTCACTGCCAAAAATTTAGCTTTTCAAATACAGTTACTAACAAATGTATGTAGAATTGAGGGCGCATTTTCTCTCTGAGAACAACACCTAAAAGGAAGTGCATGATTGACTCATTTATAGGAAAGATATGCATGTATAAAATACGTCTGCATTCATGAATCCCTGATATGAATCAGTATGGCTTCTTGATGGTGTACACGTAGAGCCCTAGATCTTTGGATAGGACTACAAAGCATATTGCACAACACAGGAAACATGTGAAAAGAGAGTTTTGGGCCAAATTTGCAGTGTGCCACTCCCAAACTAGTGACGTGCTGATCTGATCTTCCAACATAAATTGTTTGCTTTAAATTATTCTGCCTGTCAGTAGCACAAAAGTGCTGTGACAGCAGATAGGAAATGGCAGGAAGAAAGGAAATACCAAGCTGTGCCATCTTTTTTCCAGCCACAGTTCCTACATGTACACTACCCTTTTGCCTGGTTTCTTCATTATCTTCTTTTCCTCATGCCCTTCCTGTTTCTTTTAATATATTTTTTTTAATGCAATTTTTATAACTGAACCTTTTGATTTTTCCTTATAATATATCAGGAGAAGACCTAAAGCAACCAAGGTTTGATCGACCTTTACTCCTTTGCCCTGAGAGCTCCCAGGGAAAAACCTATCCCTTTCCAATAGGATTTCTTGCCCAGCCTAGCAGGCTCTTCTCAATTTTCATACACACATAGGCAAATGTAAAGAATATTTTGGCATTCATTCCCACATAGCAGTGATGAGTTCACACAGGTTGTTACTAGACTGAGCATTGCAGACAGAAGAAATTCCTTCCAACTCTGATGAAAGTTGCAGCCTTATGCCCATTCTACTTGGGAAATGACCTACAGAATTTTAGTAACATTACTAAAAGGTTAATTTTTCATTATACTATTAGAGAATAAGACAGACAACCATTAGGCTTGACAAGCCATAATCATTTTGTGACCTCAGACAGTACTGCCTCGGCAGACATAAGCCAAAAGCAGCCCCACAGTTCACTGATGTATGTTGACAAACTAGTGAAAACCTAGGTAGGATTGCCAGTGGTAGCAAACCCATCCTGAATCTGACTGTCGGTAGCATAAGGAATTAAGGAAATGCTTTCCTTAACTGTCATCACATCAAGAAACCATCCCAATGAACCAGCTAGTCCCATGGACATTATAATCTTCAGTCTTTTTCACTCTTTGGTCTGATATGCAAAGAATGAGTGCATTGAAAGAGACATCCCCAGACATCAGTATAATTTTAAAAAGGCTAAGCAATCCCAGACCACTTTATCCAGCAAGATACTCTGGAGTTTAGCATCTAATAGCTTGATCACTGAAGGCCAAAACTGTTCAGAAAATACTGAAGATGCTATGCCAAGCAGAATAACAGGCTTTTGTTTATCAGTAAACAGGAAATCCCGTACTTGATTGCTTTTTGGACATATTATGGCTGCAAAATACATCTATGGTCATCTGGCCTGACCATTTCTGTCGTTAACTTGATTTCTAATAGTTGTATTTGGGTTAGTCTGTATTGCTTAAGAGAGGTCATTCTGCAAGTACCAGAAGAGATGAAACAGGTCCTTGTGACTGAGCCTCCTAGTTGGTAGTCTGACCAGTCAAGTGTTTTTAACAAGTGACTGTTTCCTGTTGTTTTCCTGTCAAATGGACAGAAATTAGTTAATAGGCTCAAAACTGGGCAGGAGATATCCCATCAAACAGACAAACACAATTACCCCAACTGCATAACCACCAGTTTTAAGTCAAAGGAAACATAGATATCTCCAACCCTGATTTAAAACAACATTTTCTGTACTAGAGAATTTATTGCAATGCCTTCTAAACTCTTCTAAAGGCTAATTCATCTCCTTGATAAAAACAGGAAGGTAAAAACTAAACTGAATTTGTTTTGCTTCACTTTTCCCCACCTGATTCATACTGCACGAATGTTACTCTAAGCTATTATCATTAGATCTGTTTTTCTTAGTTTAACTAAGTAAAAGACTATGAACATGCCATCATAACAAGCCATCATAACAAGCTATATCCAGTAAGATGAATAGGTTGCATTTCTTGAATTGTTCTACAATCCTCTAATATTTCTTGTGGCTTTTCCCCTTTCCAATTTTTCCACATGCTTCTTGAAGGGAAGACAGTACAACTGAGTTCTACATCCCAACACCACTTACATCAAAGCCAGGTGTAGAAGGAAACAAGCTGTCCACTCCTACCTTCTTTTTTTTTTCCTTTTTTTTCCCTGATATACACACTAACACATAACTGTTTTTGATTTGGTTTCTTTTTTTTAGGTGGTCATGACCTTCATGTCTTTTGAATCTCTTCCTTAAAAAAATACAGTTGCTTCCTTCCTATGAGGGCTGTAATTCTATGTTTTAAGATAAATAACATTATAGCTGGTCATGCTAAAAGCAATATGATTTGCATGTGTCTGATTTAATAAATGATAGAGATAAGCCTGTATCAGGGTAAGATCCATTTCACCAACCTTCAACTAGCCCAAAGTCCAACTTTTCATTTATGCTAGCCACATTGGTTCTTTTCTGAGTCATTGGAAAGTCATAGGTACTTCTAGAGGACACTTCCTCACATCTGTTTTAGATAATAAGGTGGGACATATTGTCTCTTGAAGGTGCCAAAAACTCTCCTCTGATTCTGTAAGGCTGTACCATCAGCGTACATTACACACCTGATGTTATGGCTGCTAATAATGGGACGTAAGACAAATACCATATCCAGTGATGTTTCAGCACCATTATTTAGCTGCACCCTGATCTTTATGAACATTCCACCTGCTTTTTTTAAAGAATAGTTTTAGATCTTCAAGGCACAAGTATGAATTTTTAAATGAAAGAAGGCCAAGGACTTATCTATACAGGGCTCTGCAGAGATAAACACATACACTAATGATGATTTGTGTGTTTCAAAATTCACTTTAAAACATAACTTCATGAACTGGTGTTTACCTTCTTACTTGGTTTTCTTTCTTACAGAATACTGTGTGGCATCAAATCAAATTCCTTGTAGCATAAAAATGTTTTGTTATAGCTCTGATGTTTGACCAGTTATCCATAATCTCATTATGATTAACATCTACTACAGGTGTTCCTTCCCAGAGTCCTGTTCTTATTCTTGGAATCAATGTCAGGCCAGCACATGTAGAAATGCCTGATAAAATCATACATTCTCATCCATTCCTGTGCAATTTCCCTGTTGTTACAA
Organism: Psilopogon haemacephalus; assembly: GCA_013396835.1. Lineage (NCBI taxonomy): Eukaryota > Metazoa > Chordata > Aves > Piciformes > Megalaimidae > Psilopogon > Psilopogon haemacephalus. The sequence continues at coordinate 362,115 of VWZI01016705.1, forward strand.
AACTGATTAGCTTTCTATCAGTTAAATATTTCAAAACATCTATTTTTCAGCTTCTATAGTTGAACTTGTTTTCACTGATTAAAGCAAAACTATTTATCATACACATGTGATCTGAACATCTTCTTTTTGGTTTATTCAACACAAAATTGTGACTTTTTTTTTTTTTCCTTTTTACTCATTCGATTACTATGGGTTTTTTTCTCTCTCTCTTTTTGAAAGGCTTTAAGAGATCCTACATTTTATTTCATGTTTAGGAAGATTTCAATTTCTGAAATAGGCATCTCACTTCCTATCTTAATTTTCCCAAACTCTTCCATTTTAATTCATATTCTTCCCTTTTCTTCATTTTTTAATGTATGTATCCTAATAAGTCACAGAATCACAGCAAAAACCAGGTTGGAAAAGACCTCTAGGATCATCAAGTCCGACCTATCACCCAACACCTTCCAATTAACTAAACCATGGCACTAAGTGCCTCATCCAGTCTCCTTTCAAATACTTCCAGGGATGGCGACTCCACTACCTCCCCGAGCAGCCCATTCCAGTGGCCAGTCACTCTTTTTGTGAAGAACTTTTTCCTAACATCCAGCCTAAACCTGCCCTGGCACAGTTTGAGATTATGACCTCTTGTTCTGTCACTGGTTGCCTGGGTGAAGAGATGAACCCCCACCTGGCTACAAGCTCCCTTCAGGTAGTTGCAGAGAGCAATAAGGTCTCCCCTGAGCCTCCTCTTCTCCAGGCTGAACAACCTCGGCTCCCTCGGGCACTCCTGTAAGGATTGTGCTCCAGCCCTACAGCAGACTGGCACTTCAAAAACGCAACAATGTACCCGATCTTTAGCAACCCAGTGTTACGCTGAGGATCTTGAGAACTGTCCCTTTCATGACCCACAGCCATCCATAGTCTTTGGCTCCTAGATGCTGTAGCAAAGTTCTGCAGATTGTGACATCTGATACTGTGCTGCTTATTTCGCTATGAAGATGCACAATGCTGTGTAGTTCCTTCTTTCCCGGGGAGGGGCAGAAGAAAAAAAATAAAATTAAAAGATGGGTTTAGCATGTCCTCAATCTAACTGCTTTTTAATTTCAAAGATATCAAAGCAGTTACAAGCACCCTAAGACCTTTTAAACTCTCTGTAAACTAGTTATGGTAAGATAGCAATGATCTAAATGTTTAGCAATAGTAAACATTTTGAGGCTCAGAAAAATCACACTCCCGTTTTGATCTCTGTACAGGTCTGTGAACCCAAATAAGATACTGACTATCACTAAGTTCCTATATCTTAGGTTTGAGTATGATAAATTGTAAAATTTGAGGAATTTAGATGCTAAGAGAAGTAAAATTAGAAATTTTTTTGCCTGGAAGAATTAGGTGTCAAGTCTAGGGAATTTGGTGTTGTGCACTGTAAATTATGGCGAAAGGCAGAGAAATAGAATATTAATTTTAAACATTTTAAGTCACAACTCTTTTTTTAATGGAAACAAATCACTTCTTTAATTTCTGTGGAATCCCCTTACACACAGTTCAGAGCATAGCACCAAGAAAAACAACGAAGTGGAAAACTTTCCCAAAAGACTGAAAATAAGCAGAATAGGAAGATTCACTGTACTCAAAGTAGTTTCTGCACTGGATGATTTTCAGATCCAGTATTCTAGTACGGTCAATTTATCTGGACTTATATCCAGCAAAATAGGATAGGAGGTTAGATAAAATATGTATTTGCTGTGCAATAACACAAACATTTGTCTAAGCTTGGCTATAAAGATAAAACTTGCACTATATTCTGAAGTCTGCAGGAGTTCCACGAGTTCCTTGATAAGTACCCATTGTTCCCTCTCTGTCTTAGAAAGTATTTATAAAATATGTTTTTACTTGCACCCAAGTTCTGAGAAGGACTTGAAAAAAAATCAAAAAGGGAAGAATATCTTGATTAGTAGATCAACCTTTTTTTTCTCATATACCATCCTTCAGCAGTCAAGAATATGTCCCACAAGACTGTCCAGCTGCAGAATACTCTGGGTGTGCTTGTGAGCCATCAAGAGGTCTCCGAAACACATCAATGTGTGATGGGATGGTGGGGGCTTTGAACCCTCTTCCATGAAGGAGAATCAGTGGCCATGTACAAAGGTGTTTGTTGGTTACATCCTTCAGAAAGAAGGCTCACCATGACAGGATTTCTATACTAGAACTGACTTAAGGTCTTGCTTGCTCACAATCATGCCTCCAACCACAAGTAACATTCCAACAGGACACAAGAAGTACACCTGTAGTGTGTCTCTCACAAATGTCCTGATCTGATTTTAATTCAATATCCCTAACAAAATGATACAACTGCTTTTCTGATATACAGGTTTTATAAACCAGGACATCCCTTCTATTCCTGCCAGTAGAGAAGGTTCCATAGACCCAATTAGCTGCAAAATCACATTCACTTTTGGAGCTTTGATTTGACCACAGCAAGTTTTGTTGTACTAGAGAAAAGAGAAGCTCCAAGGCTACCTTCTTTGTATCATTCATACAAACTGAATTTTATTTGCTTGGTTATAGCATTATTGGGATACCCAATCCAGAGAACTACACAGGAGAAGTTCTACCTATAATCCACCCAAAACAATTCCACTGGAAGTAGCTTCCTTGAAGGAAAGGAGGACTTAGGAGAGTGTATGAAAGGTAATTTTTAAATTACCCATAGATTTATGCAAGAGATGTCCATGATGTCTTAATTTCTGTATAACTCACTTCTTTGAATTTCTCCCAGTTAACTCCTACAGCCTCACAATTTCTACCTAGAAAAGAAAGATCTGATTTTTGTTGCTCCTTTGCCACAACTCAAGACATCTCATAACTTCAGTCATAAGAAAAGAAAAGATACAAAATGGCAAAAATGTAAACATGGAAAACAAGTTAGTATTTCTAATTCTTTTATGCCAGCACTCTTGAAACGTTGCTGATTAAAACAATAAACTCTGCTGAACCAAAATAATAACAGATGTACTTTAAGTATTCCCAGACCTAAACACCTTGGAAGGTTTGAGGTTACATTTATTAAAACTGACCTTTATCGTAAGCAGTTTTGACACATATTCCTAGCCTTGGTTGTAAGCAAATAAGTAAGTCCTTTGAAGCATTCTGAAGCAGGCGAACAAGGATCTGCCATGTAGACCTCTTTGACATTATATTTTTTTCACAAATTTCTTCAACTTAGTCAGTCATGAAGACTTTTCAAGTGAAATTTCATGGAAATGACATTTTAAAGCAACAACCTGTCTGTGTCTGGGCATGTGTGTGGAGGCTGCACTTATATATTCAAAACGCAAGTGAAGTGATACAATTGGAAGTAAACTGGAGGTGACGTACCCTCAATAACTATAAAAGTATTCTCTAGTGACTAGATTGGAATATATTTTCAGCAGCCCTATAGTTCCTTACTTCGTCATCATTTCCCTGATTGCTCCTAAACCACTAAAAGAGTAAACAATTTTTTTCTGATTCGGTATTTTTTACTCAGCATCGAAAGGTGTACCCACTGTTGCAATATAACATGGTGCACGTGATTGAAACCATCTGCTTCCAAAGGTTCAGAATTTCACTCACAATGTTATGCAATGGTTTCAATTACAAACGCTGACATTCGTGTGCCAGTGGCATAGAGAGCATGACAAGCCAGTCACACCAGATCTGTTCCGAAACAGATTCGTCATAACTTCCCAAACATTTGCAGACAATCCTAAAATCACAGCTGGCCACATCTTAGGCCACCCAAGACATTTCCACACCACTGGTTGGCATTTGTATGTCTTAAGGCATTGATTTTTAACTGTGGGTTTATATTTCTGTTAACCTACCTACAGAAAGACTTAGGAAAAAAATAAAAGAGAGAGAGAGAGAGAGAGAGAAAGAATTGTTGTGAGTAAATCTTAAGAACCAAAATAAAAACATACAGGTGGAATCATAAGTGTACATAAGATAGTGGTAAGAGTAATGCTGTATTTTGTCTAATAAAAGCATATACAATAAAAACAATAATTATAAAATACTATTAGAAAATAAAATACGTAGGTACATGGTTAGAGAACTAACAGGATCTACTTATTCAGCATTCATCTCAGTAGAATGGTTCTTCTGTGTCTGCATGTAATGAGTCTGAAATATTTTAAGGGCAATCCACCTAAAATGTATACTGTTGGGGACTATGTAAACATATCTGTTTTACTCCTCTTTATATTCCATCCTCCTTAATACTCTTGTTTTCTTTCCCACTCTTCCTTTTTCTTCTTAGATTTGTTAGGCTAAGTCCTTTGTCTCTGGAATCTTTTTTTGAGTTATAGAACAAATATTGTGTTGTGATCTTGCCTGCCAACAGCAGATGCTATCATAGCATAAACTCTCCTAGCCAGTAACAGATTAGCATCCCTCATCCCTCACCCTTGCAGGGATGTTCTGTGGGAAACACACTTCCTCCTGTCATTCTCCAGATTGGCATTCAACCCATCTCTGTCTCAAAATTCCCTTTATACAACTCTGTGGGTGAAATTGATATGGGTTTATTTTATAATCCAAAGGTTTCTACTGAGAGGTTTCTACATTTTCTTTAAAAGTCAAAGGGTGGTGGTGAGGTGAAGCCAAGTCTCAGTCACTAGGGCTTGTTTTTAGTACATGCAGAGAATCAGCAATGGATAGTGAAGAGGAACATACTAAAATATACAGAAAAGCAGAATTCTAATTCACATCTAAATTTAAACACTTAGGTTAGGCACATACTGTCTTCCTTCAGAGGCATCTGCATCATTGCATTCCTTTACAACCTGATCTAGGCATAAATGCATTAGTAGTGGGATTGGACTAGATGGTCTCAGAGGTCACTTACATCTCCTATCATTTCATCCTTCTATGATCTACCTCTCCTCATCAGCTACGGAAGTAAATCTGAGCTTTTATTTGGGTAAAGATGTCTCACAAAGGACCTACACTTCAGTCTCAATTAAGCACCATACTTAAGGAGACTGGACCCCATCCAAAACCACTTCAGTAAGTTAGGAACAGACAGGTCTAAATTAGCTGCAAGCATCACTGATAAATGTAAAGTAAAACATGTCACAGGATAAAAGTGAAATTACTCTCACAAGGCATTAAATTTATGTCATGGATTGGTGCAGCAGGGAAACAGTAGGTACCACTGCAGACAACACAGTAAGAGCATGATCACTGTCCAAAAATACACTAAAAAATGAACAGCATTCAGATGCTGAAGCATAGAGGAGAGAATGGAAATAGCAGGAAAATGTCATAATGGCTTTGCATATAAAAATTATAGAGCATACTTCACATACTGCATGCAGCATCAGACACTGTCCTACATAAAACAGTAAGATAGACTTGGTGAGAGTTCACTGAAAAATGACAGAGATGGAAATGTGGTCATATGAAGATGAATTGGATAGACAGAAGTTTTTCCCCTTGTAAAAGGATGAATTAGATGCAAAATGAAACCGTTTTACAAATTAATGCTATCATATAGAAAAACACAGGAAAAGAAAATCAGGGGCTTCCACTCTAGAAGGAAGAGCAAGAAGGCATTTACTCAAATTAAAAGGTGGGCAAGTCAAAACTGATAAGAGGAAATACCTTTTTATATTACGTGTAATTAAATTGTGGAACTCACTGCCAAAGGAAGTTGTTGAGACCAAAAACTTAACCAGTGTCATCAAGAGATTGGATATTATATCAATATCATGGAAATCCAGAGTTATCATAATTAAAGAAAATAAAATTTTTGGAAGAGATATTAAACCTACTGCTTCAGGGCTTAAGTTAATCTCTGGCAATTAGTGAGTGGAATCAGAAGATCTTTGTGGAGGCAGATTATTCTGCCTCTGCCTCCTACATCGTTCTTCTGCTCTTCTGCTGTTCTTTGTAGCATCTGATACTGGCTATATCAGACAAAGTAAAAGACAAAATGGCTCTCCTATATGAACTAGTCAAAGATTCCTCTATACTTACACTCCTCTATAAGAGGGATCTACCCAGAAGTGATTTGAGTACGTGTCTTGAACCCCCACAGGACGGGGCCACAATTTCATCCCTAGTCACATGTGAAGAATATGTAAGCGTGTTATTAAGTGCTTGCAGGGTTTGATTGCTTTCCAGATTTTAGTGTGAGGTTTCCCCACACTTCCAGTTCAGGATTTGTTCTGCACAAAGATGCAAAACAATCTTGAGAGATAGATAAAGGAATTACATTTAACAGCAAGACAATCTACATAATATATCAACGTGTTTGCATCTCCAAAATATCAACACCTGTGAGGGAAAAAAAAAATAAAATCAATACATAGGGGCATTGTAAGAAATATGTTTTGATGGAGTCCATTAAGATTTCTCTTTTACCTGTCTCTCTTCATCTTGGCTTAGTTTTGCTGAATCTCAAGACAAAGTCTGATCCTCATAGTGGCATTTGGTTCTTGGAACCTGGGTATTCATGCAGACCAACTGTGAAGCAAGCAACTCATTTACTTCCTTTCTCAGACAGATATCCTATCCAGTATGTGCAGGTTACATTTAAAAATCATCAGCCATGAACTGCTCTATGACTGATGAAAGGAAGATGCCATTATCAGGGTTTGAGAAGACATTATACAGTGGACTGTCAGTCAATGGGAAAATACATCTTTTGTATTATTTACATAGTACAAAATGGAGGGGGGAGTGTGGGGGGAAGCTTTTGGAATTAATCCAGACATAATTTTTATCTCTTTTTGAACCAACAATAATTGACCTAGTTTTACTCCAAACAATATTTGACCAGTACAAACATAGCAAGAGGTCTTAAAAAATTGTATTTTTATGTCACTCCCCTACCAAAGAAATTTCTTTCGAGAATCAGTTTGTTTCTATATAAAGAATTCATGATAGCTTTACTTTTAGAAGTCTGATCCTACTTTTTTTTTTTTTTTCCTTGATCTGTTATCTTTGGTACCTTTCCTAATCCTTACAAGTATTCATTATCAGTTTCATTTGGTTGGGTTTTAAACTACATTTGGACATTTTATTGTCAAGTACTTGCAAATATACAGTAGCCTAGGTAACTCCTTCTTCACCCACAGGGTTAGTTTAAGCTACCTCTGTCTGTGTGGTTGGAATTTTATCAAGTTCATAACTGGATCTTTACTCCATTTGACCATTCTCAAAAGTAATTCCTTCAAAAAAGGGTAAGTATAGATATAAATTTAAAGCATTACAGACACAAGTCTTTACCCTTTCAATTTTTAACCTTCATCTGGATGAATGCAAGATTGGAATTCTTCTGCCAGCTCAGGCTCTTATGCTCAAGTGTAAATTTTCTTGTTATTTCATTTTAAAAGCATTCTAACAAGGACAGCTAGTTAGAAAAATCCTTCAGCCTCCTTGAATAATAAGATTTTGGGGGTTTTAAAAATTATTTTAAATGTCAGGTTTGCTACAGTAGTGTTATAATTAAAATGCATTTCAAACTCCTATATACTTTGTCTAAATTTTCAAGCTTTTATACAAGTTTCTGTAAGCTACAAAAATTTCCATCTATATTCTTCACTCCCAGATCTACAGATTTATTTTTTTTTTAATCTTGTTTAAAGCCCTTCATCTCTATATGCCCCTCTGAAACAAGGGGAAAGAATAAAAATAGTCCACAAAAATGCAGGAAGAGAACAATTTCTGCACTTTCTTATGTCTCCCAAATAGAGAAATAATTATACCTGCTAAATAATACGTTTGATAATATCAACAGTAATAGCAAAGCGACTCTACAGCAGAATAAATAAATTAATATATGGTTATGTGAGTACTATTAATTAATTAATATAAATTCATTTATACTGACTTTTCTATAAACACCCAGCCTGTCTCCTTTGGCCCAAGGATTATTGTCAAAAATGAAAAGTTTTATCCTAGAGTAAATTTTTATAAGTGACTCATAACCCACTCAATATAGGGGTATTTTTCATGGGAATACTGACATGATCTCATCTGTTCTAGCTCACACAGCGCCACTCTTTTTTTTGCACATAAAATTCATTTAAATACAGTGATGACAAGAGCTTGTGTTTTTTGTTTGTTTGGCTGGTTGTTTTTCACAAGCCCTATAAAGTTAAGTTCAAAGAAATACCTGTTATCAGGCTATTCAAGAAAAAGGAGAGGGGGAGTGAGGGGTCTTTTAATGTTTTCCTTAGTTTTGAAGTGGTTGAACAGTTCATCAACCCACTGAGTCGTTTCCTCAGTCATTTTCTTTTTAATTAATAGACTTGTGAACAACCACAACTGCTTTGTGGGACATCCCAAACACTAAACAGATGACTAACTTGCAGTGAGCAACCTACTCAATACAGCCTGCCTTGACTTGAGCCATACATGCTAAAAAAAATAAAAGCAAGGCAAATACAGAGGTTATTGTATAATTTTGTGTCTATTGTAATAATATTTTTTTTAAAAGGCCCTAGTGAGAAGATAGCAACAATTATAAAACTGAGAGAAACATTATAGATGCATTTCCACCTGTTAACATGATTTTTAGCCATGTAGGGGACATGCGTTATCAGCCACTTTAGGCTCACAGTGCTGGTGCTGGTCATAACAAGGCTGCAGAAAGAAATATCCATGTTGAGCATCAGCTACCTGTATTAGAGTAAACATTAGCACCTGATCATATGATAGATAGCTCTTGTTAAAGCTGTGCTTCTTCTGTCCTGTTTCTGGATAAGAACCATCTACTGAGGGTTCATTAGAAACCAGCCTTGAGGCAAGCCAGCTCTGTAAACTACAGCTGTCTAATTGGTTTTGCTTGTGTGCACTGTCTTTGCTTTTACAATGGGGAAAAGCAACACAGTCTTTCTAATTAGATTGTTAAACATAATAGCTGAATGGCACAGCAGTAAAGAATTTGCCCCACTCTTTGTAATTCCAGAATAAGGCACTGCAAAGATCCAGGATTTTTCCAGTCCATTTCTCCCATCATCATATCCAATGGTAATGAGACTGTTGGGTTGTTTGGTTTTTTTTTAACTTAAAATAATGCAAACGATTGTAAGCCTTGCTAAAAAAAAAATATGTCAAAACAGAATTCCAGGAGCAAACACATCTCTCCCTTTATTCTGTAGTTTCTGCTTTCATTTGCTTCAAATGCTGAGGCTATGCACTAATTGGTGTCTTTGCTGGTAATGAACACTGGGGAAAAAAACATACAGGCTTGGAAGATGAAATCCCCTCTCTGCCTGGAGGTGGTTCCCCTCAGCCAGAGCTGAAATGTGCTGGTACAGTGAGGAAAGCTCCAAAACCACCATTTGTTGCACCTGGTTTTTGTATTAAGAAAGGAATTTGGTCTGTCACTTCAGCATCTTTCACAGACTTCTAAATTATTTGGAAGGATAAAGACAGCTCCACGGAGCTAGTTTTCTTCTGGGTGCCTTAGATTCAAACTTCTCGCTTTTTATGTAGGTTCTTACTAGTTTTCACATAAGGACTTCTCCATCAGCAAGCAGAGCATATTTTGCAGAATGCAGAGACCTCTGTTTCTATTTAATAATTCAATGCCTATTCTCACAGACATAACAGGGATGCTTAGAAGGATTCCTAACACAATTGCAGCTCTTTCATTGTTTAACAATCATATTCTGTCCTGGTGCAACAAGATGTTGGGTGTCCTCAGGATAAACAGAGAAATAGACAAATGATCAAATACCAAATAATTGTGCAATTTATATTGATTTTTAAGGTTTAAGACACTCTTGACAATATGCCAGTGAAATGTTAGCATATTTTATTGTAGTCTTCAAGACATTCAGTTTAGTTTTGGGCACCTCATTACAAGAGGGATGTGGAGGTGCTGGAGTGAGTGCAGAAGAGGACAACAAAGCTGGTGAAGGGCCTGGAGAATAAATCTTATAAAGAGTGACTGAAGGAGCTGGGGCTCTTTAGGTTGAAAAAGAGGAGGCAGAGGGGAGACCTCATCACTGTTTACAGTTACCTCAAAGAACATTGTGGAGAAGTTGGTACTGGTCTATTCTCACAGTTAAGAGTGGCAGAACAGGAGGGAATGGCCTCAGGCTGTGACTGGGTAGGTTTAGACTGGACATTAGGAAAAAAAATCACTGAAAGAATGGTCAGTCTTTGGAATGGGCTGCCCAGGGAGGTGGTTGAGTCATGGCCTCTGGATGAGCTTAAAAGTCATTTGGATGTGGTGCTTAGGGATGTGGTTTAGGATGAACCTTGTAGAGTAGGAATATCAGTTGGATTTGGTGATCCTGAGAGTCATTTCCAACCGGAATGTTTGTGTGATTCTGTGATTCAGTGATTCTTCTGTCAAATACCTTTTCTAGTAGTCCACTTCAGAAATAAGGAAAAGAAGAATGCCTTGATAGAATAGCTAAAGACAATATTCCTTGTAAATGCTGCATTTGAAATGGCAAATTCTTCTGTCCTTATTCAGGATCAATATATACCTGGAATAGCACAGAAACTGATGCTGAGGTGTATGAAAAATGTCACTAGAGGTAGCAAATTATTTAATGTGCAGCTGCACTAAATAACAGCAACAGGAACCATCTGTGAAACTTTCATGTAGATGTCTCAAAGGAAAAAACAGGGGGGAAAAAGAAAGAAAAAGGAAAAAGAAGTAACAAAGGCTAAGTGTACTACACTGAACTAGTAGTATGTATTACTATCTACTGCTTTAATACCTTCATGGCCACACATCCCTGTATTACCAGAAACACTCAGAGGAAAACAAACAAAGAAAGAAAGCTATTAATTTAGTTTTTAAAATCAGGGACTTTTTGCTTCTCTTTTATCTAAAAAACTAAAGCTGGTATCCAGAGCTCTTCAGAAATTGTGGTGTTTAGATACTAACTGTAAATAGAAAATAATGGGGGGGGGGGGAGAACAACAACCAAAAAACAACCAAACAAAAAAAAAATCATTAAAAACTCAAAGCAAAACAAAACAAACCCTTCTAGATTGATCCCCAAAAGTAGGTTATTTTCTGTAAAATGTCATCTCTAAAGATAGATTTGACAGTCTCAAATTGTGCCAGAGGAGGTATATATAGGCTGGATATGGGGAGGAAGCTCTTTGCAGAGAGAGTGAATTGCCATTGGAATAGGCTGCCTGGGGAGGTGCTGGAGTCACCGTCCCTGGAGGTGTTCAAGAGAAGACTGAATAAGGGAGTTAGTGCCATGGTCTAGTTGATTGGATAGGGATTGGATGATCCTGGTGGTCTCTTCCAACCTGATTGATTCAATGATTCTAAGATTCTATGACAACCAGGTACTTCTAAGAAATCTGACTTTTCCCTAGCTGATTATGAATTATGATACAAACATCACAATTCTATTTGTCATCTGAGGTCTCATCACAATGGTAACATCTGATACCAAAAAAAAAAAAAGTTTCTAAGATCTACATTCAAGATCTTCATCATAAAATGGGTTTGAAGAGACCTTAGGAGGTCCTTCTTATGATTTTTCTGTACCCCCTTAGGAGAAGACACCAGTAAGATCTGTTCCTTGCTTTCTCTCCTTCAAACTAATCAAATCAAGCTTTGTTGGTTGCTCCTTGTACATCAAATACTTAGCAGCCAATCACCTCAGTAACCCTTGGTAATACACTGCACTCATTCCAATATGTTTCTGTTAGTCTTGGCCAATCAAAAAATTTGATGTGGGACTTCAGATATAGTCTCAGAAATTCAGGCCAAAGAATAGTCAATACCCTCTGTTCTGAGATTCTGCTCTCACTAATTTAAGTAATTCACCAGGACACTCACGTTTTCTCTGCTGAGCTACCTTCTCCCTACAGATCCTGTTGCATAGAACTGCCCTATACCACACTGGATGAATTTACATCTGCTTTAATTGAAATTCGTGAGCTTTCTGTAAGACCATTTCTCCAGCATACTGAGATCAAATAATTTTTTTTTTTTTCTTCCTTATAAGAGAGAACCTTCCACTATTGGTTGCCACAGCAGCTGGGGGAAGCTTTCTATTAAAAATAAGTAAAGAATCAGTTTGTAGCTTTCATGGAACCTCAGTAAGACTTTTGGCTAGGAAAGTCTCACCTATCTGAATCACAACTCCACAGGAAAGACTGAGGTAGGAACCAGGAGATGTGGTACCTATATGCTCCAGCTGGTCTGTAAAGACTGGGAGGAATTTTTAACTGGCACTGTATTCAGATGACACAGAGAGGATAGGAAAATGAAAACTCCTCAATCTGTCTGACCTTCTGACAGCTACAGCCTGGCAGATATGCAAATGTGTATGAGTTTGAAACTGTTGGCTGCTGCTGAGGATTTCTTGTACATTGCCACAGACTACCACAGTTTAGCAGAGAGATTTTTTTTTTCTTTCAGAAGATGGAGTTGCTATAACAAATAAACAAATATGTTCTGCTCTTTTGTGTTAGAGTTTATCACAAAATTGAGTGGAAAGTTAAAACAGGAGAGAGAGATCACTACTTCAGGATCATTGGCAGGGACCTTCCAGCATCATGCTCTTTCAATAGAAAGTTCCAGTTCTCAAAACCCAGGAATTTCGTAGCACCATATCTGTCTCAACAAAATTCTGTGAAGAGATTTTCCATACTTATTGAGACAACAGATAAGAGTTGACCTGGTAATTTGATGGCAAATACTTTTCCACAGGCAAGGGACCCATCCGAAAGATGCTACTCAACCTTGATTCAGGTCCTTTCTTTCTTAACCAGTGGTGTGAAGTAATACAAGCCCAAAAACAGAAACAAACGCATTTGCCAGGGCACTCCTCTATATTAAGTAGCCTTGATTCCTCACTGTGAATCAAGCCAGGCAAGGGCTCATTTCTCTGCTAAACACGCTTCAGCAGGTATTTTAGACAAAGCCTACTGTTCTGGGTTAAGATTCTCACTAATTCTCGAATTTTGAACAGTATTTCTACTTTACTCCTCATTGAAATGCAAGCATGGTTCTCTTGCCAGGCTTAGACATACATTCTACCAAATGTAGAGAAGACAAGACTGGATTCATTCCCTTCAACCCTGAGCATGCTCTTAGTCTACAGAAAGAATTCAGCTTTCTGAGGTGTGGTACATCTGGTCTTTTATAGATACCTTAAGTGAGATTTCTCTTACCAGCTATACTTACATCCAAGCTGATCTCCCAAGACTGATTTTGAAGCTAGTGGGGGGGGGGGAAATTACAGTATTATTTGCCTCATTCTAAGGTAAATGTTAAAAAATATCTAAAAGTCTCTATTTCTTTCCATTGACTGTAAACAGAATCCAGAAGGACAACTTACAGTTAAAACATCTTTCTCGTAGATATTGACACAGGATGTGATGAATTCTATCTTGAGAGGCAAAGTTCATGCCCATTTGATTTGGAATTATGGCCCATGTCCAGCTTTAATGAAAACAAAGAAGGAAAGCAAGGACTTAAGAGAAGTATGGAGTTGTTTTCTTGGCTATACTATTGGCTTTTGTAGGCTTTGTAAGAAAACTTACACTACATTCTTTCTTAGTTTATGTGCCAAAACATGTTTTTATGTTGTTAAGGATTAAATAATTAGTAGAATATGGTGAAGATCAAAAGGCTGTTCCATGTCATTACTGATTAGAGAGCTGCCACAAGTTTGACAACGAGTGATTCCTGCTGGTCTGATACCTGCTCCAGCTAACCATGTGGATTCATAGTGAAATGTAATACCTTCATATTGAGTTTTAATTCCAGTTGTCATAAGTTGTTCATTTAAGAACTGAACATATATTTACCATGCCTCTTCTTCCAATTACCATTAACATAAAAATGAACAATTGGCTTCTATTCTAAGCAAGAATAGTAACACACCCAATGGATGTCCTCTCAGAGATTAATTACCCAAAAAACCCCACCCAAAAAACTAAACAAATGTGCAACAAAAATATTTATGCTGCTTCTATACACAGCTTTATCAAAAAAGTAGTCTCACAGTATATTTTTGCATCTTGAGGGAAGGAGTTTTTCTCTTTTTTTTTTTTTAAACTTCTCTGCTTTCTTTCTTTCTTTTCTCTCCTTTCCTTCTTTTCTCTCTTTTCCTTCTTTTTAATATTTCTTTCTCTCTCACACACACATTTTCTTTCTGTCTCTGTCTTTCTTCTCTCTATCATATTTGACATATTTAGAACGGCCATCTGTGTATTGTCCAAGAATCAGTATCTTTGTTACGCAGAGAACATAGAAAATGACTGATTTAAAAGAAGAATCATTTCAATTGGCATTATTCATACATAGATTTGAAAAACAGTAAGCAAGAACATTCTATTACTTTGATGCAAAAAATTAGTCATTCCGTGCCAGTGACTCATGCATCAATGCTTTGATATACAGAAGCTGAAACATTCGCCCCCAAATTAGCCTTTGTAACTTGCTGCGATCTACCCACCTCCCATCTTACCCACAGATGTTAATTGTATGGAATACTGTTCCTACACACTTTCCTGTACAAGTTCTTGAATGCACATGGTATGAAAAATGGGCTTAGACTTCTGAAAGACCTCTGAACTGGATGTTTCCATTTCAAAGGGAAAACTGTCATAGGTTGATGACCAGAAGTGTGAAGCATTTGTAATCACTACAGCTTTTGTTAATCAGCTTTGTATGTTGTTTGTTTCCACATAATGCTACCGACCAACCACCACCACAGGAAGACCTCCATATCAAAAATCAAGGGTGGCACTGCTAGGTACATCAAGTTTGACATGGCTTGGAACTATTCAAGTTAAGAATGCTTAGTTTTCCAGAGACTATCATATAGCTCATCTCTCTGGGTAATATCTGTCTCTAGCAGAGAACTAGCAGGTTCTCAGTCACCTGGAAATAAATGTTTACAGCTTTTCCTTCCTCTTCTTTCTCCTGTTCCAAAGCTGTAAGTCCTTCTCTCATGTTAATGTATGATTTGTAATTCACCTTTTTTACTACTGGAAAGGGATTATCTCTACCTTAAACCGCCCTTTTCTTCTGTACTCTTATTTATCACATAATCTTGACACTGACCTCAAGACTATCTGAAAAATGTTAGCGTTTCTTAACTGTTTTTACCTTTGTCCCAACAAATATTCCATCTTGAATTCTGATTAGGAACTTCTAATTGAACATATTCTGGTCTTTCAAAAATACAGCGAATCTGAAACTTTTCATCAAAATGTCTCAGTAGTGATTGCATGTAGCAAACTCAGGACTGCATGGTGCAAGACATAATGTTTTATTAAATGAACTGGAGAAAATATCATCCTGGTTATGAATTTGGAGGGTTTCTGAAGGCAATTTGGTTGACTATCTCACCTCAGTCTGCAGAGAAATTCAAATTACTTTACACTTGTTAGTTTGCCATGCTGCTCAAATTAGACTGCACGCTAAAGCATTTTCAAGAAACCTTCTGAAGGCAAACAAGTAATTTCTCATCAAAATAAGAGAGAAAAATCCACTCAACAATTACCACAACACTAGTTAGGGCACCTGCATACAGTGACACAGATCTTGACTCAAATCCCAGACTGACTTTATCTGTTTTAGCAGGAAAAAGATGAAAGATCTTATTCCTGTGTCATAGACTGAGACTGAGCCATTTGGAAACTTCAACAGGGAAGAAACCCTTTGCATTGCTCAGTATAGGAACATTTTTAGGCATTGACGTTTCTTTTACAAAATTTCCTATTTTTCATTTGCATTTTCAAACCCTACATGTATATTCACTTTCTAAACCATGTCAGACATAGGTAAGATGTTCTGTCAACTTTTAACATCTATTTTTATTCTATTTTCCTACACGAGCTCTAGTCAGCTTCCTATCTCCTCTAGTATGAATGCAGTGAGTATTCAGAGCTTTTGGATTTCACTTTTTAGCTAGGTGTCCTTTATCTATCTTCTTTCAGTTCATGGATGGCTTTTAGTTGAGGTCCAAAGCACATCGGCTAATGAATTTTGGAATTTTTTAGGTTGGAAGAGACCTCAAAGATCATCCAGTTCCAACCCCTCGCAATAGGCAGGGACACCTCCCACTAGATCAGGACGCTCAAGACCTCATCCAGCCTGGCCTTGAACACCTCCAGGAAGGGAGCAGACACAACCTCCCTGGGCAACCCATTCCACTGTCTCACCAACCTCGCTGTGAAGAATTTCTTCCTAACATCCCATTTAAATCTCCTCTCTGCCAGTTTAAACCCATTCCCCCTCATCCTGTCATTACAAGACCTTGTGAACAGTCCCTCCCCAGCCCTCCTGTAGGCCCCCTTTAGATACTGGAAGGCTACTATATGGTCTCCTCAAAGCCTTCTCTTCTCCAGGCTGAAAAGCCCCAACTCTTTCAGCCTGTCCTCATAGCAGAGGTGCTCCAGCCCTCTGATCATCTTTGTGGCCCTCCTCTGGACTCTCTCCAACAGTTCCATGTCCTTCTTGTGCTGGGGGCTCCAGAACTGCACACAGTACTCCAGGTGGGGTCTGACAAGAGCAGAGTAAAGGGGGAGAATCCCCTCCCTTGCCCTGCTGGTAATGCTGCTCTTAATGCAGCCCAGCACACAGTTGCTGTCTGAGCCGTGTGTGCACACTGTTGGCTCATGTTGAGCTTCTCATCCACCCAGACCCCCAGGTCCTTTTCCTCAGAGCTGCTCTCCAGCCACTCACCACCCAGCCTGGATTTGTGCTTGGGATTGCACCAACCCAGGTACAGGACCTTACCCTTGGCCCTGTTGCATGTCATGAGGTTGGCCTGGGCCCATCTCTCCAGCCTGTCCAGGTCCCTCTGGATGCCATCCCTGCCCTCCAGCAAGTCAACTGTGCCACACAGCTTGGTGTCATCTGCAAACTTGCTGAGGTTGCACTCAATTCCTCTGTCCATGTCACTGACAAAGATGTTAAACAGCACTGGTCCCAGCACTGACCCCTGAGGGATGCCACTTGTCACTGGTCTACAGCTGGATATTGTGCTGTTGATCACCACTCTCTGTGTGTGACCATCCAGCCAATTCCTTATCCAGTGAGTTGTCCACCCATCAAGTCTGTGTTTTTCCAGTTTGGTGACAAGGATGTCATGTGGGACAGAGTCAAAGGCCTTAATCAGGTCCAGGTAGATGACATCAGTTGCCCTTCCCTTGTCCACCACTGCTGTGACTTCATCATAGAAAGCCATCGAATTAGTCAGGCATGATTTGCCTTTGGTGAAACCATGCTGGTTGGCATCAGACACCTCTGCTTTGTTTTCTATCTGCTGCAGCAGAGCCTTCAGGACGATCTACTCCATGATCTTGCCAGGCACAGAGGTGAGGCTAAGTGGTCTGTAGCTCCCAGGGTCACCCTTTTTTTTTCCCTTCTTGAAGATAGGTATTATATTTGCTCTTTCCCAGTCAGCAGGAACTTCAGCAGTTATTTGTATGATTCATCATCTCATTTGTATGATTGTTTTTTCTTTAAGAAATATATCACAGAGATTCCAGAGACATCTCTTTTTTCTATTATCATGTCTAGATTCACATCTTAGTTTTCACTGGAGACAATGAAAATAAAGTTAAATTAGCCCTCAGTGTAGGGGATTCACCACCAAGAGAGATACTGCTGCAAAGGTCTTCTGAACCATGCTGTATTTTGGAGAGCAGGCTGGAAGATGTTACCCAAGATTACAGGCTAAGGAAGCTGTGCAAATGTCATGGCCTTCTACAGAAAGCGTAACCTTTTAAATTCGTGTCAGTTTCAAAAACTGTGAAGAGATTTGTATCAGCAGAGTGAGCTCAAATCTACAGATATGAGATTTGTGAAGGGAAAAACAAGAACGTGACAACTATTCTAGACTATGTGTAGTGACATATGTGTAGGAAAGCCCACAGACACTTCTCCTCTGGCTTTGTAACTGTAACTCAGTTTTATCAAATTTATCATACGTTCTTTGTTCTATCGAGAGAAAGATTTTTGGTTTTGTTTTTCTTTCTCTTTTTTAACTTAGGCATGGGTGAATGACGGTCAAAAGTAATGGGCTAATTTCTGTACTTGGTTCTTTAATTTCTGTTTGGAAAAGGCCTGTTTGACCCCTGTGACATTCATAGAACAAAGTTCAGACCCTAGGAGTGGAGTTAATAACAGATCTGAAAGAACAGCTTCGTTCTGCACTGAAATTTCCAGTACAGCTGTGTGGGGCAGAGGGAAGAAATAGGGGTATGACGGTGCCATCATGGCACCATGGCAGCTGCCCAGACTATGCAGCTAAGTTGCCCCAAAGGGCTGACAGGAGGACCAATTTGGAACACAGATACGTTCCACTCTTCACACATGCCAGGGACAAGGCAAGGTGGTTATATACCTGTCAAAGAGAAGCCACTCTCTACTTGTGCCCTGTCAAAAAGAAAGATTTAAGGAGGAAAGGATTAAAAGGACTCTGCTTACTATGCTTGTCACACTTCCCCTTCCAGAGAAAGAAGAAACAGGCAAAGTGATTGGAAAAGAACTTCACAGGAGGGGAAATACCCAAAGGGATGAAGCTGAAGAACAAGTCTTCCCCAAGGGAAGGTTTTAGTAAAGCTTTTGACACTGTTTACTGCAGCACCCTCTGCATGTCAGCCCCTCAGGGCTGTCAGTCCCTGACTCAGTAGTGCTGCAGCAAGGCAAATTTCTAGCTCCCAACAACACTGTCCTGCCTGGCCATGGGCCTCACTGAGATAGACACGCTCATGGGCAAATGGCCTGACCTGGCATCTACCTGTCACAGAATCACAGAACGTTAGGGGTTGGAAGGGACCTCGAAAGATCATCAAGTCCAACTGCCCTGTCAGAGCAGGATAAACCATACCAGATCACACTGGATCACATCCAGGCAGGTCTTGAATTTCTCCAGAGAGGAAGACTCCACAACCTCCTTGGGCAGCCTGTTCCAGTGTTCTGTCACATTCACAGCACAGAATTTTTTCCTCACATTTACATAGAACTTCCTATGCCTCAGCTTCCACCCATTGCCTTTTCTCCTGTCATTGGGCATCACCAAAAACAGCCTGGATCCATCCTCTTGGCAGTCATCCTTTACGTATTCATAAACGTTCATTAGGTCATCCCTTAGTCTCCTCCTCCAAGCTAAAGTGCCCCAGCTCCCTCATCTCTTCTTCATAAGATGTTCTACTCCCTTAATCATCCTTGTTCCCATCCCCAAGGATATGCCCAGGTTCCTGCAGTTGCTTCCACTGTCCAGCTCTGTCCTGACACCCCAGAAGCTTCAATGGGCCCCAGAACATGAACTACTGGTCCCTGCAGTGCCCAGTTTGTCTCCCAGCCTTCACCTCTTGTCCTTTGAAGGTGTTTGTGGGCTATGGAAGCCTTTCTGTATGTTTTGTCATACTGTGATGTCTGTTACCTAGTGGGCAGCAGGCAAGGAATATGATACAATAGAATCACAGAATTGTCATAGAATAGAATCATAGAATGGTTTATGTTGGAAGAGACATCAAAGATCATCCTGTTCCAACCCCCTGCCATAGGCAGGGACATCTCGCACTAGATCAGGATGCTCAAGACCTCATCCAGCCTGGCCTTGAACACCTCCAGGGAGGGAGCAGCCACAACCTCCATGGACAACCTGTTCCAGTGTCTTGCCACCCTCACTGCGAAGAACTTTCTCCTAACATCCCATTTAAATCTGCCCCTCTGCCAGTTTGAACCCATTACCCCTCGTCCTGTCATTACAAGACCTTATGAACAGTCCCTCCCCAGCCTTCCTGTAGGCCTCCTTCAGATACTAGAAGGTTGCTATAAGGTCTCCTCGAAAGCTATTATAGAATCATTGCAGTTGGAAAATGTGTTTGAGACTATTGAATCCAACTACTATCTAACTACCAAGTCTGGTGCTAAACCATGTCCTTTAGCACCACATCTATGATCTTTTAAACACCACCAGGAATGAAGATTCATTTTTCTCCCTGGGATAGTTGATTCTCTTTTGCCACCATTTTTGACCCTGCTTCTACTTTGGCACTAGCATTACATCCGCTGCAAGTAGGCTATCAGAAGTCTTGGGAATAGGAAGAATCAGGAATGGGAAAAGTCACACTTCACATCTGGGGTTTTGTGCATGAAGTAAATACTCCTCTGGCTGCTGGTGGCAAGGGCAGCTATGGAAACGCTGAACCAGCAAACTCCCCAAGCAAGGAGGGTAGCCAGAGCAGATGGTTATGCTGAGCCATAAAACATCCTCCAACCTGATCCTTGAGATCTCCAGGTCCAGACCAGGGCTTAGCTCAAAGCAGACATGGCATCCCAGCACTCTGCAGTGACTTCTTATTATCAAATCTTTTAGAGAAAAATTATACACACAGTTGTGCACAGTTCACTTCAAAGTATCACTTAGCAATCTATTTTCATACAACTTATCTTCCTCATGTGTGAACCATTAAGCATGATTACTTAAGAAAGTTAACTGGAGTAACTAAATATTCCTGTCATATGCTTTGGGGGAGACTTGGTTTCCCTAGACTTATGACCACACATCAGAATTTACAGCATATACTACAAATCATAGAATCATTCGAGGCTGGAAGGGACCACAAGGATCATCTAGTTCCAATCCCCCTGCCATGCCCAGGGACACCCTACCCTAGATTAGGCTGGACAGAGCCTCATTCAGCCTGGCCTTAAACACCTCCTGGGATGTGGTCCCAACCACCTTCCTGGGCAACCCATTCCAGGGTCTCTCCACTCATGGTGAAGAACTTCCTCCTCACATCCAATCTGAATCTCCCCATCACCAGCTTTGCTCCATTCCCCCTAGTCCTGTCACTACCTGATAGCCTAAAAAGTCCCTCCCCAGCTTTTCTGTAGGCCCCCTTCAGATACTGGAAGGCCACAATAAGGTCACCTGGGAGCCTCCTCTTCTCCAAACTGAACAGCCCCAACTCTTTCAGTCTGTCCTCATAGAAGAGGTGTTCCAGCCCTCTGATCACCCTCGTGGCCCTTCTCTAGACACACTTCAGCATGTTCACATCCCTCTTGTAATAGGGGCTCCAGAACTGGACACAATACTTCCAGTGGGGTCTCACCAGAGCAGAGCAGAAGGAGATAATCACCTCCCTCGACCTTCTGGCCACACTTCTCCTGATGCAGCCCAGGATCTGATTGTCTTTCTGGGCTGCAAGAGCACACTGCTGGCTCATGTTGAGCTTCTTGCCCACCAGTAAATGCTCTTGGCAAATTAGACTGTGGGGAAGAAATCAGTGCAATAATTCATTTGTGTTTTCCCTGTTGTTCTAGTGATAGCACTGAAACAATCTGCAAAGAAAATATTCACAGAATGACAGAATCACAAAGATTAAGGGCTGGAAGAGACCTCTAAAGATCATCAAGTCAAATCACTCTGCCAGATCACACAGGAATGTATTCAGGTAGGTCTTGCAAATGCCCAGAGAGGAAGACTCCAAAGCCCCCTTGAGCAACAATGTTTTGTCACCCTCAATGTGAAAAAATTCATCCTCATGTTTACATGGCACTTCCTGTACCTCAACTTCCAACCATTGCCCCTTGTCCTGTTGTTGGGCATCACTGAGAAGAACCTGGGTCCAACTTCTTGGCACTCTCCCTTTACATATTTATAAACATTAATGAGATCACCCCTCAGGCTCCTCTTTTCCAAGCTAAGGAGCCACAGCTCACTCAGTTTCTCCTCATAAGGAAGATGTTCCACTCCCTTAATATCTTTTGGTGGCTCTAATATTACTTTAAGTAAGCACATATGTGATTCAAAATGCTACCTAACCACTTTCATGTCACCCTTATGTATTTTATTTTGGCATGTACACATGACTGTGCATGTGTGCACACAAGCATTTGTGTTCTGCAATGAAAAGCCCATGGAGATGTGCTCTAGCACATTAGGCTGGGGCTTATCAAAAGAAAGCTCTTTTGCTAAGGAGCCTTAGTCTTTTCCAATTGGAAGGAAACAGAATGTTCCTTGGTTTTATTTCACCAACTTTCATAATTCCTGTTGACAGGGAAACAAGGAGTGGGTCATCGGGGAGAAATGTTTCTATTGCTAAACATTTTGAAAAATATTAGAAGTGTTGGTATTTTTATGAAACATTTTGAAAAACAGCAGGAGCTGATGGAGTACCCAACCCACTTCCAAGTGTTAGAAGAAAATACAATTGTAAAGACAGATAATCAGGCTTAGTAGATCAGATAATCACAATTTTACCACAAGAATGTTTCCACTTTTGATCAGTTTATATTAGAAAATACACTTATGAGAACGAATCTGAGAAACATGTTGGTTAACATGAAACGAATACCTTTAATTTCTCTGTGGACTCTGCTACTTCCTTTCAATATATAGCTGTTTTCTAATTTTAAAAAATATTAATTTCCTCACATTAAAAGCTCCATCTCACTATCAGACTTTTGGATTTTTGTTTGCACATGTGTTTACCAGTTTCTATTTCACACCTCAGTAACATGTGGTTTCCTTGATCCCTCCAGGTCAATACTCATCTCCTAATTTAGAACTTGAACAAAATATAAACCTACCTAAACACACAGCCTTTCTTTTTCCAAAACAGAGATGCATTTTCTTCCACACTAACTTCAGTTTTAGTAACAGCATTCACAGATAAATCAGAGGGCCATGCTGTTGCTGCAGCTTGCACTTCTGCTCCAGGCTGCATGGGTTACTGGATATAGGGACACAATATCACAGTCCACCAAAACAACATCTGCTAGAGTGATTAGAATTACATCAACACTTGTGGAGAAATGTTTGTAAAACACTTAGAAGAGGAACAGTTTTATATACAGGAAAATTCTATGCAAAATTCTAATGTACGTTCTCTTTACCACTGGATACCTTATGAAAATCCTCAACACTTTATTTAGAAACACAGGGGTAAATATATCTTTTTTTCTTTTATATTTTCCCCCAAAGACAGCTAAATGTAAACTAGCGAAAGTATTAAGGTGGCCATTTGAGTTTACTGAGCTTGGTTCAAATGACAGAGGATAGATTTGTGCAGCTAGGATCGTGTGTTGTCACAGTAGTCTCTGTTTGTGCATATTTGGTTCCCACAAAATACCACAATATGTGTCTAAGGACTTTGAAGGCAAATAAAATGCAAGCAGCTCTTAGAAGGTCATGTGATATGCTTTCTGCTGTTATTGTTATGTAAATATATAGCTGGACCTGGCGAAGGACCCCATATCTGAACTTTTCGAGCATCCAGATTGCAACTCACAGTCCTCGTGTACTGGCAGACAGAAAGCAGAAAGCATGAAGCATGACCACCCAGGCACTGAGAACGAGACACACTGAGGAGCTAAAAATGGAGACTCCAGCTGGAGAACCAGCCAAGCTCATCGGAGGAGAAGGAATTGTGCTGAGAACATCATGCAACCACTGAAGTTCAGAGACAGCAGATAGCGACAGCTGCCCAAAAAAAGCAGAATAATGCTTTAATCTTTCATGGAGTTCAGCGGATGTTCATCCTTCATGTATGTGTGTGTGTGTGTGCACACAGCATTGCATTAGCTCATTTCATGACTGATTGGAAGGCTGCCTAAAATGATATTTTGTTATCCTCTTACATATATTAAGAAATCAGAACGGGGAAAGAGCAACAAGAAGTCTGTGTTGTTGTGGTGAATATTTACTGGTCTCTGACATGGGACCTTTCTAATATAAAACACCATTTCCTGACAGTGACCCTGTGTATGATAATGTTACTACAGAACCAATTTCCTGTGATCACAGTAATACAGTAGATAAGTAAAGATTTTTTTTTCTAGGTGTCATTTCCATTATTAAGTAAGCAAGTCTTACTAATCAACAGAGTACAAATCTCACAATTTCTTTGTGCAACACCCTGCACAAACCCCCCAACCTTTCATTATTTCTCGCATTTGAAAACATCTATTAAATTTAATCTCCTTCCTGTGTGGGGCAATGTCCATCTGAAGGAATTTTCATTTGGAAGAAAAACCTTCAGAATTTCTGATTTTTTTATATTCTCTTCTACTTAAATCTTTGTCTCATGCAGTTAATCATCAGGCTTCAGTACTTGTTTAGTTACAGATTAAGTCATCAGAAATGCAAGTATTCAGTAAAAAATTGTCTTGGATGGAGAAAGACTGGCATTTCTTGAAGATAACCCATTCTGCCTGTTGAAATCCTGTCCCTTTGAATATAATGAACACTTGATTAAGGTTCTTATCTCGATCCTTCAGTTATAAAAAGAGATTCAGAGGACTAGTCATGTCTAACATCAGGTGAGATGAATGCTACCTTTCCAAATTTACACTCAGGTTGTAAGCAAACTTCTATACCTTGTAAGTTTACACCTGCTAAGTAATTTCTCAGACAATACTTCTTTTGTTTATTCCATTCCATTTAGACCTGAACTACTAACTGTGATGCACTTTATAAACATTCGCAGCTGATGTGTTCTGAAGGGAATAAATAACAGTTTGCCTACTACAAATGTAGGCTTATCTTCCAACTCCAATACCAGTTTCACAGAGAAAAAAACTTCTTCACTTTTCCCTTCAGAATATTGATGGCAAATATGTTACAGTTATGGGAGAAACTTTTTTTTTTTTTTCTCTGCACAACAGTTGCATTGAGTGCATAAACAATTTAATCTGCAGAGGAACCTGAAGCTAAAAAAATGTTGCTTTAAGAAAAACATTTATAGCAAACTGTACAATAACTGCAGCTGGTAACTACTGCAACTTTTCATGCCGTAAAGGAATCCTTTTGACATTTTTACATTAGAAATCATTTTGTCAGAAAAACACACACAAAACAATTCACAAATAGCAAACTATAAAAATAAGATGCCTAACTAGAGAATATTTTTTGTATTATTATATGAAATGGTAAAAAATAATATTTTAAAAATAGTTTTTAATGCTGGGGGACAAGAATATATGTGCCCAAATTTCTTACCAATAAACGGTGTTTGCTCAAGGCTCATTGAAATGCTTTGAAAACTGACCAAAAAAAAAACAAAACAACAAAACAAGCAGATCTGTGCACTTAGAATGACTGATGTCTTTTGGGTTTGAATGGCTGTTTTTCACTCAGTATCACAGCATTGCCAGCTGGGATTATTATTCCATAGGATCCCTTCACAGTTTTGACATATGTAAGAGCAGGTTCCCAGACCAGAAAGCAACAATGTACCTCTGTAGCCCACGGGGACAGCCTCAATACACAGTCTTATCCCTCAGGACAGCTTTTCCATGCGGCTAGTTAATTTTGAGAAAGAGATAAGCAACCTTGTGTCTGGGGTAAAATGAGAGAGTAGCTTAGGAACTGGCAATTATCACAGAGCATCCATCACTTAGAGTTTCTTTGTGGCAGGAGAGGAGGCTTTCTTTGGCAAGACTAGATTTTAAATCATAAATTTAAAATCCAATCTAGATTTTAAATCGAATAAAGACACATACAGCAATGCACATTGCTTATCAAAATCTACAATTTCTGTCTACAGCTTTATACTCATTGTGTCACAGATGCTAGTAAAAACTAACATCAAACTCAGTCTCCCCTGTGTGAGCTCAAAGATCAATTCTTGTAGCAAACTAATTAAAGTGGTCATCAACCCAAGTCTCTCAGGAGCTATCTTGTAACAAGCAGAACACTTAGTAGATATCATTGTCATTACAAGCAGGACAGGTATAAAACCATTCTGAAGTCAGTTGGAAGCTGTATCTTTCTCTGCTTCACTTCAGACAGGAACTGCTTGCACTCACAGAGCCAGAGATCTTCTCTTGCACCCCACGAAGGGCATCCCTCCATCCAGGTTATGAAATGAGGTTTAATAATATTCAGTGGAGGTCAGTATTGTACAAGTTTGTGAAATTAGTCTGCATGAAGTCACCACTTCCAAGATGTTCCTGATCTTGTTTCATTTCTATTTGAACCTTCCTGGTGAGATGAAAATAGTGTGGCAAAGAAACAAAGGTCAACACACAGAGCTACAAATAAGGGAAGGCAGCACTAGTTGGGATAGTGCCTTTGTTCAAGAAGGAAGATAAAAGTAAAACTTTTATCTCACTTTTTTTTTTTCCTGGTTTGTTTTGTTATGATTCCCAGAACCTTAATGCTTTTTATGATTACGAAGTTGGCGCAGGAGATGGGCAAGAAGAAGATATGTTGGTCCTGCAGGACGATGGGCACCTATTCCAACTTTCAGACTAAGTTTTGCTCCATACTGCCACAACTCGTGCTCCCTGTACTCTCACTAGCTCATCAGAAAAAAACAGAAGAAGCCTCGAGGTGCCCTCAGTGAAATGATGAACACACAGCACAGCTGCCAGTCCTTGCACTCGGTGAGCACACAGACACCAGCCTCCTGCTTGGAGATGGATGTTCTCACTGCTTTCAAGGCAGTAAGGCAGAATGAACGGACTGGCATCTTCTGATCAAAGGCTTTAGAACTGTTTGGGTGGTTTTTTGGGTTTTTTGGGTTTTTTTTTTTTTTTTAACTAAATGGGGAGGGTTTTTTTTACTGAGAACAAATAGTATTCACCAAAAAAATGAAATTTTGAAAATACATTTTTCAAAATTCCTCAAATACTGAACACTGATTTTTTTTTTTTTTAAACAAAACCTGGCAATTTCCTGCTGAGTACATCACTGAAAATAAGATAACCTTCACTTTGTATTGTGAGTGTAAAAGATGAAGCCCAAATTAAAAAATTATATGCTCATTACATGACGCCTCTGGAAAATGAGCTACCAGGAAGAAAAAGCTACTTATGAGCCACAAAGTCCCTGCTTAAACACTTCTGGGGAGGTTAGACAGAACAGGGCCTTCAGGGCTTGGCTTTGGAACATATACACCTCCAATAAGGAGGAAAAAAACATGTGAGTTTAATGTAAATAATTATATTCAGTCTCCCATGTTTGAACAATTTTGTGTGTGTATGAAAG
>VWZI01016705.1:427156-458753 GCA_013396835.1 Psilopogon haemacephalus
TTTTTTTTAATAGAAGTATTTAAATTCTTTCTTCTTCCCAGAGGATTTCCAGACCTGTGGCTTCCTGAGTCACCTGCCCCCTGAGCATCTTTCAGCACTGACCACTTCCAATTTGTCAGACAGAGTCTGATAAGCTTCCTAGGTCTCCATAGTCTCATATATCTCTGTTGAGCTATAGCTGGGAATGAATTACTTCAATTTCATCAGCTAGACAAAGGATAGCTTTCTCCTTGATATTGTCTTGTCTGGTTTTAAACTATTTTAAATGTCTCTTATGAATAGCTGCCTTCCAATACCTGAAGGGATCTTACAGGAAGGATTAAGGGAGACTTTCATAAGAGTGTCCAGTGATAGGGCAAGGGAGAATGGTTTTAAAGTGAGGGGGAGTAGGTTTAGACTGGATGTTAGGAAGCAGTTCATCAACATAAGGGTGGTGAGACTCTGGAATAGGTTGCCCAGGAAGGTCAGGGATGCATCCTCTATGGGGATGTTCAAAGCTAGGCTAGAAGAGGCCTTGAACAAACAAGTCTGTTTGAGAGTCATCTCTACCCATGGCAAAGAGGTTGGAATAGATGACCTCTAAAGTCCTTTCCAGCATAAGCCATTCTGTCATTCTATAATTCTTTCCTGCCTTGGGTTCAGGAGCCAGTCACAGGACTAGGTTTTTCTATGATATTGAAAACCTCAGAGAACCTAAATTCTTATATGTATTCAGAAGTCCTTGGACTGGCAAGGCATTAGAAGACACCTGACCTTCAAATATTTCAGAGGTGAGCAAGGAAATCCAGTGTATGCCTTCAGAGTAGCCTGAATTATTAATGTGATCTTGATTCCCTCAGGCAGCACCAAATTCAGCACAAAAAACAAGGCGAGAAGGAGGATAATGGAGTTACAGCCTTCTTGGTCAATACATTTAAGTGTTCTTTTAGGCAGAGGGTTGAAATCCATGGACTAAACCTATATCACAGGTTTCTGGTGATGTTCAACAACCAGGCCTGATGATGCTATCATCATTCTCCCCTTCCTCTGAAGCTGAGCCAAAGGGCATAAAAGAAATCACAATTCATGGCTGAGAAGAAGACTTCATAATTTTCCATGTCAGAATATTTTTTAAAAATTTCTTAAGCCAAGTAATCTCAACAGTTTAACTCCCTCATGTTCATGGAGCTGATTCTCTTGTATGCTCATTTCCTTTATGTCCTGCATTCATAGTTCATTTAAATGCTTTAAGGTCCTTTACATCTCTAAAACGGTATGAAGGAGCCATACTATAAGTTCATGTAGGCTAGAAACATTTTCTCCACTATTATTTATTCAGCTTTGAGTGGATGCCTTTGGTATGGAAACTATATGAAGCTGCAATTGAATGTGTCCCCACATGTCTTAGAATATTGCTACTATACATGATTATTTCCAAGAACTATTCTCTCGAATTATTCATATACCAGTTGTGCTAAGGATATGAAGGTTTTGCAAATGAATATAAACTATCATACAAAATGCTTGGGCTTTCACCAGGACGTTCATGGAATGAAAGTGTTTACATAAATGAAAGAGATGCCTGATTTTTCTCATGGCTTTCCTGCATTCTTGGAAAATTTTGTCAAAATGTTACATCACCAACTGCTTCATACTTCTGTCTAGAGCATGCAGTGCACAGTTCAACTCTGTGCCGAGAACTGGCTAAGCATATTTTTCCCAATGAGCTTTTGGGTGTGAATGGGCAATAGTCACTATGCCTTTTAAAGCATAGCAATGAATTCAGCCAGAGGGGCTGTCAGCTCTGCATGTTGCTGATGTCTTATTACACCAAATGCAACCCAGCCCAACTCCAAATAAGCAAACTCCATTCCAAAGTGGAGCGCTGCAGTAGTGCTTTTCTACTTCCTGTTACCTGAGCATGGCAATCGCTGTGCAAGAGCTTCATTGGTAAGCTGTCATACAGTGTTTCAGTTGTTTGTACTGAAGCAACCTGATCTTGCTAAGCTTTCATCTTGAATGTAAACTATTTGAGCCGCTGTCAATAACAGCATCTATGGGATAAAATAACAATTGCTTTAAAACGACTTTGTCTTCATGTAAAAACAATAAATCTGTAAAATCTCTTCATCTTCTCTGGGCATATTCTGCAACTCCAGATCCAGCAGCAAGGCTATCAACTAACGTAGAGGACTTTGAGATGCAAAGCTGTCAGACTTTGTTGCTGATTTTAGTAGTACCTCAAATGCAAATAGTTTATTACTCTGAACTGTGAAAAACAGTGTGTCTCAAAGCTATCTTAAAGTCTTATCACTGATCTCTGTGGGACAAATTTTTCAATTTGCCTCTAATTCTTGGAGTTAAAACAATGTGTCCCACTTCCAGCTGTCTTTTACAAATCCTCTGGCTTCTTTTGAACCAAATGTTGCTTAGACTTCTGCTTTACTTTCTGTCAGACCTACACTTTCAAGAGGCCCAGTATATAACACATTTATTATCAAAAGAAGATAAATGTCTTCTGTTAGAGACAAACTGGAAATAAATACTGGGATCTGAACTCATCCGCCTTAGCAATAGGCAGAAAACTAAGGTGCATGAATTAAAAGTACAGACACTCTAGATTTCACACAGTCTCAACAGAGAAAGACATTTTCTGGATGCAGAAACCTTTATATAAGATCTCTGAATTTACTGGCTGGGAAAGGTGACAGGCCTGTCATATAACCAATTCAAGGTACCTAAGACTGGCAGGAATCTGGATCCGAGTCTACAATGGAACATGGTTGACTCTTAGAATATTAAGATACAAGAACTTTACTACATGTTTGTCACTTTATCCACCCAGTCTGAAAGAGTGGATTTTCAGAAATGAACTGAACTGTAGAACTACAGGATAATTTGAAATGTAAGGGATCTTTGGAGGTCAAGCAGTCCAGATTCTTGCTGAAAACAGGTTTTGCATCAGCATCAGATGAGAGCGGATAGATGCTTCTGAATAAACCAAAGTTTGCAAACTCCACAATATTTCAATTTGTTTGTTTGACTGATTGTTTGGTTTTTGCAGGAGTGGAGGGGATGGCTGCTACTATTCATAGAATCAGAGAATCATAGAATGGTTTATGTTGGAAGGGATCTTAAAGACCATCTAGCCCAATTCCCTGTCATAAGCAGGTACACCTTTCTCTAGATCAGGTTACTCAAAGACTCATGTAACCTGGCCTTGAACATTTCCAAGGAGGGGACATTTATGACTTCTCTGGGTTACCTGCCACCCTCATAATAAAGAGTTTCTTCCTAATATAAAATCCAAATACTGTCTTTTAGTTTAAAAACATAACTCTTCATCATACCACTACACTTTCTGATACTGAGCCACTCTCCATCTTTCTTGTAGGCTTCTCTTATGTGCTGGAAC
This sequence comes from Psilopogon haemacephalus, assembly GCA_013396835.1. NCBI lineage: Eukaryota > Metazoa > Chordata > Aves > Piciformes > Megalaimidae > Psilopogon > Psilopogon haemacephalus. Next base: position 430,551 of record VWZI01016705.1, read on the forward strand.
TCTACTATAAGGCTCCCCATAGCCTTCTCCAGTCTGAATTACCCAAAATCTCTCAGCCTGTTCTCACAGAGGGCAGATCCAGGCCCCTAATCATCTCTCTACTTGCTGGCCTCTATTCGGTTGCATAGAAGCATCTTACAAACAGTGAGTTTAAGGTCAAGCATACCAGCAGAAAAAAAATCACAATTAATATTTTTGTAGTAGTACAGGATACATTTTTTTTTTAACCAGAGTGAATCCAGACTTTTGGCTAGATAAGTATAGAGGTGGAAGCACCAGTGTGAAGACAGAGTACACTGATGAATGTTGCAAAGATTTGTGGCATCTAGGATCATACCCAGTGTTTTGAAGGTGTTTGCACTTACATAGATTTGTGTGAACCGTGATTGTGCGCACTTCTATTGGAGGCCCTTTGTATTGCCATACCTTCAGGGATAAATCAGCAGTTGTTTACACCCTGAAATTACTTAGCCTTAACTTAGATTTGCTCTATATGAGGACCTACCTATTAATAGCATTCCCCAAGGAATGCATACCACTTTATGAATTAAGTGATACAGCAAAGGGTAAATTAAACAGTTTTTTCAGATGTAAAGGCTATGTAAGTACCTAAAATTATCCAAAAAATGTAAAGATCAAGATCTGTGTATCCCAATACAAGTCATTATTCCTCTGTGTGATATTTTTTTGCCATACAAAATCCAGGAAATCAGTTACAGCTCCAATAGTCTGCACAAGGGTGTAAGAGTTATTGTTTTAGACATATTGCAGAGGAAAAAAAATTCTCTTTGCAGGTCATGGGTGCTATTATAAGAGCTTATGAACAGCAAATATTTTTTGTCAACTTTCAGTATTTGTTTCTGTTTCTTTTCCTAAAAGCTGCCCATGCTGTCTCTTTTATAAATTAATCTGAAATTTCAAAAGACCACACACTTGCCTTTTCCATTATTTTTTTTCCAGAAGCCCCTAAATAGGAGAGGAGCCTTGTTAGAATTATTTCTTTCCAGAATAGATTTTGAACTAGAATTCCACTGGTGAAACGTTATTTCACTCTGGCCAGCATCCACAAGTTCCATCTTCATATTAGAAGTTTATCATCTTGCTTAAGCTGGAACTGTGTCCAGCTGGGGAGATGCCATTCAGCTCCCTTCATCATCTTGCTAAATATTCAGAGAATGAATCGAAACAGCTAAAAATGTGTGGCTCATAATATGCAGCTTGAATTTATAGTTACACTATCCGATGGGGTATGTTGAATTTGCAAGTTATAAAGATGATTATCTTTGTCCTTAAATATTTATGTCCTTAACTGGGCCAGTTCCATATTAGCAGTGATATGATAAGTAGCCACTTAGTTTGGAGTTTCCAGAATTTTTCATACCTGAACAAAGCTTAGAAATCCAGAATGAAACTGAGGTTAAGACAGAAGGGACTATAATAAAAATTTAGTACTTTTTTTTAAAACACAGATATAAGCCTGTTATCCCACTAAATAGTTTGAAGTAGAAAGTCTTGAAAAGTCTTATTGCATTGCCTGAAAGTGGACTTTTTAAAAATTCAAGCTGGTACTCTTTTGATGTTAATAATATGTAAATTTTCATCTGATTCCTGCTGCCAGTCCACAGTTCTTTGAGGTTGAATTTGTTCTTCAGTTCCAATTCCTGCATCACTGCATGAGAAAAGGACATTACATGAGCTAATAACTTCTTCATGCAAATGTTTACAAGAAAATGTTGCAACAATAATTTTACAACTATTTACGAGTGTATTAGTTTGGAAGCAATCGATTCACTCTCAGTAGCAGAGGTAGTTTGGTATATTTGACCTGACCCACTATTAAAAAATCACAATCTTCTTAACTAGATTTCACTTTCAGCAAAATCCGATTTGCAAACTAGCCACCCTGTGTGTGTTTGATGTTAATTAGGAGATTGGTCATGCATTTGGAGAGTCAAAAATTTTAAGATGTGTTAGAGATCAAAGATGTTAATATATGCAGTTCGAGTCCCAGATTTCCTTTTTCACTGGCTGAATGTGAACGTGCACAGAAATCTTCCACTGGCTTACAAAGTGCTTGTGGTTTTGGGACAACAGTGCTGGCCTTCAGGGCTGCAAAAGTGGTTGCCATCTTCCTCATTTTCCTGTGCAGTGCTATCAACCATGACCACTACTCCTCTCAAATCCTCAACAGCCATCAGGCAATGAACACAAAGTACGGACATCTCAAATATTTTTGCGAGAGTCAGACATCTCACAGGAAACATCTTTGCCATTATTAGCCCTTTGTTTCGCTTACCGTGACTCCTTTTATACTTCTATCTACATTACCTTCATACCTGAGCCTCCAGTAGCCAGCAAAGAGCACTTGTGGTGCTTTTAAAACTCGTCAAACACTGTTTATCACTGTAGTTGCCTAGGACAGTATGGTTTACTTTATACACCAAAGGCAGGTTCAATTTTTCAATACATTTTCTTAAAAAGTCAACCCCTTCAGCACAGTAAAATAAATTAGGTTTGATGTGCTTGGCTATGAAAAACTTTCCTTTTGCCAAGGCTACATTGTCTGAAGTCTAAAAGTAGGGGTTATCATGTTATTTGAGATGAAGGACAGAGTAATTTGTGGTGCTTGGGCATGACGTGTAATTTTACGCTTTATCTGAAGGTGTGATACTGGATTCTGCCAGAGCAGGCACCTGGTATCAATGTTCACTCTGGCATCAGTTCAGCAGAATTCACAGCTCCTGAGAAAAAGCACACATTTCTGCATAGGAAAATCAACCTCAAGCATCCAGAGAAAAGCTGTCATTAGAATGCGTGAGCTACCCAGCAATTTGTGGGTGACAGGGAAACAGAGAGATGTGTTCCTTTGAGGTTTATTTGCCTTTGAGGTGATGTAGCAAAAGCAACTGCTATGTATCACTGTCTGTGTCTTAACAATTGTTTGGAGAATTTTGCTCATGCTAAAGTTTTAATGCAGTGTTTATCCTAGAGCACATTAAATAAAACTTCATTTTGCTCTTGGGAGGTACTTTTCCTGTTATCTGCCTTCCATAGCTATTTGCTCCTGTCAAAGAGATCCTTGAAGAGAAGGAAGAATCTCATCACAGTTAGTGGACTGAGAACTGCAACAGCCTCCAAATAACTGATGTTTCTGTGGGCAGGCTAGGCACTGTGCATCAGGGGAGATCGTTAGTTTAAATCAGTGCTGAGAAGGCCATTTCCAGTAGCAGTGCTAGGATGACTCATTTAAAATCATTCCTGAAGCTACTGTAGAACAATTTTATCAGATTCATAACCCTGATCTGGATTATTAGCATGCAAGTGTGTTCCTCACAGAGAGAGCAGTTGTAGAGTGTGGTCCGTTTTTCAGGCTCTGTTTCCAAAACTGAAATAATCCATTGTAGAAACAGCCACTAGTTTAACACTGGGTCAGCTAGTAAACACTGCCAGATAGCCTCACATTTCCATCGCAGGATCTGAACCTTGTTAACTTCATATCAGTATTTTTTCAAATTGCAGCTTTTATATAAAAACAGAATTGTTGTGCTGCATGTAAATGAGGGTGACTGATTCCACAGAGTATCTATCTGCACAAACAGCTATAAAAGATAGACGACACAGGACTCAGCAGGCCACGCTCAGAGTACTAACCATAGCTGTATTGTTTCACATCTTTGAATTTATAGAGACAGACCAGTGTAAAGAGGGAATCAGTGATTCATTTCACCCACTAAATAAAAGAAGTATGTTCCAGCTGTCATGACTTGCCATTAACAAAAGCACCTGTGCTTTGAACTAGATAATCAAGAACACTCTCAGTTTTGGAACAGATTTTTATACATTTTATGCACAGAATTTTTTTTTTTTTTTTTTAGCACTATAGGGTGGGGTTTTTTCTGTTTTTTTCACCAAATAAGGAACCAGTCAAACATTGCAATAGTGAATCTGAACCAGAATCTCTGTTTTTCCACAGCCATAAACTGAGCTTTTGAAGATCAAAGCCAGCATCTCAGCAACTGAGGTGTGTCATTTGGCATACTGAATAAAGGTTGACAGTTTTCCTTTAAGTAGTATCTTTAAAGTTATGTGTTGATAAAGCTCTCTCTAATTCCCTCTGCAAACACCCCAAGCAGAGCAATAACAAACCATATATGTGTCCTGTCATCTTTTCCTGCAACTATTGCAACTGCAGTAATTATTGCAGTAGTAAAAGAAGTATAAGAAAACTTGACACCTCATTTGATAAGTCAGAATGAAGCAAGATAATTTGGCTGCACAGTTTTGAATCTCTGGAGAAAATCTCCAACATGGATTTAAAAATTCCACAAATGTAACATGTTACTGGGTAGTGTCTGAATATTAAGCAAATTTGAAAAAAAAAAGTTATGCAGGGCCATGTACACTTGTATTGAGACAGGCAGAGAGAGAGAAAGGAAGAAAAAAAGCACACTATAATTGTTTGCAAATTCGTACAGATGTTTGTTAATTTCCTCTGGTTGAAATTCCACTTGGTATGTGATCAAAAGCAACTATATAAAGGAGTTTGCCTTCTTTAAGAGCATTCCTTCCATTAACGATACTATTAGAAGACAAGCCAAAGAGGATTTCTGAATGGAAATCTTGTTGACAATTGTGGTAATCCAGACTGCAGCTGGCTATTTTTTCTTGTGGTTGTTGGGCTGGGTTTTTTGTTTGTTTCTTGTTGATCATATTTTCATGTTCTCTACGGTCTGACAGACAGCTTCAAGCTAAAACACAGCTGTAACCCAAAAATATGTACATATCCTCAGTTACCACAACCTTCAACTGCTTTTAGGAATTATTATGCTAGGCGGTATACAAAGGATACAAAAAAAATAGTCGGTAACAGCTATTGTCAAATTGAGTTGTAAATTTCCTAGCAACACTACTCAACCAAATAACAATACAGCCAAATTTTAGCTTTGCAGATCAGTATAAGAATGAGACAAATACTCAGAGAAGGCCTAGCACAATAAAACCCCACAATGTTGTTGTTAAGTATGCTTTTGTAGAAGTTGCCTGACTCACATGACTTATCCCCATCTCAGAGATGCAAAGGTTAGAGTGAAAACATTAGATCATCTAGTCTCCTTCTTTAATTCAAACCACAGAATCTCATCCAGTTACTTCTGTATTGAAGTCAGCTGCTAAGGCTTGCCAAGAAAAATCTTCTGAAAAGATACTGAGCCCTGATTTCTAAAGTAGTAATTCTTGCCAGTCAAGTTATTTATGTATAGGTTTTTCATTATACTCTTTGATGAAACTGAACTTCAGTTGGTGAATATGCCAAAGAAATTCTGGGGGAAAAAAAAAAAAACACCAAAAATCACCCACAACATGTAGCTAGCAGCAATGAGAAATTAACCAACTTCATTCTACTAATTCTGTATATCTCCAGAAGAAAAATGCAAGAAGAGTTTTGCAAACAATCCTATGACTATAAAGCCAAATAATCTCTCATATTCTTTACAGAAATTTATGGGAAAATAGGGAAACAAACCTGATAATTAAAATATCATAAACATCCTTCCATCCATTTGCTGATTCAGATATTGCACCATAGATTTTACATTCATACATAAGTTAAGATCATTTTAAAATGGGTGACTGGGGTGCAGCAGGAAGGACAAGGCACACTGCATCCATGTTGTCTTATGAAATATAATCCACAGAACCATGGCTGAATCATCTGAGAAAAAAGCTAAATATATATATGCAATTCATAGCGAAAGAACCATATACAAATTAATGTGTGATTCTTGTTTTTCATACTAGAGCTTAAAAGCCTTTGGTGTTATACTTCAGGTGGCTTCATTCCACTTTTATGTGCTTTTAGTTGCTGTACCCCAGCAGTCCCAGATGGTGCACACTAAGTGGTGTAAAGCTTTGAATTACTAAGATTTTATAATGCCACCTGTTACAGTCATGATGGCACTGGTCCTGCAGAAAAAGTCACACACAGTCACATATACAAACTGTATTTATGGTGGATGAATCTGCCCTGCTGCTTCTGGATGCTGAGTACTGCGTTTAGAAGTGAATTTTACCAAAAAATTTTATTCAGTTTTTGAAAGTTCTACCAATAGACCTTAGCCCTCATCAATAAAACTTAGCATATCTGAACAAAGGCTGTTCCTTAACTCCTCATTAAATAATGTATCCTAAATTGTTTCCCTGGACAATTTTGCAGTTTTAGAGAAGTATTTATTCTAAATTAGGCACAAATTTTCCTTCTAAACTGCTCTTAAGCCTTTCCCTTTCTTACAATTCTTGGAAGAATATACAAGTTACATACAGTCTAATTCTCAATGCTTGCCAAGAAAAGATAGATCAACTGTTCACTTATACATATAAAGATACGGTGGTGGTTCCAGAATAAAACACATATCTTCATTGGCTAATGACTTCTTGGAAATTTACTGGCAAAGACCTTCAGAATCATAGAATCATAGAATGGTCTAGGTTGGAAGAGACCTCAAAGATCATCCAGTTCCAACCCCCCGCCATAGGCAGGGACACCTCCCACTAGATCAGGTCGCTCAAGACCTCATCGAGCCTGGCCTTGAACACATCCAGGGAGGGAGCAGACACAACCTCCCTGGGCAACCCGTTCCAGTGTCTCACCACCCTCCCTGTGAAGAATTTCTTCCTAACATCCCGTTCAAATCTCCCCTCCGCCAGTTTGAACCCATTCCCCCTCATCCTGTCATTACAAGACCTTGTGAACAGTCCCTCCCCAGCCCTCCTGTAGGCCCCCCTCAGATACTGGTAGGCTGCTATAAGGTCTCCCCGAAGCCTTCTCTTCTCCAGGCTGAAAAGCCCCAACTCTCTCAGCCTGTCCTCATAGCAGAGGTGCTCCAGCCCTCTGATCATCTTCGTGGCCCTCCTCTGAACCCTCTCCAACAGTTCCATGTCCTTCTTGTGCTGGGGGCTCCAGAATTGCACACAGTATTCTAGGTGGGGTCTGACAAGAGCAGAGTAAAGGGGGAGAATCACCTCCCTTGCCCTGCTGGTAATGCCTCTCTTAATGCAGCCCAGCACACAGTTGCTGTCTGAGCCGTGTGTGCACACTGCAGGCTCATGTTGAGCTTCTCATCCACCCAGACCCCCAGGTCCTTTTCCTCAGAGCTGCTCTCCAGCCACTTGCCACCCAGCCTGTGTTTGTGCTTGGGATTGCAGCGCCCCAGGTGCAGGACCTTACACTTGGCCTTGTTAAATTTCATGAGGTTAGCCTGGGCCCACCTCTCCAGCCTGTCCAGGTCTCTCTGGATGGCATCCCTGCCCTCCAGCAAGTCAACTGTGCCACACAGCTTGGTGTCAGAATAATCAATATTTCACAGAACAGCTAACAATGAAATAAGTCACAGCAGTAATAGTCAGTTACAGAAGTTCGTATATGCTGTAGCCAAAGATCAGAGAAGAGCAGGTTTTGCCCCTTCATTTTCTACCTGACACATAAGGCTGCATCTGACCTTGGCATTCACTGGTTTTCTTTTCTTGAGCTCCTTTCAATGGTAGAAATATCTTTTCCTTACAAATAATATAAAAATAACTTATTTTAGAGATATTTTCCCTGTCAATCCTTGGCCGTGAAGACTGAAAGATAAAGTATAATCTAAGAGGCACGGAACAAGCTTCACATCAGCAATAGCTGTGCAAATAGAGGGTGACTTTTTAGCCTCTTAAAGTCTTGTGATAAGTAAAGAGAGCTGCAATCTCTCTACACTTTCTCTTTTTTTCAAATTCCAGACTCTTAGGTCATTGGTAAATGGGGTGATGTTGCATCTTTGCCACAGTGGGAAAAGTTTTGCAGTCCATATTTAAAAATGAATGTCCAGGAATATGGAATTGATTTATATTTCTTTAAAAGCATGTGATCTGAATTGAAGAGTGCAGATGGTAACGATAATAGAAAGCAAGAACATTTTTCCTGGAAAGGATGAAAAGGCTTGTCCTCACTGATCTGCTCTTATGGACAGACTTGTTGATTCACTTTTTTCTACCATTCATCTAGCTAATTGATAGCTTTAAGTGTACTTTCAGGGTTTTTCTATTTCACAGAAATAGAATACTTACTGAAAAATAACCAAGTTAAGACGCTAACTAAAAAAGGAGTAAGGACAGAGTATATACGAAAGGATTTAACACAGCTAGTGGAAATATATTACAGCTAAAAATGTCAGTAGTCCATTCTATGTGGTTTTGGGGTTGTTTTTTCTGTTGTTTTTTTTTTTTTTAATGCAGTACAGAATTAATATATACAGGTATTAATGACCTATCTGCCTATAGGTGCAACATCAGGAACAAAGGCAAAGTAAAAAATGTCATCTGACTTTAGAAGTGTTATAAACTGTTGTGTTCTCTTACATCACAGGGGGAAAGCTGGAAGGGAGAATTCTGGAATCAGTCACTTGTTCTGCTAAATCAGAACCTGAATTCTGATGGATAAATTCTCACTATGGGGTAATGGAGTTGTCAGATCTCCAGCTTGACAACAGTGATTGCACTATGGGCTTTGCCAAAGAGCGTGCAATGAGATAGCTCCCGCTTGTAACAACACAGTGCTTCACAGGGTCCTCCTGCTCACAGAAATTTCACCAGAAACATCTGTCATTTGCTTTGCACGCTAGTCTTCTACTCACTGTGCTCATGGGTTGCCATCATTTTCAGCCTAGGATGTTTCATACAAGTCCTGAATTACAGAAATCGGCCTAGTGAACCTGACATTTTGAAACACATTTCACAGAACAAATCTCTAGTCTTAGACTTTAAATCCTTGGTTTGATTGTTATGTGCTATAGAATGAGTGGATCAGCTTTTCAGATGGCACAAATTAAAGGAAGATTTAAACCAAATTGGGAACTGGCCCTCATGGCTAGAAGCAATATAAAACAGAGGTTCCTTGTCCAAGCTGCAGAAGACCAGACCTGTTGTGGTGCTACCTTCTCCTATGCTGCCACTGTGTCCAGCACAGTGAATACATCTCTCCATAGCTGCACAAATTATTCAGTTATTCTACATCTGGGAGGTGGGATAGTCTAAGAACAAGTTGCCTTTACCATCTCTAGTACCTGTTGATTATGGAGGGACTGACAGCTGGATGATCCTCTATTCTCACATGTTACTTCCTAACAAAAACCATGAATTTGGGGATGGATACCAGGTAGGTGCTCAGTGATGACACTGGAATCCACACAACACTCACTGGTAACTATGATCACCTCAAGGTCACAGCACAGTTTGATCCCTTCCCTACAATCCAACGCTCTTGCAAATTAAATTCCTGCATGTTGGGTCCCCTTACCTCAACATGTTATAGAGATCAGACAGTACAACAACCACTGGCATAGTAGAACGCATTTATGCAATGCTAGTGACAGTCACAGATTTACAGCAGAAGAGAGGAAGGTAAAATGTGTTTAAGAAGTTGATAAGTATTTTGGCACTTTTCTTCATCTACATACAAGTTGCCTTTAAAGGCTGATTCAACTCCAGTCATGTTTAATGATATTTCAAATGACATCTAAATTTAAATATTAAGTTGTGAGCTCGTGAAAAATGAGTAAGAGAGGAAGATGAAGGGATGGAAAGCAAAGTTAGTAGGAGACAAAAGAAAACAACAACACTGGGAGATATTTTTAAAAGTTTGCCAGGGAAACAAAAGCAAGGATAAAACCTGCAGGAAATCTCACTTACCAAATGACCTGTTGTGAGAAGAAATCTTCAAATCTCTAACCTAATCTAGGTTTCCTGGATCATCAATACATATGGCTGCCATAAGGCCCATTAAAATGGATAGACTGGGTTCTAGTGCCAGGACTGACTGCTGGGGAAATCAGATGGCCCAATCCAAGTTCCACTTCAGCTTGGAATAGCCCAGAGTGATGGGGCTGTCTGCCATGGTCTACCTACAAAGTAATCGAGTTTGCATGGAATTTCAAGGGGTGTGGTAAAACTCACACAAAAATCCTATAGCTAATACTTTTATTTTGCTCTAAGGCAAATTGTTTGCAAAACCTTTCCTTTTGATTTCTGTTATCCAAATAATTCCAGCTTAAATTGCAACTCAGCTATTAATCTGATAATGACATGGCTGAGACACATTCTCTGACAATTGATCTCAAATAACTTACAAGGCTTTACTTTACCTCATTGTCTGCATTCCTTTCCAGACAGAAGTTCTGTCAGTATTTAACGCACACACAAAACCTCCTCAAATGTAAGTATTAAGATGATTACTAAGTACCTGGAAATATCCTTTAATTTTAATTTTGTTTTATTTTATTTTTAGCTTCAAAGCTTCCCCAGGAATGAACACCTGTCTTTCACAGCATTACAAGAAATAGTCGGGTACTTCAGATGCTTTGTTGTGTCAAGTCCTCTAATAGGGACACTGTGAGTATAAGTCACATTTTAATTAATGATCAAAGCAAAGGACACCTGTAAATTTTGGTTCGGTTTCTTCAGTTCTTTGATATCAGGTTTATCCGTTAGAAAAGGACTCCTTTGATGCATATCCTGCTGACACAAGTTATCTTTCATGCCTAGATGCCATGGTGACTTGAGCCTCACAACTGCTGAAATAGAAGATGTAGACAATGCTGTGCTTTTGCCCCATTCTGCATATCAGTTTAAAGCAATCTCTAAAAGCAGCAAAATCGTCATCCTGTACAGTCTTCTTTTACTTTCATGACTCTAATTTCCACTGAAGACTGCAACTACTTTAGAAGGTGCCAGTCAGAGGTAGGTTTGTGCAAAGTGAAAGCCTGCTCACCACTCAAACCAGCACCAAGGTTGTACTGAGATTTGTGCTTTTTTTTTTTGTTTGTTTTCCTACATGAAAAAAATGTGTAAATTCTTAGCAGAAAAAAAACTTTAGCATATTCATCAGCATAACCTTATGCAAATTGACTCCTGGAAAGGACAAAGATTGCCAGAAATATTGGGCGAACCCACTACACCTCCCATACTATGCAGGTCTTACAAACTATTTTGAAGGATCAGAGGTTAGACTCGATGATCTATTTGGATCCCTTCCAGCCCCTGACATCCCAGGATCTTGGATGTTCTAGATGAAATATTAAGTTCTCAGAAACAGCTCTAAGAAATCAAATACAAAACCTCTTATTATTTCATTGTCATTAAACCATCAAATTGGACCTGTAACAATATAGAAACTTTATACTATTTAGGCATATTTAGGCTGGGGAAAACTGTAGAATGTGCCACATTTAGGAGAGGAGAAAAACCTTACAATTTGATTTTAGATTTTTTTTTTTTTAATCCTCTTTCCTTGAAGTGGAAGATATAGAATTAAATATTTCCCTGTCTGGACCCTCCTTCCTGCAGTACTGTGGGGCACTGTAGTCATCTGTGGGTGTATCTTCTCTGCATCCTTGTTGATGTACCATATTATCATCCTTCTACTACAGACAGAGAACAGTGACACAAGAAAGTTTTAAGTATCTTCCCCAAAGTAACAAAAAAATGTCTGAAGTTAAGTCAGAGTTTGAGTCCTATTTCATTGCATCTTAAGTCAATAGTTTACTCACTGGACCATTGTTTCTATTCATCTTGCCCTGGACTAAAGTGCAGAGCCAGTAAATAGTGCCCATTCTTTCCTAGAGACTTCAGTGATGGTTTGCACCGTTGTTGTCACTAGTCCAGCAGACTGCAGACAGCTCTCTGTAAATATTACTTCTTTTGTTGGTAAAGCTTCACCTCAGACCAGAGTGGGCTTAATACTTAATATAGAACAGTTCAGGAATTTTTCCATGAAACTCTGGGAAAAAGTAATTTCTTATAACCAAAATTTTCCATACTACCTTGCCACGTTCAACACAAGTTTTCTGCAAAAGAGTTTGTGAACCTTAAGAAGGAATTGTTTTTCAGAGGGATTGCTGAGTTCGCAGGCTGCTGGGGAGGGCACTTTCCCAGGGTGTGACAGACAAGGTTTATGGCCCTGCCTTGTCTCATACAGAAAAAAAGCAGCCTCTATGACCCACTGGCAGTTTTGGCATCAAGGTCTCTTGCTTCTGAGTAAAAATTTTTATGAGTTTCAGGGTCATCACAGGAAGATCAGGAAACGTTTCTAAACCCTAGAAACTATGTAGAAGATGGAAAAGTGGCGGCTAATACAGCTCCTTTATCTCTGCATCCACAATGAAGCAGTTGTAATCTAGATCTGCAAGACATTAAACATTTTCTATTCTGGAAGAATAAGAGTGTTGGTAAAGATATCCATACTTCCAGGTCAAATTATTTTCTGTTTTGATGAAAAACTCTGATCTTTCAGTTTTCTGTAATGTGCATGTGATGGTCTCTTCACAGGCTCCAATCTACAGTAACTAACCAGCTCTTTTGGCCAGAAACCCAGGCAGCAAAGCGCAATGACTGTGCTGCAGGGTTGCACGCTACCAGCAGTGCAGATGCACTTGTACCAGGCTTCTCTCTCTCTGCGCAGCACAGAAGGAGCCAGTCCCTCAGCAATATCCCAGCAGGACTCATAGTCCTCACCTTACACTTCAAGGTCACTCACCACCTCAGCAGCCTGCTGTGAAACCCCAGGTCCTTAGGCTGACAAGCAGGGGAAAAAAAAAGAAAGAAAAAGGACAAAAAAGACAACAAAGCCCCAGATGTCAAGATTTGTAAGAGCAAAGGATCAGGATTCCAGAGGAGAAAATCACTTTCTTGTGCAGACCGCAAAGAAGAATCCACAAACCCAGTAACGGTATTTCTGTTTGGAGGCACAGGAGTGACACAAAGGCAAGGGCTCAGCTCCCCATGCTGTTGCAGACACCATGCATGACCTCTCCTCAGCTGTAACATGTATGCAAACATCGTTCCACCCATACTGACAGTAGCCTCTGTGCAGCTTCGAGCACTGTGTTTGCACAGATGGGTTTCAACCTTTTGGAGGGTTCCTGTGGCTGTTGCCCCAGACTATGAGAAGTGAGCATTCATTCATGACCTGGCTCTGTAAGTGGGTAATCTGAACTATTCTCAGATAAATAAATAATTTATCTTTTGAGGGGTCTTGTCCTTAAATACAGAATTCCTCACCCTGGAAGGAGTGGAGGAGAGCACGAGGAGAAATAGGGAGAGCAGTATGTGGTTTTCTTTTTAATGTGAATTGGTTTTGTGAATTAGTTGTGACTTCGTGAAGCAACATAGACCTGACAGACGTGCAGTGTATCAGCCATATCTCTAATAATGAAATAAGTGTTGTTAATTGAAACAAAGTTATTTTGCTGAACATTAATATCCTCAGAAGAATTTTACCTACCCTTTATTCATTGAGGTAGAGAGGCAGGGCTGAGCAGCACTGCAATCGACCCAGAGGAAGCAGAGGTACTGATGTAAATGTGTAAGCTGGACCATAGCAATGGGGTTAGCATGCACAACTGCATTGGCGCGGTGATGACAACTGAATTGCTGAAAATGTGGTTTACATTTCTGTCCAACTTTGTCTTCAACACTCAAAATCTGGTAAATTTTGTAACAAAACTGTTAACTGTTTCTTTTCCAACATGAAACATAGATACCAGACCGTCAGGGCCATCTCAAACCACCAGATGCCCTCCTTGACATTGTGTCAGCATCCTGCAGGGAAAAGGACTGGTAAAATACTCACCAAGACAAGGTGTTGATTCAACAATTCTAAAACAAGCTGACTTTCACTCTGCAGAGACTGAGGACAAACAGAACTGAGGCATCTAGGTGACCAATGACATTCCCTTTCTCCAAACTCCCTCTAAAAAGGATAGACCATCAAATGTCAGCTGTCCAGCTCTGACTTTATGAATTTTAATTCTATATCATTCCTACTAGTAGGGGAAAAAAGTACTGAAAAACTGCAAATAGACAGAAACTTCAGGTAGCCAAAATATAGTAGATTCCTAAGATTCTCTCTGGAAAGAGTGTTATACAGTCCATAAGTGTTATACTATCCAGAAGGTATGATGCTCAGCCTATATCCTGTCTCAAAGATGTTTGTTGTTGAGGCCATTTCTGAATACAGTTCTGGCACATCCATAACACAATAGATGACTGCAGTCCTGCAGCTCACACAACTATGAAGGAGCTGGGCAGCAGCCCTCAGCACCACACACATGCCTTCCACACTCTGTGGAGCCCTCCTCTTCCCACACTGCTCCCTTCTTTGAGAGAAAGTGCAGATCACATTTAACATGGGATGCAGAACTGTAATATTTTCATGTGTGTGTCAAGCTGGTCTTTTTCAGAGGGCTAGGAATCACAGGCCTTAGGCTTTCTATATTGATAACAACTTTTTTTATTTCCTCTCCCTTTTGAAAGGTGCTGTGAGTATCTCCATGTCAGCTTTCTTTTTTCTCATCTTACAGTCTAAATTTATATCAAAATTACAATTTCTTGCACAGTAAAACTGAGTATAGTTAATGAGGCAGAGATCCAGGAAAAAGGATTTTATCGTACCTTTAGTATGAAAGTGTTATTGAAATATAGCACAGACTCTGATCTGAAACTGTAAAGGTCAATCTTTAAATAACCAAGTCTTTTGGGATCTGACCTATCCAGGAGCATTTTGGCTTCCACTGAAGTTTCTTGTTCAAATGAAGCTTTCTTGAAATAGAGCTGTGTCAAAAGTACATCAGCAGGGCAGGGCTATTCTTAGAATAAAGAGTCAAAATCTGCTTGTCTCAATGCTCCTCACATTGTCACCAGACCCGAGGTCTGCAGCTGTGGCCGCTGTTCCTGTTGTGCAGTCCTGCAGCACAGCTGGCCTTTCATTCTCTATGCCCTATGATTTAGTGTAACCACATTCAAGACAGGAGGAAGTAGTACAATTCCCAGAGCTCTCCCACACTCAAAACACAGGAGTTGCCATCCTGCATCACACACTTGAAACACTGAAGTGGGTAGCTGACCATTGATTTTCCTATTGCCCACAGAAGTGGTTTCTTGTTAACCCTGACTTAGATTCTGCTATATCCTGACAAAATCCAGGAATAAGTTGAAACTATGCCGGATGTGAGAGGATGAAGAACATAGAGGAATAGAAGGAAGAAATATCCAGGTTCCAAAGTCACTGGAAGAAGCAGGTGCAGCAAGCAAGCAGCTCTAAAGACACCAGGCCTCTTGTAAATGATAGCAAGGAACAACATGGTTTTCTGAAACTCACATTAGGGCAGCAAGATGTAGAAGAGGTCAAGGGGTTGCAATGTTTAGTTCTGGGAAAGAGGTTAATCTCCAGCCTTTGTTTCCTCTCACAACCTCACAGGTGTGCCTAAAGAGCAGTGTTGACAAGGTAAGTGCAGCACAGCAAATGGAAGAGCTATAATTATTCCTAGGCAGACTGCAGACTTAATTGCCCAGAAAATCATCAAAAATCTCCCTGAACTGTTCACATACTAAGGCCTAATGGTGAATGGCCCTTTTGTATCTTCAACCTGAAGGTTGTGCATGAAGTCAATTAATCATGTTCAAGATGAGGAGGTTCTGACTGCCACATTTGTACCCTTTTCCACTCCACAACATCTAGACCCTCAGATAGAAGGCAACAAAAAGCCTATATCATTACAAAGCAGAGTATTTTGATTTGATGTTATTGCTAATATTTCATCCATAGAGCTTTTTTTCAATTCTTTTATTGGTTTGAATGAGCTTGAGACTGAAATAGCAACAAAACATGTCCTCATTTGCAGAGTCACTTCAGCCACTTGGCTGACTCTTCTGAAAGATACCCATTTTTTCACCAGGATGATTTTGTATCCAGTGAGCCCTTGGTATCATGTTTAATATGCATCCCTCACAAAGCCATTCCTTAATTGCTAGTTCGTTCATAAATCCACAATGAAATGAGGCATACGTGTAGCAATCTATGTATTCTAGAACACATTTAAGTCATTGGAAAAACTTACTGAATTTTGTCAGATTTGGAAAGGCCACAACATTATCCGTGAGAGACTTTCCAAGACTTTGAGATTCCATTATTGTCACTGTGCTCCAGTCCTTCCCAGAGAGAGTATGGAGACAATCTCAGATTTGTTATTTTTATCATTGTCATATTAAGAAAAGAAAAATAAAAAAGGAACACACCAGAAGTATACTGTGCAAAATTGTAGGTCTAGTCTATATAGAAAGATTTCAGAGTAATGAATGCTTTCTTGTCCTTCATCCAAGGCCAAGATTTACTCAGCAGTTTTTATTGCTGTAAGACCATTAAAACCCAAAGCTTTGCATCATTTTCAAAGGAATTCATCAAACAGCTCTGTATTATTTTCAATCATACAAATAGTCACAATTGTTACCACGCTTCATTTGATTTTGCAAGGACAATGGAAAGACAACCATCAATGTAGTCAGGTTAATTAAAACAAGAAGTTATGACCAAGGAATGAGATAACTTACTCAAGGCAAGGCTGTAAGCAAAAGTGGGAACTATCTCTGTGTCCCCTAACTCCCAGGTTAATGTGCTATCCAGTGAACCCCACTTTTTTTGCAAAGCTATAGTTTTAAATTCTATGCTTTAAAAGGTGCAGAGGGGAAAGGCTATAGAATCATAAAGAACGAAGCAAATGTCAGAGTTTCAAGAAATGTACCTCAAAGCACTTTTATTATCTCAGAGGGGAAGCATTCTTGGTGTCAAACAAGTGAGCTTTCTGCTGCCAATGAATTTATATTTAACCATATCTGAAATAGAAGGGGTTTACTGTGGTTACAAATCTGAAAGTATTTCAGTGGCTTGCTGTAAACTGCAAATGGTCCCTCCATTCTGCAGCCTAACACTGCAATATGACATCTCATAGAAGGGGCATTTCAGCAGTAAAAGCAACAAAGTCCAACACCGGGGATCAACACACAAGAGGGTCGTCATGGAAAGCCTGATGTTTTCCCATGGTGGCAGCATGAAAGTCTCCATTCCTCCCATCCATTCAGGATTTCTCAGCCACAGGCACAAGCCACTCACATAGCTGAGTGCCAGGACTGTGCAGCTGCAAAAGCAAGTGGAAAGCTCAGCCAAGTAGCTCTTCACAGGGTATTTAGACATATAATATTTTAGACTCATGAGTGTGGTCTTTCAGACGAGACAAAATACAGAGGAGGCCTTTTAGCATACTGTGGCCAGCCACACACTCCAAAAGTTTCCTGGTACAGGAGATGATGAAAAGTAAAGCACTGCAAATGTCATCAATGCATCATTACTCCTTTCTCATCATTATATTTGTTAATTCTACATATGAAGCATCTCTGACACCTGAAGATCAGAGCTGCATCATGCCTTGCTATTCAGGTGGATACACACAAGCAAAAGAAAGTGGAAACTCCCTGCACAGATTTTTCCTGCAGCTATAACTAAGATTCTATTTTCTACTAGGGAATTAGTGGATTTTTTAGAGTTTGTGAATGGGATTGTATGATGTGGCTGCTCATGGTACCCAGCAATTTTTCAGGACCTTTCCGATCCCATATTCCCTTTGCCCAAGTTCAGTGTAGTCACCTTCCTCATTTCCTTCCTTCTACACCTGCGTAGGAAGTCTGACCTCTTCAGCAGCTTTCTGTATTGCTACTTCTCCCTCCTTGAACTCACACTGACTTTCCCATATAGCATACACACATCTGTGTATCTCAAGACATGACAGACATGAAGAACAGATTAATTTGAGACATGATTATGTTTCTCCAGAAGAAATACAGTCCTCAGCAAATGTTCTGTGATGATTTACTTCATGTGACACAGGACCAAAGAGGCATATACCATAACATGAAAAGCAGTTCATCTCCTTATGATAAACTAGCTTAATACATGCTTAGTCTCATAGGTAGTTAGGGTTTGAGTGTATAAGATCAAGCTAGGATGAAAGAGGGGATAATGAAGATTTCTGGATGCTATAAGACATAGTAGGGATTTTTACTAATCCCAGTTTGTTTTTCTAATGTTAGTGAAGCACAACTGTCTGTGCGAACTTGAGTATGATCTATTTCCTTTTCTAAAATCACCTTGAACCAGAAGACTTAGCTGCACATGATGCAGAATGTGGATTGAGGCCAGCATCTCCAAATAAGGTCTCCTGTTATGTTCCCCAAATCCTGTTCTAGGCAGTTAAATAAATTAGCCCTTTCTAGAGGTGCCAATTCCTGCATATATTTAAAGATAATAAACAATCGGCTGTATATTTTGTGAAGGAACATTTTAAACGCTGTGTGTATGTTGACTTTACCCTTCTTAATGAGTTAGCATCAGAACAATCTTTCCCATAGAAACACTGCTGAATCATCAACTTCAGAGAACGTTTAAGTCCTCTGGCAGGAATATGACATGATTCCCTAAAATTATTTGGTTAAAATAAGCCAAGCAATAATAGATATCACAAAATTTCCAATTTTTGTTATGATTCACAGTCCTAATCTGTTTGTTTTTTCCCATTAGGAAGCCAAAGCTGGGGAAAGCCAAGATACTATTTCAATGATACAAGTGAATCTATCAGATCAGCAGCCAGTATTTCCTGCTACAGACATACTGCCTGTTGCTGACACTAACAGTAAGTATATTGATCTGAATTTCAAGTGTAGGATTTATTGGAAACTTGTAGGGCAGTTTTTCCAGGGTCTGAGCATATCATAATCTTGGGCTATTGAGCACCTTGTACATATCCTGTAGCACTGTTTAACTTTCTCCAGAACAAGGCTTCTATAACTAAATTATTACATCATACTACTTCTTTTGGTGAGCTGTACTTTGTTTCACAAAGTCAATGTGACAGTGAATGACAGAATTGAAGCAATGGGGTACTGAGTATATATTTTGAGACTTTTCGCAGTGAGCCTCACAAGAATATTTTTAAATTAACAAATTACACCTTATAGCTTTCAGGACAGAAGCCTTTTACTAATTTTCTTCTTTCCTTTTTTTCTTTTTTTTTTTTTTTTTTTTTTCTTTCTCCTNTTGGTTTGTTTTTTTTTTTGTCGTCTGTAACAATTAGTCTTTGTCTTTCTTCTCTTCACATTCAGGGTGTGACAAACACTTAGGTAGTAGTTCCTGCTAAGGACTGCTCCCTGCTAGGGAACAGTCCTGCTATGTAATTCCTGCTGCCACACATAAATCTGGTGCTTCATGCATATGATATTTATGACCACATTCATGGAATATTACGTCCACCTCCATTGTTCAACCTTTTAATATTTGTGTGTTCAAATAAAGACTATTGCTGAATTCTAAAATGTAAGATTGAGATTCTTCAGAGTCTTTTTGAAGGTCTCAGTAGTATATGTATAATGTATTTCCTGCATCTTATTAGAGAAAAAGAAATGTTTATTGAAAGTATGTGTTTCTGCATTGGAAATCTATAAGAAAAGACACACTTTTTATGCTACAATTTTGTAAGTCAATATCTCATTTTTATATGGATTTACAGATATTAGTCATACATATATTTAGCCATACATACACATTAATGTGCACACGTGTAGACAAATACCTAGATTTTATAAAACCCGGTAACTCAAGGTTGTATCCAAACTGAAGGGCCTTAAAAGATCCCTCAGCTTTTACCAGAAACATCTCAATTTGCCCTTTGGTTTGCCTTGCTTGTAGCATGTATGTGTGCATGTGTATTAAGATATATTTTTACATAAATAGAATGTATATATGTATATAATACCTGGGTTAATATTAGATATTTCGCATGTTTTGAATGTTCTTAAATTGACACATGTAGCTCTCCATTTGTATGAACAGAGCCTTCATTACAAAGCACATTATACTTTTTCCTTTCCTCTAGAAAATAAAAGAGTTCACATTAGCCATATAAAGAAAGCATGGCACTAACATGACTTGTTAACATAATGTCACATTAATCTGTTGTCACCGTTCATCCACTTCTGTGCTTAATCTGTCAGCACTCCAGGATGGAGTGTGTCTGGATGTCCTGTGCCAAGTGCTGTATCCAGTAAGCTTCTGCACCATCCTGTTGTTGGCAGGCACTGTGATACACAGGAGCACTGTCTTCATTTTCTGCCATGTGCCTACATGGGAGGCATGGGATGGCATTCACTCCTGTTCCTGTTATTCCCTAGAGATAGTCCTGAAATGTTAATGCACTCAAAAGATTAAGTTTCACATCAGAGTTTTCTTTTCCTAGGATAGATGGCTGTAGTATGTCTCTCAGTGGAATGAGGTTAGTTTGTACCTATTTACTACTATGTAACTTGCTCAAGGTAGCCCAAGCCCTGCTAACCACACTGATAGGAGAGCAAGGGAAGTTTTACATTTGTAATGTGGAGAAGAGATTCTATTCAAACCAGCAACAAAATGATTGCCCTGGTGACACTATTTACTATACTGATACCAGTGCAGGTTTTCCTGAGTGGGCAAGTAGTAGCATCTTCTGATCCTTGCTGTTACGCTGTGTAACACTCAGAGCTTCTATTTCCACCACCAGCAGTCACTCCCCTTACATTGTCAATAGTATTTTTGAACACTGAATGCTGTAAAGCATTGGGATATCTTAAGGTCAATTTATCTTGGTAAAACATGCTGAAAATATTTCTTCTGCCTTTTATTTTATTTTACAGGTTCGATTATACAGGCACATGTTCCTTCACTCAAAAGAATAGATATTATGGGTTTGTTTGTTTTTATTAATTGCTATTTACTCCAAATTGGCTGTAAAACAGTAGACAGCATAAATGGTTGCGTGTCTTTGTTTAAGAAAAGGCTTGTGTATATTTTGCACTGCATTAGTGTATGTAATACTGAGAGACAGTCATGGTCACCAAGGTCAGCTTCATTTCATTTCAGGATTCCCTCCATTTCTCATGTGGTTTAAAATAGCTTGTGGTATCACACATCATGATTTCCATTGAAAATACTGGCTTATGGCATAGGTATAAAGTATTTTATTCCAGCAATGATTGAAAATCAGCTGTTGTTCTCTTTCCAAGAAAAGGTATCTGGCACTTCTGCTAAGAGAATATTTAAGAGTGAGATGAAAATTTAAGTGGAAGAAAACAGGAAAGAAAAATATGAAGAGAAGAATACAGCTGGCTCTGATACAGCTTGCTCATAGGCCTCAGCTGAGGATTATCGTTGTCTCTGGACTGAATTGTGGGATGTGAATCACTCCAGCTATGTTTTCACAACAGGAACCCTATCTTGCACCACTGCTGACACCCAGGACCCTGAGTAAGGGCAGAAAAGCTCATGCTGTGCTGACCCAGCTGTGTCTCTGATCTTCCCACTTCAAAAGAGGAAGACTCCTGCAGAAGTCAGGCTGGGATTCCTAAACGGTTTTTCACACAACAGATGAGCAGCGTTTGATAAACCAGACCATACAGTATAATTAGATCTCAAACAGCATATAACTAATTACAAACACAGAATTATGCACATTTCTAATGAGGCTGCTGGAGAGGGGCACAGGGAGAGGAACTCCAGTGAGCACAGATGATCCCCTGCAGCTGCAGCCACAGTGCAGAGGCACGATGCTACCAGGGAAGGGATGGTAAGCAGGAGCAGGACAGCCAAGATGTTTAAAACTAAATTTTACAGTGTTTAGGCATTGTTGCCACAAGAAATTGGCAAGGAAGAAGGCTAGTGAGAATATCACACAGCACAGGCAGCATGAGGTCCAGATCTCTCTAGCAGCCTCACAACTTCATGTATAGATGGCAGAAGAGCTTGCAATTAAGGACACAGGCAAGGCAGCTTCAGTACAGCCTTTGTCAACAGCATAGTTTGCCGAGTCCTGGTGTGGGTTTCCTAGACATAATACAGAGCCTGGTAGCCTCTGGGAATAAAGGTCTGAGGCCTGTGAAGCTCCTACAGCATGCTCCATCAGCACAAGATGTGTATTCAGGGTAGTTTATATCCATCAGTTCTGCTCTCAGAGAATATTGGCTTTTGCTATGGCTTTACAGTACATGTAGAATAGCACTGAATATCAACTCAAGTAGACACTCTCATCTGTGGTCTAGAGTGAGAGAACCCCAAAACAAGCTCAACACTATCAACTGTAGAAGAAAAAAAAAGAGGATCAGCAAATAGGTTCCTGAATATGAAGTCATTCTCCAGCATTCCTGGGAATAGTGCTGATCCATCCAGATTAAGTTGTGCAGAGGGATTGACCTGCTTTTGTGAAACCATATAGGTCTCTCAACCAAATATTCAACTTGAGGCATCATTGCAATCCCTTTGCCATTCCTGCTCCTTGTACTGGGGAGAGGGAACACCACTTTTACCCCCAACCCTTCATCACTTATAGATCCAAGACTAAAACTGATACTTCCATTTATTCTCAGGCTTGCTCTCTTTATTTGCCTATAACCTGCTTTCCTGAAGGTACATTGGGTCGCTGCAATCCCAAGCACAAATCCAGCCTGGGTGGTGAGTGGCTGGAGAGCAGCCCTGAGGAAAAGGACCTGGGGATCTGGGTGGATGAGAATCTCAACATGAGCTGACAGTGTGCACATGCAGCCCAGACAGCAACTGTGTCCTGGGCTGCATCAAGAGCAGCGTGGCCAGCAGGGCAAGGGAGGGGATTCTCCCCTTTTACTCTGCTCTCTTCAGACCCCACCTGGAGTACTGTGTGCAGTTCTGGAGCCCCCAGCACAAGAAGGACATGGAACTGTTGGAGAGACTCCAGAGGAGGGCCACAAAGATGATCAGAGGGCTGGAGCACCTTTGCTATGAGGACAGGCTAAGAGAGTTGGGGCTTTTCAGCCTGGAGAAGAGAAGGTTTCGAGAAGACTTTATAGTAACCTCCCAGTATCTGAGGGAGGCCTACAGGAGAGCTGGGGAGGGACTATTCACAAGGTCTTGTAATGACAGAACAAGGAGTAATGGGTTTAATCTGGCAGAGGGGCCTTGAGTGACCTGTTCTTGTGGGAGGTGTCCCTGCTTGTAGTGGGGGGTTGGAACAGGATGATCTTTGAGGTCCCTTCCAAACTAAACCATTCTATGATTCTATGATTGAC
The DNA here is from genome assembly GCA_013396835.1 of Psilopogon haemacephalus. Lineage (NCBI taxonomy): Eukaryota > Metazoa > Chordata > Aves > Piciformes > Megalaimidae > Psilopogon > Psilopogon haemacephalus. The sequence continues at coordinate 453,525 of VWZI01016705.1, forward strand.
ATCCATCCAGAGGTCAGTCAGGTGCATGTCTTTCTCTAACAGTGTCGTAAATCCTATGTGTGAATGTATGAGTGCAGTTACCTCCTGTTACAACCCTCAGAAGTGAGTTTAAACACACAATGTGAGGAATGAAATACAGAAAAAAACCACATAGAAGACAGAGATAAAAATTTAGTGGTAGGATTAGCAGATTTTATAATGACTGTATAGTTCTGGTATACACAGGATAATTGATAACCTGTGTGGTTTAGTACAGGACACAGAATTTGAGACCATAATACAGATATGCCATATTGCATGGCATTTCTGGCAAGCACAACGCTGTTCTAGGAAAAGCAAATAGTATGCTTGAGCATAAAATTCTACTGTGATGATGAGTAAGTCACTCTGAGCAAATATTCCCTCACCCTGCATTCCTCGATTTTGCATCCTTTCTATTCCTCTCAGGTTGTCTCCATCTCTTCATTGTTAGGGCAGCAGAAGGAAGAACAGCAGGAGCAGAGGATATTAGACCTTGTTATTAGATGCTGTGCTATAGCCGTACATGGTAACAGGAGGAAAAATTACAGGGAAAATCATGTTCGTCTCCTGTAGACTTGGGACATAGGATGTCCAGTGCAGATGGCATCCTCAGAAACCTAAGTGCCAATTTCTGCTGAGCAAATAAGAACTACGGTTTCAAGAAACATATAACTCAGCCAAATCTGGGCACCTCTTTACAAATAGGAAGAAAAATGAACACCATTTGCAATTCAATTTCAAAAATACCTCAGGCTGAGGTCCCTACTCCAGATGGAAAAAGAGTGCTCAAGCTATTTCACCTAAGCAGCTGAAAAACGGAGTCTTGTAAAAGAAAACCCTAAACCAGAGAGAATTTTACTTTCCTGGCTCATAGGAATTATATTAAAATAGAGGCCTGACATTGTGCTTATTATTTGTACCTAAAGCTGTAGTCAATTTTTAAACACCGTTAGACTAAATTTAGAGGGAGGCAAAAAGCTTTTGTATGCAGTGAAGTAATTTATGCAAGATCCCATGTAAGATTGGTGGCAAAACCAGACACAGTAAATGATAAGTGGGATCTTGCACTTTCAAAAGTAAAAGGAAATTTTGTCACTGTTTTCCACGAGGTCAACATTTCTATACATGATGACCCATTAATATAGCCCAGATTAATTTTTAATCCATTAAAGACAGCTGACCCTCATATGAAATGAAGAAGCTTTTTAAGCAGTATTCCTTGTTTTAGGACAGGTGAGAATAAATAATGGTTTTGTTTAACTTAAATGCCAAAGGATATTTTATTTAAGTATATGTAGTTATTCAAACTGGAGTTTGGCCAGGTCACTACAGGTAGAGTCCTTCTTTCATTATGCTAATGTCCTTTTCCCTATTTAAGGAAATACAAAGCAAAACCCTAAAAACTAGATTTCCCGACTTTCCTATTACAAAAAGGAACATGCCACATTTTCAATACATTCAGAAGTTTTTCTTGCATTTAGAGGGATAATATTCTCTTTTTCTTATGGAATTTGCATGAGGTTTTAAAAGAAATGCCCTATGCATAGGAAGTGCATGTGCTACGATTACTGGAGTGGAACCAGAAAGTCTTTCTGGTTTGATCTTTAACTTCTCCTGAGCCTATTAAATAACTGTTAAACTCCATTTCTAGCTAGTTAAACTCTTGCACTGGGTCAGAAGCTATTTCTCACTATAAGAAAACAATAAGAAAAAAAAAAAATCTAATAATATCTCATGATGGGCCAGTAGTGGAATATCTCTTTCTTTTACTCTCAAAATTTGTGGGTACACTCAAAGTACTTGGCGAAGGCCTGGTAACCAAGTCTCAGTGTTCACTCATGTTCAGAAGACTGCTGCAAGATTAGTAGTATCAACACACAAAGCTTTCATCAAAATTAAAAATTAAAAAAAAAAGACCACACATCTTTTTTGATCTCTCAGAAGTCTGCTTGTGTGGGAAAGCAGAGAGCTCAGTATAGAGCTCTGGGAAGTGCAATACAGAAGTACCTGGTGGTTATCTGTGTTCCCCTCCCAGTGCCAGGGACAAGTCCAGGAAGAGAGGGCAATTGGTACAGAGCTGTGCTCCAGCAAAATGACTCCAGCACAACAAATATAGATTTGCTAGCCAGAAATCATTTGGGTGGCCCAATGGAAAAGGATGTCCTGAGCTACCTTCCACCAAAACTTGTAGTCAACACAGACTACCTTCTGGTCTATATCTCAGAAAGCAGCAGTATTCTATGACCTTAATCACTCTGGAAATCCTGCAGGCATCATGCATGTCTTCTGAGGAGCAATATTAGCTCATTAAAGAGAGGAAGGCTAAATGAGGTAAGCACTAACTCTCATAAGTCTGAGATTGTTTAAATAAGCTTACAAAAGGCATTTAAGTAAAACTAGATTAATTTTCTCCATTTGAAAACTTTAATGTATGCCTAAAGACCTGGTAAATGTTTTGACATTTATCACTCAAACTGTTCTTGGATATAACATGGAAGGGAAGCAATAGGTCTAGGTTAGCATTACGAGGGTTAAAGTCAAGATGATAATATAAAAAAAAAAAATTAGAAGTGGCAAATTTACATATGTCTTACGCTTGTGTCTCATGTGAATATTTCTTGACATTGCTGCAGCTTATATGTGAAAAAAAGTATATCATTCTGGTACAATATCAAGGCTAAATTAACGTGTACTTGAACTTGAAAATTACGAAATCAAGGAAAAATTTTCTCCTTTCTAGCTCCAGGTCATCATAAAACAAAAGAAGTAGTGTTCAGAAGAAAAGATTTCTGGGGGAAATGGCTTCTTCTTTGAGATTAATATATCTGTCAGGAAGTAAATCTTATTTCTGCCTTGGCAGAAGGCTTTCTTCTCTATCTTTGTTGAAGAGCCAAATCTGAAATTTCATGGCCCAGAACACAAACCCTTTGCAGCTTGTGCTTTTCCAAGGAAATCCACTCTGTCATCTCACACTACTAAGCTGACCTGGCACTCTCTGAATACTAAAGTTCCTTGCGGGTCCATGATTATAATGTTCTTCACTGATTTTTATGCCAAGAAGAACATACATTCAGGAAAGACATAATTGGCACACAATGATCAAACATTATAAAGCTATTTGCAGTTAAAAAATATATAGAAACTATGGGAAGATTATGTAAATAATTTATCTTAAGATGAGTCAGCTAACACTGCAGCTGAGATCAGTGAGGGAAAGATATTCTAAAAGAGCAACTGGAGTCAAGAGGGAAATACTGTATTTCTTTTTATATGTATAAAATGAACAGTGATGTTTAGTCATAACTGAGATAATCATGACAATAATATAGCAGATCTGGCAAACTGCATATCATGTTTCATAAGGCTGAACAGGCCATGCCAGATTGCTTTTCATTTTCTAAAGAGACCGTAGATTCATTGAGGTTGAAGGGGACTGCATAAGGTCCCTATTTCAACCTCTTGCACAAAGCCAAATCAAGACTGATTTCAAACCAAACTCCTCAGGGCTTCATCAGCCTTCTCTAAATTTCCAAAGATGTGGTTTCTCATCTCAAGAGGCAGCCTGTTCCAATGGCTGACTGTCATGACGTAGCTTTCCCTCCTCATCATCTCCATATACCCCCACATCTCTCTTTCGATTCAATAAATCTCTTGTGCACCACTGTGAAGAACTCAGCTTTGTGCCCCCAGTGACCTTTCTGTAGGCACTGAGATTTGCTCTTATTTTTCTCTTATCTCCAATTTCAACAAGTCCAGCTCCTCCAGCTTCTTTCTTACAGGAGAAATGCTCCAAGATCCAAAGAGGTAAGAACAACAGCATCCCAAGTGCAATCCAAAATACTTTTTCTTCTTTCCCTGTACTCTCAGGATTCAAGGCTGCTGTATGAAATGAATGTCTAACACACCCCTGAGCATGTGTGTATCCCAGAGGGCTACATATTGTAATGGAAATAATTTCTAATTGTTGCAGTCCATTGTTTGAGTTGCCTGTTACAGGAATTACTACAGCAGGAGCCGCCTAAGCCAGTGGAGGACTGGTTTTACAAGAAACAGTGCAAGTGCAGCAGCCACCTGACCTTAACCGGCTTTGGTGCTCAATAGGTCCATCTAACACACCACTTCTCCTGTCCAGAATGACCACCATAACAGATACAGCCCAAAGCCATGGACTATATGAACTCAGTGTGCCCACTGAGTTGAACATTTATGGACATCTTACATACATTTCATAGAGTGGTCCATAGACTGAGGGAGTCATATCTGTGTGCTGTGTCAAAGGGCAAGAAGGAAGGTGATGATTAATAAGGATATTTTGGATAGTGTGATAGTTGAAAATTACATAAGTGGTATAGAAGAGGGCCCTAGGACAGCTGGACAGTATTCAAGGATCACCTCCTCTGTGTCCAGGAGCAATGTATACCAACAAAGAGGAAAGCACTGAAGAGTGGCAGGAGGCCTGCCTGGCTGAGCAAAGAGCTCCTGAACACGCTGTCACACAAAAATAGACTCTACAAGGAGTGGAAGAAAGGACAGCTGGAATGGGGGTATATAAGGAAGCTGCCCAAGCAGCCAGAGATATGGTTAGGAAAGCCAAGGCACAGTTTGAATTGAATCTAGCCAGAGAGATCAAAGGGAACACCAAGAATTTCTACAGGTATATTAATGGTAAAAAGAAGACTTGGGAAGGTGTGGGCCCCCTCAGAAAGGAAACAGGTGAATTGATCACAAGCGACATAGAAAAGGCTGAGGTTCTCAATGACTTCTTTACCTCAGTCTTCACTGCAAAGGCCTGAAATCATGGAAGATATTGGCAGGGACTGGAAGGAAGAGCTGCCCATCATAAGTGAAGATCAGGTTCATGATCACCTGAAGAACCTGACAGTGTTCAAGTCCATGGGTCTCGATGGGATACACCCACAGGTACTAAGAGAACTGGCAGATGAGGTTGCTAAACCCCTCTCTGTTATATTCCAAAAGTCCTGGCAGTCTGGTGAAGTCCCCACTGACTGGAAAAGGGGAAACATAACTCCCATTTTCAAAAAGGGTAGGAAGGAAGAGCCAGGGAACTACAAGCCAGTCAGTCTCACCTCTATGCCTGGTAAGATCATGGAGCGGATCCTCCTGGAGGCACTGTTGAGACAGAATAGTGAAGAGGTGATTGAAGGTACAATCAGCATGGCTTCACCAAGGGCAGATCCTGCCTGACAA
>VWZI01016706.1:6769-46622 GCA_013396835.1 Psilopogon haemacephalus
GCTGGAGAGCAGCCAGGCAGAGAGGGACCTGGGGGTGCTGGTAGATAGTAGCTGAACATGAGGCAGCAGTGTGCCCAGGTGGCCAGGAGAGCCAATGGCATCCTGGCCTGTATCAGGAGCAGTGTGGCCAGCAGGACAAAGGAGGTTATTTTTCGCCTGTACTCGGCACTGGTACTTGAGTACTGTGTCCAGTTCTGGTCCCCTCAATTCAAGAGAGATGTTGAGGTACAGGAATGTGTCCAGCGAAGGCTGATGAAGCTGGTGAGGGGCCTGGAGCACAGTCCTGTGAGGAGAGGCTGAGGGAGATGGGGTTGTTTAGCCTGGAGAAGAGGAGGCTCAGGGGTGACCTCATTGCTGTCTTCAGCTACCTGAAGGGAGGTTGTAGCCAGGTGGGGGTTGGTCTCTTCTCCCAGGCAACCAGCAACAGAATGAGAGGACACAGTCTCAAGTTGTGCCGGGGGAAGTATAGGCTGGATATTATATCCATTTATTAGATCCCCTCTCTGTCTTTTCTTCTACAGACTAAACAGCCCCAGATCTCTCAGCCTTTCCTATGAGGCAGTGCTCTAGTCACTCTAGTCCCTTAAGCATCCTTGTAGCCATCTATTGGGCTCTCTTTGGTGGATCCTTGTCCCTCTTGAATTGGGGACCCCAGAACTGGACGCAATATTCCAGGTGGGGCCCTCACTAGTGGAGAGTGGGGATAGAGAAGAACCTCACTCTTAATGCACCTCAGGCCTTCTTGGCCACAAGGGCACATTGCTGTCCCATGGAGAACTTGTCCACCAGGACTCCCAGCTCCTTCTCCATAGGGCTGCTCTCTAGCAGATCACCTCCTAACCTGTGCTATTACTTCCCAGATACAGGACTCTGCTCTTATCCTTGTTGAACCTCATTACGTTCCTCTTTGCCCAGCTCTGCAGTCTAAGTCTCACTGTGATCCTGTGAGTGTTTCCCAAGACCCTGTATTCTTTTTCGCTAGTAAAAGTGAAATTCCACATAAACAGTTAACTGTGATTTTTTTGTCACTAACATGAACCATTGCTATTTAGTCCTACTTCAGAGGCATTGAACTTCAAAGTTATAGATCCTTCAGCCCACATTCTGGCATGTTTTTTCTGCACCATCTTCTATTCAGTTATTCTGTTTTTGAAGCAAAAACGAATGCAAAAGAAAGGTGGGGAAAAGGTTTTCAAAACGTTGCTGTTCATACGAATTTGCCATTCTCCTGGCAGTGTCTAAAGACAGTACACTCTGCAGTTCTAAGGCAGTACTTTGAAGCTCTTTGAACTTTCTCAGTACAATCTAATTGGTAGGGTTAGTTGTAAAGGATGAAAACATTGCCTGCTTGAGTACTCAGAGAGCTTTATTTTCCTTGATGAGCACGGAAACGGCTCTTGATGTGTGCTGGGAACTCTTGCATAAATTTTCCCTTGCAGATTACGGCCTTTATACAGCAGGTGGAATGGGATACAGATGCAAAGATGCTATCGGATCCAATCACATTACAAGAGGATAAAATACAAAGATGAAAGCAGAGAGGACCACAAAATGGAGATTTTCTGTGACTGAAAACAAGTGGCTTTTTGTAGTCAATGTAGATGTGAGATGCAGGACATCTGATTTGTCCTCACTTGAAAAGAGTACTACAGACCTTGCTTCCTCCTGTTTTTGTATAGGTAGACACTTGTACTTCAGTACTAAAGGGAATTCAGAATACTGTGATACAGGAAAAAAGCAGAATGTGTTTCCAGTGCTTTAAATCCTCCTGTCCCTAGAGATTGGAGATTGACATGTGGGGTTATCACACTAATGCATAAGATGTAAAGACTGTTGAAGCAAGGCAACTATTTGGATACGCTAGAAGCTGAGCACCACAGTGGCTGTTAGTTTCTGTGTGAATGTTAAGAATTTGTCCTTGAAGTCACATAATAACAATAATAACAACAATAACAACTGCAATAACAACAACAACAGTAATAACAATAATTTTCAAAAAAACAAACAAACCCACCACCAGTTTGAATGGGATTTGGAAAAAAAACCCTCCACATAAACAGGATAGAAAGAAAATTAATGTCTAAAGTATTTTTGAGCCTAGATGATTATAATAATGATGGGTGTTTTAGTGGTACATTATCCTTGTGATTTGTACTAGGGTCCTCAAGGCCATTAATTAACATGCTTCAGTCTCTGCAACTTGTAATGAGAACCAAATCTGCTGGTCATTGTAACTGAGCTGCTGCCTCTGAAACGGCTTAGAGGATCTGCAGAGACTGTAAGAGATCTGTGGCTACATATTCCTCCACGTTGAGAAACTGCTCTAGAGAAATGGGGCTTTCTGTCTTTAATTGTCTCAAGACAATAGAGAAATCTGCTATTCTAGTTCCTGCAACAGATCACTACAAACCTAATGCTTCAAGCATTGGAAATTACCTGAGCATAAACAAAATAACAGTCAGTAAGAGATATTACAGAACATTTCTTCTTTTCCTGCCCCTCTCTAGGCCCTTATTTTGTGAGACCAGAAGGTTTCTCAGTGTGCATTAGCTGCAACATATCTTGACATCATTAAGTACCCATCTTCCTTCTGCTTATGCCTTATTATTTCATAGGGGAGAACTTCTCTCTTAACTATAGAGGCTCTTCAGAAGTATCCAGTTGTAATCTTCCACCTGAAGAAGGAATGTTTGTCGATGATGCAAAACTGGGGGGGGGGGGGGGATGGGGTGGATGGCAGCCTGTCAGGCTGTGCTGCCATCCAACGAGATCCGGACAGGCTGGAGAGCTGGGCGAAGGATAACCACATGAAGTACAGTAAGAACAAGTGCAGTGTCCTTCATCTGGGGAGGAATAACAACAGGCACCAGCAGAGGTTGGGGGCTGCCCTGGTGGAAAGCAGTTTCATGGAGAAAGACCCTGGAGTGCTGGTGGACAGCAAGTTCTTCATGGGGTGGCAATGTGCCTTTGTGGCCAAGAGAGCCAATGACATCTTGAAGTGCACCAAGAAAAGTGTGTCCAGCAGTTCGAGGGAGCTTCTTCTTCCCCTCTACTCTGCCCTGGTGAGAACACACCTAAAGTATTGTGTCTGGTTTTGAGTTTCACAATTCAAGAGAGACAGGGATGGAGAGTCCAAAGGGGAGCCACAAGGATGATAGGGGACTTGTGCATCTCCCCTGTGGAGAGAGACTGAGAGACCTGGAGCTGTTTATTCTGGAGAATAGAAAACTGAGAAGGAATCTGATCAATGTCTATAAACATCTGAGCTGTGGATGCCAAGTGGAGGGGGGTAATCTCTTTTTGGTGGTGCACCGCTATGAGACAAGGAACAATGGATACAAACTGGAACAGAGAAGGTTTCACCTCAACATGAGGGGAAACTTCTTGAGGATGATGGAGCACTGGAACAGGCTGCCTAGAGAGGTTGTGGAGTCTCCTTCTCTGGAGACTTTCAAGCCTGCTATGATGCATTCCTGTGTGGACTACCCTAGGGGATGCTGCTTTTGGCAGGGAGGTTGGACTGGATGACGTCTGGAGGTCCATTCCAATCTCTGATGTTCTGTGATTCTCTCATTCTGTGATATATCCAATCAACTAAATGCTTCCTTAAAGCCCTTTAGCAGATCTACACTCTGGGTTTAAAGCAGCTTCCAATCTGAAAGATAAAATGAATGCAGTATACCCATTCTATTAAGTGAACATGGTGCCACATATGCTTAATTCTGGAGAGGAACAAAAAAGTGAGGGCTGGCATCTGAATGTTTGGGTGAATTCATGAATACAAAGAAGTTGTTAAAATGTGCCCCATGAGAATGAGCACCTTTCTACTAAAAATTTTCAGCATTGCTCTTAGACAGAGTCCAGCATTGGATGTCTGCAAGCATCGGCTCCACTGGAAGGATCTTTTGATTTTGTTCAGTCTCCTCAGCTGCCAGAAACTGCATTTATTGTAATTAACCTTGTACTCTAATTACTAAAATAAAATTTTAAAATTAGGAAAAAAATTAGTTGAGGTTCCATACATTCAAAAGAGCCTTCTACAGTTCAGAATAATTTGTTTCTGTCATGGCATTTTAAATCAGTCACTGAAGCAGAAACAGTCCTAAGTTTATGCAGACTACCATGAATGCCCAAAAATCTAGCAGAGCTCCTGGCCATACTCAACTGTTAGAAGAGATGCTTCACTCTGACATTCATAAGGTAAGGTCAGGTGGCTGTCCTGGGAAACACAGTCCCACTGGATATAAAATTTAGAATATAAATTACAGTTTGATTTGATCAAAGCAGGGACAGAAGTGAGTCAGAGTATTGATGAGGAGAGGCAGTATGTCATTTGGCCATTTACTGCATTTATTTCTAGCATTCAGAAGGTGGCAACTTATCTTTCTTCCCGCAGGGTCCTGCTAATATGTTACATCAATAAGAAAAGGGCAAGTGCCAACCTCATTATTTGTATTTACTACAAACAGCTTGGCCTGGGTTAACAAAGCAGTCAGTCGGACAACACGGTATCAGTTTTCCAAATATTATTAATATTTACTCACAATTTCTAAATACTTTGTGGGACTTCACAAGAATTACACAGGGGATGTGGAAGGTTTTATAGCTTTACTGTTACTTTCAGAAACTGCTCAAGAAGGCATAGAAGGCATATATTCCACTTATGCAAAAGAAATCAGGGTTATCAGAATTTGGATATAGATATTTTTGCTTATTACAAACAGAACTGATCAGATGGAGGCTCCAAGAAGACCTTATTGTGGCCTTCCAGTATCTGAAGGGGGCCTACAAGAAAGCTGGTGAGGGACTTTTTACAGTGTCAGGCAGTGATTCGGACTAGGAGGAACAGAGCAAAACTGGAAGAGGGTAGATTCAGATTGGATGTTAGAAAGTTCTTCACCATAAGGATGGTGAGACACAGGAACAGGTTGCCCAGGAAGGTGGTGGAAGCTCCATACCTGGAAGTCCTTAAGGCTAGGCTGGATGTGGCTCTGGACCACCTGATCTAGTGTGAGGTGTCCCTGCCCATGGCAGGGAGGTCAGAGCTAGATGGTCCTTGAGGTTTCTTCCAGACCTGACAATTCAGTGATTCTACGATTCTATGTTTTATGTGACAGTTCATGCTGAGCACAGAAAGTCTTTCTTACTGTTAATTTTAAAGAAGTATAGAGCAGGATGAGAAATATTTCTATTTAGACACAGCAGATCTTAAGAACACCAACTGTGCTTCAGGGCTGACTGAAAGACAATTGAGCAACATTACAAATGTCTGTCTCCAAATATAGTAATTGATCTTGGTGATATCCCTTGCAAACTTCCTTCATCCTCCCTTACAAGGTCTTTAAGCATTTCAACTGGTAACTGCTACCATTGACTATTATTCTGTTGCAAGGATGGTTCAACAAAGCATCTATGGAATCTCACAGAGCTGGCCATCTGCTGTAACTTTTATAGTGGAAAAAATTCTTATCTGAGTGATCAATCTTCCCTTTGTGTTTCATTTTACTTCCTTCCAAAATAAGAGGTGTATTAGAGCAGTGCTTTTCTAGCAACACCATGTAATTGGTAACAGCCAGTATACATATTTACTTTGTAAATACTACTGAAAAGACAGTCTGGCACCAGCATAAATAGAACAATGATGATGATGATGATGATGATGATGACGATGATGACGATGATGACCAAGTTTATCAAGCTCTAGGTATTTACTCCCATGCATTACAACCAAAGCAGATTCTTCTCTCTTGGTTCATGGATTTGGAGGCAGGATCATAGGTTATTAAGGTTAAAGTGGTTTATAAAGAGTGATTAATAATAATTGATGGTAAGCTGTGAATCTCAGCAGTGTGTTGTACATACATCAGTGGAAAATGCTGAAGGTCTGTGGTTGCCAGCCTTTTGGTCAAGAAATAATCAGTGTTTTTGAATGGCTGAAAAGAGCCACACATCCCTCTGTGGTCCCCTCTGCAACAGCAGCAGGACCCTGCACAGTGGTGCTCACTGCATCCAGTGGAGCAGGGCTGCCTCCCACCTACCATGGCATTCAGAGCAGCTACACAGTCTGGCCTGGGAGTCCTGTGCTGGTACAACAGGACAGAGGCTGCCTTGAAGAGTTGCACTATGTTTTGCTCCTGTACTGGCTGCACTGAGGAGGGAGGGTGGCTGAGGAGAGGCAGCCACTACTCAGCAATATGTGTATTTTGTTCCTAATCCCCATCCCCACTGAGAAACTTCCATCAGTGAGCAGGATGGGTGCCAGACCTGCAGAATTACCTGCCAAGAGCAGCCCAGATTAAGACACCATCTTTTCATGTATCCTTTGAAATCTGCAGTGCAATCTATTGTTGCTGCTTGCCCCCAAAGCAAAACATACATTGTAGTGAGGGCAGAAGGACACAAGGATGATCCAAGAGCTGAAGCACCTCTGCTGTGATGATAGGCTGAGGGAAGTGGTGTTGTTCAGCCTGGAGAAGAGGCTCTGGGGGGGGAATCTTATAGCTGCTTTCCAATACCTGAAGGTAGCCTATGGGAAAGCTGGAGATGGACCTTTCATAAGGATGTCTGGAAAGGGGTCTAAATGAAATGGTTTTGAGGGAGAATAGGTTTAGACTGAATCTTAGCAAGAAGTTCTTCAGTGTGAGGGTGGCAAAATTCTGATATTTTCATATTTAGGTAAGAGTAACAACAACAAGCTTTTCAGAGCAGCCCTTGAAACAGTACCATGAAGAATCCAATGGGAACCATAGCATAATATAAAGTGGTAACTGTACTACCTTGTGATCATAAAAAAACCTACCTTGCTATAAATCAGAATGAAATTGTCAGTGCCATAAAATTTAATTTTGAAATAAACATCTGGCTCTAGTGTTCTTGCACAGAGGCACTAGCAAGCACAGTTTGCTTTTGTGGCAGTATAGAGCTCAGTCCTGAGTAATTGAATTGCAGCACAGAATTTTTACCAAAGAGTTGGATTCGGCACAGTGACTAGACATGGGACATATTTGCTGTGATTTAAACAAAGAGACAACATTAAGTCACAATATTTGTCAGCTTACAGGTGACAATATTTTTATGTAAGTGACTGAAGTGTAACTTTCATATAGAAAAGGTCCCCATTCTGACACATCCAGAAATACATTAGAGAATATGCCTAAATTTAAGTACTTGCATAGCTCCACTTAAGCACATACAACTAAGCACTTATTTACATCCTACATCCTTTTCTGAAGTACAAACTCTGCTCCTATCCTATTTCACTGCCTTTCTGCTCTTTTTCATGCTATCTATGGTTTATCAAAATCTGTACTTCTTTCTCTGCCTCTGGATGGTATTTCTATCCAGTCATGGAGGTGATTATATAGCTATTTCTGCATTTATTACACACGCGAGCAAAACTGCTTCTTTCAGATTTCACTGCAGATTAGTTTTGAACAACTGTAGCATAGATGCCACCATACAGAGGGGTTTGCATGTTTAAATTTGGGAAGGTAGAAGGTGAAGAACAAAGTATATATCCAAAGAGCCACACCACGGCAAAGTATTAAAATACTTGTTTAAATAGAAGAATAGATTTGATGGTCTGCTGAACTGCAATAATAATAATAATAATAATAGCAACAACAATAATAATATTCAATCAGTGAATCTCTATTGAATACTAGATCAATTCATTTTATAGTGGCTCTCTAGCTAAGAAACATAAAGACAGTCTGATTCATGAAGAACATAATAAAATCATAGAATGGTCTGAGTTGGAAGGGACCTTCAAATGTCATCTACTCCAACCACTCTGAAGTCAGCAGGGGCATCCTGAACTAGATCAGGTTGCCCAGACACCTGCTGAGCCTCTCCTTGAATATCTCCAGGGATGGGGCCCCAAACACCTCCCTGGGAAACCTGTTTCAGTGTTCTACCACCTTCACAGTAAAGACCCTGTTCACAACATCCAATCTAATTTGCTCTTCTCTGATTTGAAGCCATTGCCCCTTGTCCTATCACCACATGTCTTTGTAAACAGTCTCTCTCCAGCCTTCTTGTAAGGCCTTTTCAGGTACTGGAAAGTTGCTGGAACCTCCTCTTCTCCAAATTGAACAACCCCAGCTCCCTCAGCCTGTCTTTGTAGCAGAGGTGTTCCAATCTCCTGATCATTTTTGTGGCCCTCCTCTAGACCTGCTCCATCGGGTCCATGTTCTCCTATAGTGAAGGCTCCAGACCTGGATGCAGTACTCCAGGTGAGGTCTCATCAGAGCAAAGAGGAAGAATCACCTCTCTGGATCTGCGGGCAACGCATCTTTGGATGCAACCCAGGATGTGGTTCACCTTTTGGGATGCAAGCTCACACTGTCTGCTCATGTCCAGCTTCTTGTCCATCAGCATCCCCACATCCTTTCCCACTGGGCTGCTTTCTATCATCTCATCCCCCATTCTCTATTGATAGTGAGGATTGTTCCAGCCCAGTTGCAGAACCCTGCACTTGCTCTTGTTGAACCTTAGGAGATTCAGCCAGGCCCCCCTCCCCAGCTTGTCCATGTCCCTGGATAGATAATGTCTTCAGCAAAACAATAGCTTAAAGGAACAACACTCTTGGAATTACTGGAGTCACTGGAGAAATATTTTTTGACACTTTAGAACATTCTGTATAAAATTGCGTACTGAGCCCACGGAAATTCTTCTTTTCTAAAATCTGAACTGCCATTACTCCATACCAAGGACAAATGTGCAAGATGTTGGAGAAGTGCTCTATTATACTAGCATATTCTTAAGAGGTGGCAATAACTTGAAAAGTAATGATTACTTCATTTCCTCCCCAGAAAAGATTTAACCTTCTTGTTTTGGGGGTTTGTTTGTTTTGTTTTTTTTTGTTTTGTTTTGTTTTGTTGAGGTTTTTGTTTGCTTCTTTTTTAGAAGATTTTGTATTATAGTGGATATTAAATCTAAAATAAACAGCAGTCAGTTCCAATGTGTCCCCAGTCAGACAGACCAACACTGTAAATCCTAGATTGGGCTAGTTCTCAAACGTAACATTTTTATGGGTGTCATGGGTTAAGTTGAATGTTCGCTGCTGTTATTCAAAACCATCCTGCCTCATGATAGCTTCAAAATTAAGACTATCTAATTCCCACAGGGAAAAACTGAGTCCTTCTGATGCAGAACGAAATAACTCTGCTGTCTCACATGCCTATGAACATAGATGGATAATGAAATAAATGAAATGCAGAGCTTCTTTCTTTTAAGCCTTGATAATAATTGTTCCAATTTATCACTTTGCTTTGAGCTGTTGCAGAGAGGTGATGTCAGTGTCTGTTGATCCTATTACACACATGAAATTAAAGTCTTCACCCAGACTTCAAGCTTAACTAGTGGAGTCATATCAGACTCTGTGGGTTTTATTCCACAAAGTGGTCTCCTCTGTAGACATGAGGGATATTTTAGAATGGCACCTGGATGGTGCCATTCATCCCATCTGTATGTTTTTAGAGGGAAGCACAGCTGTCCTGCAGCCTGATAAAAAGCCACCATCAGAAAAATGGGTCAGGTTTTCCTCCTTGTTGGCTGATTCTGAGCAGGGGGAGCTCTGCTTGGAGGAGGAAGCTAGCAGGTCCTGGTGAGTCTGGAACCCAGCTGTGCTGAGAACCCCCTCTCCACTTTAGTATGTACCACAGATGGGTCTCCTGCCCTGACCCTGTGCAGATTTATCACCCCCTTGACACTCCTTCCAGGGTTGTACTGGGAAAAAAAAATGGGATTCCTTCACTCACATGCCACACATAGCATACCAAACCCAGAGAAAGGAGGTGTAGGTACGAAGTCATCCCAGAAAGGGTTTATTCCTCTCAGTGTTTCATTCTGATAGTCACTTTTATGTGTGGCTTTATAATGTTGGAATGGAGTGAGACTATGATGGGAAAGAGCAATGTTTGTACGTCATGTTAATAAAAATGTTCTGAGACAAAGCAGCTCTGGCTTGTTTCTGGTGTTTCTCATATATCTTATGTTCTTATGTGTGTTACTTGTGTATATTCCTTAGGCTGAGGAATTTTCTAGGTTTCTTTCTTGGAATTCAAAGCAAGAATAATAAGATAATGAAAGTGTCACCTAGGTTTTATTACCTTTTCTTAATATAACTGGAAAGAATAGTGAAAAGAATGCTTCACACCTTCCACAGATCAAGAGAGACAGGGACCTGCTGAAAAGAGTCCATCAGAGGGCCAGGAGGATGGCTGGGGAATTTGAGTATCTCCCCTACAAAGAGACTGAGAGACCTGAGGCTGTTTAGTCTGGAGAAGGTAAGACTGAGTAGGGATCTTATCAATGTATACAAATATCTGAGGGGTGGATGCCAAGTGGAGGGGACAATCTCTTTTTTGGTGGTTCACAGTAATAAGACAAAAGAACAATGGATACAAACTTGAACAAAGAAGGTTTCACCTCAACATGAGAAGAAACTTCTTTACAATGAAGATGATGGTGCACTGGAACAGGCTGCCCAGAGAGTCTCCTTCTCAAGAAGCTTTCAAAACCTGTCTGCATGTGTTCCTCAGTGAACTAACTACCCTAGGGGATCCTGCCTTGGCAGGGAAGTTGGACCAGATGATCTCCAAAGGTTCCTTCCACCTATAAAGTTCTGTGATTCTGTGATGCCTTAGAACCAGAAGATGGTCAAGGAAGGCGATCTACTGCTTTGCATTGGTGTTGCAGGAATTAAGATTTTACAAGCAAAGTCAATTTACAAAGAATTGTCTTTAATTTCAATATTGCCATTGGCCATGATCAAAGCAAATGCTTCAGATGAGCACAACTATTTTAACTGACACTTTCAAGGCTGTATCTCACACAGTCTGAATTAATATGATTCAAAATGAAAGGAACATTTGTAATATGAGAGATAGAAGGAATCTTCAGTGAAAAGTGGAAGATCAGATACATTTGCTCTCTGAAAAAAAGGATAAAATTACAGCAACTTTTATCTGCTATTCTCTCACTACCTTTACTAGCCCAATCTTCCCACAAGCATTTGTAATGCCTTGGGATATTATTTTAAAAAACAGGTAGATGGAGCTAGATAAACTAAATGGAAGAGCAGAAGCTCATAAAACAACTAAATGTTCTCCAGACATAGTGCTGAAATTTCTATGTTTATGCCTATAGGAGACAGTTCTGTTCCAAAATTCTAAAAAATACGTAAGAGAAACCTTAACTGGCCTCACTTAGTGCAGTGACCTAACCAGTTGTTAGTCAAATCTGCATTTTCACTTGAGGTTAACATTCAGTTTTCACTTCACAGAATCACAGAATGGTCTAGGTTGGAAGGGACTTCAAAGATCACCCAGTTCCAGCCCCCTGCCATAGGCAGGGACACCTCACACTAGAACAGGTCACTCAAGGCTTCATCCAACCTGGCCTTGAACACCTCCAGGGAGGGAGCAGCCACAACCTCCCTGGGCAACCTGTTCCAGTATCTCACCACCCTCACTGTAAAGAACTTCCTTCTAACATCCAGTTTAAATCTCTCCTCTGCCAGTTTAAACCCATTACCCTTCTTCCTGTCATAATGAGACCTTGTGAACAGTCCTTCCCCAGCCCTCCTGTAGGCCACTTTCACATACTGGAAGGCTACTATAAGGTCTCCTTGAAGCCTTCTCTTTTCCAGGCTGAAGACTCCCAACTCTCTCAGCCTGTCCTCATAGTAGAGGTGCTCCAGCCCTCTGAGCATCTTTGTGGCCCTCCTCTGGACTCTCTCCAGCAGTTCCATGTCCTTCTTGTGTTGGGGGCTTCAGAACTGCACACAGTACTCCAGGCAGGGTTTGATGAGAGTAAAGGGGGAGAATCCCCTCCCTTGCCCTGCTGGCCACGCTGCTCTTGATGCAGCCCAGGACACAGTTGCTGTCTGGGCTGTGTGCACACTGCTGGCTCATGTTGAGCTTTTCATCTACCCAGACCCCCAGGTCCTTTTCCTCAGAGCTGCTCTCCAGCCACTCACCACCCAGCCTGGATTTGTGCTTGGGACTGCGCCGACCCAGGTGCAGGACCTTACACTTGGCCTTGTTAAATTTCATGAGGTTTGCCTGGGCCCACCTCTCCAGCCTGTCCATGTCCTTCTGGATGGATCCCTGCCCTCTACCAAATCGAGTGTGGTTGAAACATACAGAACCTTCTGGTGAAATGGTGCAGAAGCCAGAGCATGTTTGTGCAAATGGGAGCAAAACCTCAATCTAGAAGGCTTGGGTCAATCTGTGACAGCTTCAAAAAAAGCCTTACTATACAAAAACTGCATTTTTCCTAAATACCTTTGAATGTGAATGAACTCGTATTTACAAATTTTTGCTTTAAAAACCTCAGAGCCATTTCTGTAAATGCTCAGCATTGGCCCGATCCTGTTCCTGCAGCTGCTGATCTGAAAGTTCCACCAAGCAACTTTGGACAGCCTAGCTCCAGAAAGGTAATATTGCTCTCTTTATAAGCTCTTGTACTACCTGCCAGCTTTAATGATTAAAGGTTTATGACACTGCAATTCTGAGATTCTTCTTTGAAACAGGGGTACAAGTGTTGTGGTTTGAGGCTGGGCACCTTTAAGAACCATTACAGTTGAGGGACTCCAAGGGCTGGATAAATGCTGAAGTGGACTGGAAAGTGTAATTCTTTGTTATTTCATTCCCCTAAGTCCTGAATCCCTCTAAAACTGGCTGTGGTCAGTTTCTGCCCTTTTTCCTCTCTCTTCCTTCCCAATGCTGCTCCCTTATCTTTGCAATGTGGGGAAGTGAGGTCTGGAGCAGCTTTGGCAGAGGCCTGAAGCTGGTGAGCCAAATTCTAGCTGCATCTCTCAGGTTTGGTATGGGGCAGGGTAGAGAGGTATGGTATTGGGGTGGGGGTTGATTTGAGGCCTGGGGTTTGGCCTGGTTTGGAGGAAGGTGGTGGGAAACTTTGGGCTATGGAGGTGTATGGATAACCATGGCTGAAGTGTAGCATGGATTTTGTGTGTTTTATATGCTTTGCACTGTAGTGTGTAGTTATGAATATAATTTCCTTTTAAAGTTTCCAATTCTATCCAATCTGGAGCGGAGCATTTCTCTGTATCTCCTTTGGGAAGCATTAAAGGGCTCTGTCTCACTCCTTAAATCAAGACAAGAGTTTGGTGGGTAAACTTTTCAAAAAGCTGCCTGCTTTAGCTTCGTTCTTCACCCCCAATTTCCAGCACTGCCCTTGGTGACTCACCAGCACTGCGCATTGCATGCACACAGTGGGCAGCTAAGTCCTTTGCACTCACGCAATGCTGCATTTAAGCCATGCTTTTTTTGTCTGTCTCACTCACATAAGCACTAAGGTACTGTGTCCACAGCTTAGTGCTACCAGTGGACACAGCTCTGGCATCTCAGTGTGGTGCTCCCAGTATGTCAGATCATCTTTCTCTGTTCTAACCAAGCAGACATACCTTACTGTTTGGCTTGAGGGGAACTTCTGTGCACTGCTTATGGAACAGAGATTCTCCGGGCTTGTGTAGGGTGGTGTTTGAACAACAGATGCAGTAACAGAGAACTGTTCTCAAAGAACGTGGCCTGCACAACTGTTTGAAGGGAAGCAACACCTTTTTGGTGATATCAAATACCATTTAAATAGAATTTAGTAAGCTGTTTGTGGATGCATTGAATCTGTCAAATGCACTCACTGGCTCTGACTAGAATTGTAACACCGAGAATATTCACAAGGGAAGATCAGATCCTTAAATAAACTGTTGTGCTTGCAATTATTGCATGTCAGAAGAAGATATTAACGAACATCTGTGTAATGGAATAAATGATTGCAAAATATTAAACAAACAGCATTAATTTTTGCTAACAACTCAGTAAGTTGATAGATTTTACTTTTGTGCCTTGCTGGTAAGGGCGTAGATTTGCATTCAGGAATGTAAAATGAATGAATAGTGGCTATGCCTGTTTCTCAAGCATGGGAAAGTTAGGGGAGAAAGAACATCATTATTTGTTGTTGAAATAGCTTTTTCCAAAACATCCTATTACTCATTCATTCTCAAAATACCAGACACATTAATTACATGAAGACATAGAAAGGCTTCACATACTTTGGATTAGAAGGCCAGTCATGTCCTGAGTTGTATCAAAAGATGTGTTGCCAGCAGATCCAGAGAGGTGACTCTGCCACTTTACTCTGCTCTGGTGAAACCTCATCTGCAGTACTGTGTCCAGTTCTGGAGCTCTCAATATAGGAGAACATGGACCAATGGAGCAGGTCTAGAGAAGTGCCACAGTGATCAGGGGGTTGGAGCACCTCTGCTACAAAGACAGGCTGAGGGAGCTGGGGTTGTTCAATCTGGAGAAGAGGAGGTTCCAGAGAGACCTAACAGCAGCCTTCCAATACCTGAAGAGGCCTTACAAGAAGGCTGGAGAGAGACTGTTTATAAAGGCCTGTGGTAATAGAACAAGAGGCAATGGCTTCAAATCAGAGAAGAGCAAATTAGATTGGATGTTGTGAACAGGGTCTTTACTGTGAAGGTGGTAGAACACTGAAACAGGTTTCCCAGGGAGGTGTTTGGGGCCCCATCCCTGGAGATATTCAAGGAGAGGCTCAGCAGGTGTCTGGGCAACCTGATCTAGTTCAGGATGCTCCTGCTGACTTCAGAGGGGTTGGAGTAGATGAATATTGGAGGTGCCTGGACCACTCTATGAGTCTATGATTCTATGATTCTATTACTACCGAACATGACAGTCCTGGTTTCATCTGGGATAGAGTTTATTTTCTTCCTAGTAACTTGTATAGTGTGTCGTAGTTTGGATTTAGGATGAGAACAATGGACATGTATGGATTAAGTACGAGAAAAATGAGAACAGTGAGCAATGTTTTTAAAAAAGAACACTTTACTGGTGTTCTGTTTTGTAAATATTTCGATTGGTAAGTCACAGTCAGATCTGAATGACCTGCTGCTGTGGGCGGTGTGGATGCCTGGGGAATCTGCAGTGAAATAGGAATTGAGGCAGAACTATCTATGAAGGGCATTACTGCTTTCAAGAAAAACTGGAGTGTTGTATAAGAAGTAGGAATTATTTAATTAAAACTGTAGTCTGGGTCTGAGCCAACATTCATTCTTAATGTGGCAGGGTCTAGGGTATTATTACGGCGAGAATGTTCATGGTTCAGATACATGCTCCAAAGAGGGACAGAGAGCAGCCTGCCAGCTACTTTTCATTAACTTTTATCTATTTAAGAAATTGCCCTCTCTAAAAGAGAAATTCTACAATCCTTATGTAAGACAGAAATTAAAATACTCTTTTTTTTTTCCCTGCAAATTACTTCACTGCCAAATCAAAAGATTTTTTTTTTTTTTTTCTGCTTTAGGTAAGAAGGTGTTTGGTTTTGAATGTCTGGGACCAAACACCATAAAGGTAACTTATAAGGAGCTACTGAGAGAACTGGGATGGTTTAGTCTGGGGAAGAGGAGGCTCTTTACAATTACCTCAAGGAGATTGTAGCGAGGTGGGGCTTGGTTTCTTCTCTCCAGTATCAGGTGATAAGATGAGAGGAAATGGCCTGGAATTCTTACAGGGAAGGTTTCGATTGGATATTATGAAAAAAAATCTTTATGGAAAGAGTGGTTGGGCATTGGAACAGGCTGACCAGGTAAGTGGTGGAGTCACCATCGCTGGAGGTGTTCAAGAAATGTGTAGACATGGCGCTTTGGGACCTGGTTTAATGGACATGGTGGTATTAGGTTGATGGTTGGACTTGAAGGTCTTTTCCAACCCAAACAATTCTGTGATTCTATGATTGCCATACAGGCAGACCCAAAAATACTCTGAAAGCATTTTTTACTCAAAATTATATATTTCTGAATGGTCTCACTGCACTCCACAGGCAGTCAGCAACCTAGAAGTTCTGTTATACCTGGCTGCATATAACCCTGTTGTATTCACTTTTCTCTATTTGTCAAATGTATTGCAAGAACCTGTCATCATTTATTAAGAAAATCACCTCATGTGGAAAGTAGATAGTCCAGCTTCCCTGCTCTTCAGGCATGTAAATCATCCAAGCTGCTATTAAAAAGGACTTGAACTACTTCTCATTGTTTGATTTTGTTAAGCAAATAAATGAATGTGCACATAAAAAAACCCCAAACTGTAAAAGCTTTGCATTGCTTCTCTGCAGTACAACTTTGCAGGATTTATCTAGCTTCTGAATTTAAGGCAAGAAAAGATGGGTCTTTGAGGTAGTCATTTTCTTTGCTCTTCTGTTTTGGCTTCAGTATTACTCTGCCACAGCAGGTTTTTATATTTTTGTCCAAGTGTGTTCTGTCATTTGTGCTGCTTATCAGCAGTCCCATATCACTGTGTGCTCAACATCCTATGACAATATTTTCTTTTGTATTTTTTTTCCCTAAGCTTTTACCTTCCCATGGTTTCATGGAAGATCTCATTTTCTTCAACTTCCAGTACCTTCTCACACAGTTTGGGAATGTTAAGTATTTTGATGTTTAATTGCAAAACTGCAGGAATTTCATTTTTTGCACTTCATGTTTCATTTACTGAGATGCAAGCTTTTGTAATACTGCTTCACATTATGGCCTTACTTTACCCTGTCTCCTGAGTCCGTACTGTTTTCTCCTAGCTGCTTTAAGAAACCTGCAAATAACTTACTCAGCCTAAGAAGTTAATATATGTAGGTTAATTCCGTGCTCAATAATGAAGGTATAGTGATGATTCATTAGATCATCTCTTTCTCTTGAGGTTGCAGTTGAGTGATTTTCTAAGGTGCTGGAGAAACAGAATGAGGGCAAATGGATTCAAACTAGAGAACAACAGGTTTAGATTGGATGTTAGGAACAGTTTACAATGAGGTTGGTGGAACACCAAAAGAGGTTTCCCATGGAGGTGGTTGGGGACCCTTCCCTGAAGATATTCAAGGTGAAGTTCAACAGGGCTCTGGGCAACCTGATCTAGCTGAGAATATCCCTGCTGACTGTGGAGGGGCTGGGAGGTGGGGGAGGGGGTTGTTGGACTAGATGACCTTTGGAGGTCCCTTCCAACCCAGACCATTCTATGATTCTAAATGGGGTATGAAGGGAACATGAGTCATACTGTTGGAGCCTAGCAAATGCAGTCCCTATAAGATGTTCAAAATCCTTCATCCTCTGACCACCATTCAGATACCCTCCTATCAGTCTGCTGGCTATTGAATCTCACCTTGATGGCCTCATTGAAATTCACTTCCTTTATCCTTTCTGTTTAAATCATTTACTATGGCTCCCCAAAAATATTAAGATGATTGTCCTTAGGTCGAGTGCATATAGAGGTTATTTTTCATGTTCCCTTCAGGGTATCTGATACAAACACACCTGCTGTCATATCTAACTAACAGGTCACCCTTGCAAGAAATGGCAAATAGCAAAAAAAAGGAAAATGTTGGCCCTCCCTGCTGATAGTCCTCAGAATCAACTTATGGGCTGTGCATGTGTCATCTTCAGGTATTTTCCATCATTGGTCTGCAACCTGGTTTATCGCAACAGGATACTGATATATTTATATTTGATAATACTTATTACTAGTGTTACTCCAACCCCCCTCTTTCTTTCTGTCAGGGTCCCTTAGCCCTTTAATATTTCTAGAAATAAATATATGTTGTCTGCCTCACTGCACTGGAGTTTAACCAGACTATCTGCTTTCTGGGTAGATGTCTCTCCTGTTAGCCAGCCAAGATGAACACTGGCACCACTGAGTGTGCTGATACTCAGTTCCTTGAATAAAATGGCCTCCATGACTTTAAAAGAAAAGAGAGATTCCATATGCAAGGCAGCTTTTGGTCTGATGCAAATACTGACCAAAAAAACCCCTTTGCTCCCTAGGAGGAGCAGCTGAGGGAGCTGGAGCTGTTCAGCCTGGAGGAGGATCAGGGGAGACCTTATTGCTCTCTACAATTACCTGAAAGGAGGTTGTAGCCAGGCAGGAGCTGGTCTCTACTCCCAGGCAACCAATGACATAACATGAGGACAGTGTCAAACTGCACCAGGGCAGGTTTGGGCTGGATGTTAGGAAGAAGTTCTTCACTGAAGGAGTGATTGGCATTGGAAAAGGCTGCCCTGGGAAGTGATGGAGTCACCATCCTTGGAGGTGATTAAAAGGAGGCTGGATGTGGCACTTAGTGCCATGGTTTGGTTGATTAAAGGGGTTAGGTGATAAGTTGGAGTTGATGATCTTAGAGGTCTTTTCCAATCTGCTTAATTCTGTGATTAGAAAGGAATGTTTCCCTCTTCCTCACCGTGTAAGGAAGCTTTTCTTGCATTGTTAGTTTGGGTTAACTTGAGGGAACTTGTCTGAATAATTATCAGAGAATCATATCTTATGACCCCTACTTAGAGACTTAATTCAGGTCACCTGAATCATTAACTCAGCAGCACAAGTAATTAGAGCGCTTTCAAAAATGACATGCCTGTGTATTGTTAATTATTGTAATGTGACTCAAGACAGGGAAACAGGTGCTAACTATAAGGAACAGTAAAAAGTAGAAAGTGTAACCAATACATTTCAATCTATTTGAGTCACCTCTCAGCCAAGTTCACCTTCAGGGTGAAGACTGAAAAGCACACCAGTCCTTCAGACATCCTATTTCACACAAATTTTACTCTTTTGGAGCTGGCTTTGGAATTTCTTGTGTGCCTGTGAAACTCAACAAACTCCCAGACTTTTGTGCTATTACTGAGACAATGTGACAACGACACATTCTTTGATATGAAGAGTCATCACTCACACATAAAGGTGGCTGTGAAAACTTTAGTGTTCAGTGGTAAAGTCCTAGGTGCAGAGATTTGATATCAGAAGTATGCTACAGAATTTAACTTTTCATCCTCTAGCCGTCAAATCATGCAGTGGAACACTGGAATAGGTTGCCAAGGGATGTGGTTGGGGCCCCATCCCTGGAGATATTCAAAGTGAGGCTTGACAGGGCTCTAGGCAACCTGATCCAGTTGAGGATATCCCTGCTGACTTCAGAGGGGGTTGGACTAGATGACCTTTGGAAGTCTCTTCTAACCCAAGCCATTCTATGATTCTATGAAAAGTGATGTGATTTAGCAGCTGGAGAGAGACCTAAAACATTTTATGTTACTGAAAGTTAAAAGGCAGCTTACAAAACAGACTTGTTTGCAACATCCCTGAGAACTGTGTGGAATGCTAGGGGTCACAGGTAAACCTAGATCACATCTATTCAGAAGACTGTCCTAGCCTGGATCTTTGTTTTCTGTTTACATCATAGTCTGGCAAAATCTCAGAAGAGATCAGCTTGCATCCTCTGCTCAATATGTAGATGGTTTGTTTAGCAGCCATGTTGTAGCAAGCCTAGATTCCCATTGATGGCACATGTTGCATTCAGATTCTTCAATGAGCATCTGAGCCAAGAAATGTGCCATCTCACCTGGACAAGACAGGTCATATTTATCAGCTTTCTCAGAAGTGGAATATGAGATATCTTTTATTCTTTTCTCCCTCATACTCCTTCTATCTAACAGCAACCCTGGCTGCCAGCTCTGTGGAGAGTCTGAGTGGTTGGTGCTCCCTGGACTGGCTTCACATGTGGCAATGCCTCTTTACCGCACCCCGTGTGGGAACCTCCCTGGCACATGATCCATGAGCCAGGGATCATGTGCCAGTTTGAATCACAGAAACATGATCCAGTTTGAATCACAGAAACATCCAAGTTGGAAAAGACCCTCGGGATCACCAAGTCCAACCCATAACCCTACTCTACAAAGTGCACCCTAACTCTATCCCCAAGCACTACATCCAAACTCTAAACACATCCAGGGTTTGTGACTCAACCACCTCCCTGGGCAGCCCATTCCAATGCCTGACCACTCTTGCCATGGAAAAATGCTTCCTAATGTCCAGTTAAACCTACCCATTCGCAGCTTTAGGCCATCCCCTTTTGGTCTATCACTAATTACCTGTGAGAAGAGACCAACACCAACCTTTCCACAATGTCCTTTCAGACAGTGATGAGGTCTCCCCTCAGCCTCTTTTTTTTTCAAACCAAACAGCCCCAGCTCCTTCAGTCACTCTTCATAAGATTCTTTATCCAAGCCCTTCCCCTGCTTTGTTGCCCTCCTCTATACTCACTCCAGCACCTCAACATCTCTCTGGTAATGAGGTGCCCAAATCTGACCACCATACTCGAGGTGTATCCTCAGCAGAGCTGAGTCCAAGGGGACAATCACCACCCTGCTCCTGCTGGACACAGCATTTCTAATCCCAGCCATTGGCTTTCTTGACCACCTGGGCACACTGCTTGCTTATATTGAGTTGCCTGTCAATTACAACCCCCAGATCCCCCATGTCCACATTGGTTTGGGAACTGGCACGGAATGGGTTATCCTCAACTGAATCCTCCACAAAGAATTGAGATGTCCTATGCAGAGACAGCTCGAATTTGAGTAAGAAATTAGACTATTGGCTAAGAGAGAGTTAAACACACAGTGTCACTTCACCGAGTTTCACTGAGACAGAGAAAAAAAAATGTTTTGAGAAATGTTCTCAAAACATGAGATAGGCAGTGTGCTTGCAGAGGGCCAGTCTGGCTTGGGTCTCGCTGGCTCTGGCAGCTTTTTCCTTTGTCTCTCTGCCTTTGAACTAATTCAGAGTAAAATCACTAAAACGACTAACTTCTTCTCCTATCATTAATTTCCCTGATCTTCAGCTTATCTGCAGCATCATCAAGTGGTGAGATAAAGCTGGGGGAAGGGGGGAAAGGTGGTAGGGGGGTTTGGTTGTACTCTCTTGGGGATTTTGGTCTCCGGGAGGGGTGTGGTGTGTATTACTCTTTTTACTGTATATTTCTGTAAATATCTGTTATATCTTGTAAATATTTGCTTGTATATTTGCATTGTTGTAAATATAAAGCCTAATTTATTAACTTCCAGTGTGTTTTTCTGAGTTTTAGCTGGGGTTTATAAGGTGGGGGCGGGGGCAGGTCACTGCAAACCCACTACATACAGTAAGAGGCTTATTTATCTCTTGTATTCACTGTTATGAGACATTCATACTGTAATTACTACAGATTCTGAAGGAAACCTAGAATACAATGTCTGTATCATTTTTAACTGGGCACCTGAGAGAGGAATCTTCAGTCTCTAATTATGAAAATATGCATTGTTTCTCACTAGTAATTCCACAATGAACTCCACTAATCTGACTAAACTTGCACACGTCTCATCTTTAGCTTTATCAACATGATTTTTAATAGGCTATCTCTACTCTTCCCTCAGACATTTCCTCTTTCCACTTCAATCTAAGGGTAACTAGATAAGGCTTAAAACATATTTTCAAGAATTAAAGAAACGACAAATGTTTGCTCTGTATACCATCAAGATAACTGTTTTGGGCCAGCTGTAAAGGTCCCTTTATGGTATAAAAGGTGAAAATCTCTGACTTGATTTGTGCCAAGATGTGTCTGGAGGATCAGAGGAGAGAATGATTTTCATATGGCAAAGTTTTTACTATTTTTTGGTTTGCATTGAAACCAGTCCAACAATTTCATTTAAGAAAACAGCAGAAGATTAGGGACACCTGTAGACCCTGCTCGTCTGGAACAGACAGCTGGAACAGATTCAGGGTGGGCAGCCCAGAACTGCAAGGCAGGAACACAGGAACTGCACATGTTTTGAGCTGGAGGTGAAGACGCTAGTGTTGAAAATATGGTGTATAAAAGAAGACAAATTCACTGCCTTAGATGTATGCTGCTACATGCCAACCCTTCAAAGCGAGTGCTCTGAATTTGATACATAGGACACTGGGAAGCTGGTAGGGATTCAAAAAGAAAGGCAGAAAGGTGAGTTTAGTGGAAAAAAAAATTGCTTAACATGAACCTCTGGAGAACATATCCCTTTAGCTGGATTAGAATAGCTAAATAAACCTTCAGTATAATTGTAAGACCTGGACTCTTTTCAGCGATGATTTTATGATAATATAAACAGACTTCTGATGATGCATGAGCTAGCTTGGACAATGTAGTCTATTACTGCAAGTAATTTTGATTAATATTTGAATTATTTCTTTTAACCTGACTGTATAATCAGTTGGTGAGGTGTTAGGGATTTACCTTAAAATCCCAAGAGATCTGTGCATGTTCTTTGTGCATGTTCTTATCTGGCTGTAGAGCCTACAAATGACTACATATATATATATTGCATCCACTTCGTGCTGCATTGTGTCTCCCTCTCTGGAGATATTCAGAACTTTCCTGGGTGCATTCCTGTGTGATCTGCTCTAGGTGACTGTAGTGGTTTTGCAGTTACCTGCCCCCCCACCTTTTGATATAAACCCTGGCTAGGACTCAGAAACACTGGAAGTTGATAAATGAAGCTTTATATTTACAGCAATGCACAATATACAAGCAGATATTTACAATGTATAACAGATATTTACAAATATATACAATAAAAAGGTAATACAGAAACACCACACCCCTCCCAGAGACCAAAATCCCCAAGAGGGGTAACCAACCACCCCTACCACCTTTCCTCCCTTCCCCAGTCTTATCTCACCACCTGTTGATGCTGCAGATAAGCAGAGGTAGATTGGCCAGGGGGGTTAGCAGTAGGGAAGAAGTTACTAGTATCACTGAGAATTAGCTACCAAGGCAGAGAGACAAAGGAACCATGCAAGAGAAGCAGCCGTAGCCCAGAGCAGTCTGAAACCGTCTGGCTATCTCTGTTTTGGTTATAACTTTTAAAAACTTTTATTTTTTTCCTTTCTCAGTAAAGCTCTGGTGAAGTGACATACTGTGTTTTCCTCTCTCAGCCAATAGTCTAATTTCTCACTCAAATTCTCCAATTAGTTCAAACCAGCACAGTGACCCTGCTCTGGCAGGGGGGCTGGACTGGATGATCTTTAAAGGTCCCTTCCAACCCCTAACATTCTGTCATTCTGTGACAAGGGATGGCCTCTGCAGCTATAGGTACTCTCTGACTTGGAAAGCCCAGGCGGACTCCCTTCAGACCTGTGCAACACTTACACCATGGCAGAAGTGGTATGAAGTGGAGACTGGAGGCTCTAATTAGGTGCAGTACTGATGCAGAAAAATACTTGACCTGGTATCCCCTATCTTTCCCATTTCGAAAGCTGTTGTTTGTGTGGGAAATTGCAACCTTGTATTTACATAGTGCAAATCGCTTTCCATAAAAGCAGAAGGCAAACAAGGATCTCTCAGGGATAGCTGTGTGTCTTCACAGCAGAACTATGAGTAGTGACACATGAAAAAAAGCAGTGGATGAAAAGACCCAGTCAGCTAGCAGAGCCTCTCATTGGTCAGAAAGAGCAGGATGTGAATAATGATGTTTTTCCAAGCTCTAAAATGAGCTCATTGAAGCAACTCATGGGATCATTTCATTTGAGCAGACATTGTCATAAGAATTGCTTGTCTTCTTCCTCTCAGTATCTCTTTGCTCTTCACACTTTGGGAATGCACCAGAGATATGAAGGCAAGTCAAGAGGGAACTTAAGCTTGTAAATGAACAAACTCCACATTTAAAAGGACTCAATAAATTTTACGCTGTAAAATGTTGGTCAGTGAAGCCTGATTAATTCAATAACCCAGAACTGATCAAACCTGCTGCTACAGCTGCAGAATAAGCAATGCAGCATTGGCATTTCAGAATGCCATTGTTTTAGCATGTCCTTTCTGAAGGTCTTCCTTTTTCAGACCCTAAATTCTTCCATCTAAGATAGTTATGATGATTTTAGTGTACAGTTTGAAGTAAAAAGCTTTTAAGCCTCACTTACGGTGAAAGATCTTGTGGACAAGAGTTCTCCTGGAGCTGATTCTGACAAGCCATATAAAGAGTTTCAGTTAGAGGTAGAGAATGCAGGGGTATTCAGGAGAGAGTTTTCATTTCCATTTTGGTAGAGAGAGAGAGCAATTAGGAATGTATTTATGGAGAAAGGAACATCTGAGATCTGGGAATGTCTAGTGCTTGTGAAGATGGAAATAGAAACTGGGAGATAATTTAGGTAGTAAAGAACTGTTTTGCTGCATGGAAGTTAGGGGTTTTTTTCTTAAGAGAAGCTACAAGTTAATTCTCAGAAATTGTTATAAAAAGGATGCAAGAGCAAGATACCCTGGAGCCTCAAAAATGTCAGTTCATGTGCCTTAGCCAAAAGCTTTTTGTTCAAGTTAATTGGCAGGTTTGGAGTAGAGGCAAAGATTTTGCCAGAGGTTAGGCAACTATATGTCATTGACTGTTTCTCTCTTTAAAACTCACTCAATAATCAGAGGTCTGGCTTGTCCTCCAGCATTGCCGGGGAATATTTGCTCATCGAAACTAATAGGTCACTCTCCCTGTAATCTCATTCTCACATAATCACAGAAACATTCAGGTTGCAAAAGACCCTCAGGATCATCAAGCCCAACTTTACATAACCCTACTTTACAAGGTTCACCCCTAAACCATATTCCCAAGCACCACATCCAAATAACCTTTAAACACCAATCCAGGATTGCTGACTCAACCACCTCTCTGGGCAGACCTTTCAATAACTGACCACTCTTTCCCTGAAAAACAAAAAAAATCCTAATATCTACTCTAAATGTAGCCAGTCACAGCTTGAGGCCATTCCCTCTTGTTGTCATCAATTACCTGTGAGAAGAGACCAGCACTAACCTCTCCACAACATCCTTTCAGGTAGCTGTAGAGAGCAATGAGGTCTCCTCTCAGCCTCCTCTTTTTCAAATTAAACAGCCCCACCCCTCCTCTCATCTTCTTCTCCCACTTGAGAGTTTGTGAAATGGTCTTGCAAGAAAAAAAAAACTAATTTTTTTTTTCAGTTTCTATGATTGTATCTAATGTGGCAATCATAATTACATCCAAACATCTAATGTCCTGCTGTAGGAAGTGAGGATAAAAGAGGAATGAGTCAGACACAAAAGAAGTGATA
Source organism: Psilopogon haemacephalus (assembly GCA_013396835.1). Lineage (NCBI taxonomy): Eukaryota > Metazoa > Chordata > Aves > Piciformes > Megalaimidae > Psilopogon > Psilopogon haemacephalus. Next base: position 31,696 of record VWZI01016706.1, read on the forward strand.
TTTCAAACAGCTCAAGTTAAGACAATTATCTAATAGATCAGGACTTCTAAGCACTTAAATATTAATAAAGGAAATAATGTTCTCAAGTTTCTGGAGTCAATAAGGCTTTGGGAGATACCATCACTATACAGTGATTTCTGTTCACAAAAAATATTTCCCTAGAATATTTGGTGCCCCACCCCCTCCAACGTGAGCTTAAAAGCATGTTCAGAGACCTCACTCCAGAAAAGAATGAATGCTTAAAGAACTCTGCTGTGAAAGAACTCTGCTGAAAATGTTAATGAGGGGGCTACATCAAATCAGTTAAACCCAGTTTAAAACTGTTATGAAGATTACATGAAAGTGATATATACTCAGTATAATTGTTACAGACTTAAAAAATCTCTGCATTGTGATTTTTTAAAAAGCGTGTTCAGAATAAATGTCACCCAAGTATCAGATGACATGTCACGTGGAAGAAAGAGTTTTTCTGTATGAGTAGGATGGCACTTGAGTACAGAAAGGTGTTCAAGAGCAAGGCAGAACCCTTCTGACAAAATGCAAGTACTAATGAGGAAGAATATATAGCAAGAGAGGTATTTAATTTTGTTCATACTCTGAGAAGACTAGAATGAATCTTTAGCCTAATTCTTAGTACCTAAACCAGTATGATATTTTACAGTCATTTCTAGAAGATGAGGTGAAAAGTTCACTGCCTTTGATACCTGTCATCCATCAACAATTTTTGTCAGATCACCTTTCTTTCACATTTTCTGCATTCAAGTTACATAAAAAATCCTAACTCATAAAGCATAAACCTTTCTAGCATTACTTGCCTACATTTCCTCTTTGATTTCTACATGAGGAGCGACGTTATCCCTGTAAAGCACTTGGTGTATGGCTGAGGTCTCCTGCAGGACTCCAAAGGCCTTGCTGCTGGCTATCGGAGTCACTGTCTTTAAGCTGCTATTTGGTGTTCAGTTTTCATGGTTTGCTCCTTCTGTGCTGTGTGACAGGATTCTGCAAATACCTTCTTTCACATATAAATGCACAGACACTGACATGACTGTCCCTGATTGTTCAAAGTTTCAGAATTAAAACTAATCTTCTGCTGACATTCAAAACCTCAGTGAGTAGAATGGACGTGATTTGACCATCTTTTGTACAGGAGGTTTGTTCTTTGATATGGATCTAAAAGCTGATAAATTGGTACGATGGTGTTGTCACCAAGGCTTTAACAAGTCTTCTCTGGTAAGCAAGTCTCACTGCATGCTGTACCTCCCAGCTTCATTACTCAAGCCTATGTCAGAGAAAAATCCTGTTTCTTCCCAGGATACATTATTGACTTCCCAGACTTATTGCTGAGGCTCTATATTAGGACCAGATGTGTCACCACAAGGTTGGTAGACATCAACACCCTGTAGGCCCTGGTTTTCCACAGCATGAGGAAGACTAATGGCCACAAAGTGATGTGCTTGTATGTCTGACTCTTCATTCCTGAGGGACAGTCCTAGCCATCATTTATGGCCACCTACTCCCCATCAAAAAAAGAAGGCATTTTGGCCCCAGGTAGCACATATGGATGAATAACAGAGGGGTCAGCATCTGTGGATGTGAAGGGCCTGAACTGCTCTGCTGGGAAATGTTCCTGCTGTCCTACAGCATCATTGCCCATCCTATGGCCTGTGTCAGAGGAGAGGAGGTTAGTCATATGCCCTGGAGCCTCACCACCTTGACCCCACTAAAGACTTGCTATGATGAAAAGGCTTTGAGGGCCACCAGCTGTAGCAACCATGTAAAGGAGGTTGGCATTTGACGACACTGTTGGGACTGTATGGCTAGTTCTGCCTACTGGGGGTTGCTGATCCATGGCAGGTATCTGCAGGCAAATCTGAATGACCTCCACTGGTAATGCTCATACTACATGAAATCAAAGTGCATGTGTGATGTGCCCAAAGGCATGTCACAGAGCACAGAGAATGGGAATAGGCAGAGACCCTCAGGATCATTTTGAAGCCCCATTTTTGGTGGCAGAAGCCAATGTGCTGTTATCTTGACTGTGCTGTCTATAGAGAACAATTCCCAAAAGACCCCTTCAAAGGGTTTGCTATGAAAGGATGCAGACACAACAATTTGTCCTCACACCTGAAGTTTGCTCTCTGGTGCTTACACACCTTGTGGTACCACATCCTGATACAGATACAGCCTTTTTTTCTAGCTAATAAATCTCAGGTCACAGCCATTACTGTCTCAGAATGTCTGAGCAGACCAAGCATTTCTTGTATGCTCTTCTAAATTATAGAGAATCACAGAAACATTATGGTTTGAAAAGACCCTCAGGATCATCAAATCTGACCAATATCCCTAACCATATACCCCATCACCACATCCAAATAACTTTTAAACACATCCAAAGGATGTGGAAGTTTAGGAAAAGCAACTAAAATAAATATTGTGCTGTTTCCTAGCAGGTGAGAATGTTGCTTTGCTAGCCAAATGCCACTCATGTTTATTTGGCTAATAAATGCTTGTTTCACTGTGTGAAACTTCCCCTTGCACATCCTGAGTTACAAAGCATACCCATTATCAAGTTTCTCTGGGTTTTTTTTTAAGATTTATTTATGGACAATCTACACATTAACAAGCATCAGAAGGTTTAAGACTAGTTCTTAAACAAAAGTCGATTGTCAGATCAGCCCTTCTGGATGTAACTTGATTAGCTGCCAAAATCCCTCTCTTACTTCTCTTCTGAGGATGCTGTAAAAGACACTAAGGTAATAATAGAAAATTGCAGATTTAATTAACAAGGCAATTTCTTTCTTTTTGGCCATTTCCCCACTTAATAGGGGCTCTTATAAACAGAAGACATGAAATCAGATGTATCATCTCAATCAGCTTTTATTTCTGTATCGGGGCAATATACGCTGGAAAATGCCCTAGGATCCTACACCTGCTCTAATCTTTGTAGTATTGCCTCTTCAAAGGGTCAGTGGCCACTCTGTGTTGTTGTTGCATTCCAAGTGACTAAGACTAGCTTGAAAATGATCAGTGTCATAGGATCAGATGTTCTTATTGTGCAGGAAAGATATTAAACTATTATAGTTTGTAAGAAGATGGCATCAGTTGGATCCCAGAGACCCATAGGAACTTTTCGCCCAATGGACTGTGACCTGGTTCCACTGTCTCTTCTCTGCCACTCTATCTGATTAGTTAGCATGCAGCTCCTTAAGCATCATTTATTTTCATTAAGAAGAGAGCTCTGCTATGAATATATGGGAGACTTGTGTAACTTTATGTGTACACTCAGATCAATTTGATGTGACCACCTCAGTCTCTGCTGGCTGGGGAGGGGTCACTGAGTGATAGAGCAGACGCAATAGTTTAATATCAGATAGAGGCTGAATGGAGGAAAGGTATGGAGCAGAGGTGAAGTGCGAGGGGCAGAAGACCTGTGAAAGGCAGAAGACCTGTGAAAGGCAGAAGAACAGATGGGAGCTACTTGCAGAGGTAGAGAAAATGAAATGGACTGATGAAGAGGCAGGGAAGTGGAGAGGAGCTGAGGGAGAATGAAGTGTACTATGAAAGCCATGTGGCTTTGGGCAAGATGCCCCTGGTCCATCCAGCTGCAGTGATGATGGGCAGCATGAGCCAAACTATGAGTGAGGCTCCTCTGTGTGCTGAAGCAAGAGTGTCTGGCCACATTAAGGTGGTGGCAATGATAAGGCTCTGTGAACTCAGATGTGCTGCTGCTTTCTGGGGTGGCAAGAGAGACCCTAAACGCAGCAATGTCCCCCCAACTTCTGGTGTGCAGATACCAGTCCCTCCTTCCTTCCCTGCTTGGTGTGGTCCTCTTGGAGTCATCATGCTCCTCTCCATAGCCGTGAGGACTTTTCTGCATGCTGCTGAATATACATCTGATGTGGCCTGACATGGTAGAGTAGTATAACCAGGGTTTTTGGACTCCACTGTTGCTGTTTTCCTCAACAGTGTGGAAGAATTCCTGAATGCAAGGTGTCCATGCAAGATGTAGCTGAGTGTCTAGAAATGGCAGAAGTATTGAGTGTTTGTCTTGTAGGAGGTAAAAAATGCTCTGGATGGCTTCTGGACATTGATTTGGATATTGCCTACTTTCAGGAAAGCTCTTTTGTAGTATAAACTGCAAGGTTTATTCTGAAACTATAGATCATGGAGAAGTGGATAGAGCACTCTTAGCTACCTTAGCACATGATGGAGCTGGACACATGAGATAAGAGGCCAGCAACCTAACTAGCATGGGTAGCCAGGGAGCTTCCAACCTGAGCCAAGACCCTGCTCCTCAGGGCAGTGAGCGTGCCAAGCATTTAACGTTTTTTCTGCAGAGAGCTGGCTGCAGCCCTGGACTCCCTAGCAAGGTCAGCTGTCTGCTTTTAGATGGTATTTCTTGATGAGTCATCCTCCCAAATTTAAGGAAATAGAGCTGCCAAATCAAGGAGATAGGTTAAGGCAGAATTTCCAGGGCCCTGTCCTGCTCCTTCCTAAGCCTATTATTGGGACAAACACAGCTATTTGTCTCAGAGCTGCATTGGGGAACTGCTCCTACTTGAAAATTGCTTCCTGGGTCTTGCTGTTGCCCCATTAAGCAATATGGTAGGCTAGGGAATTGTGGTTGTGTTTTCATTTGGGGACCAACTAATGCATAATGCCACTACTATTCCTGCGCTGCTGTTGTTTCCCCTAATGGCATACTGATTGGATAATGCTAATGGCCCTCTACTTAGAATAGGATTTGCTGGGGTTAGTCAATTTCTGCTCAAAATAAAGAGCTTAGTGTTTCAGCTGCTATACAGAAATACATTGTGGCTGCCTTCAACGATGTTCTTAGAAGTGTTCAGACTGCTTCTACAAATGAATTACATCCTATCAGAATAATATAGAAAAGGTTATACAAGTAAAGAAGCGTGTTTGGAAAGTTAGTGACTTAAAAATGGAAGATCACAGTTCCTTCAAAGCATTTTACAGTGTTGGCTGTGCTTATGAAACATCCTTGCAGTGTAAATGGAGCAAAAGAGACATTCCTATGCCTCAACGATAGGCCAGGAATACAATTTAATTACTTACTTTGTTAACTTGCTCCTCGCAACAATTAGTCTGGTAATGCAAAGTTTCGCAACCAACTTGCAAAGCCCATTAATTATTTCTACATGAAGGTGTAGTTGTGTAGTTATGTACAGAAAGCTACTAAATCCAACATCTCAGTAGCACTGGGATTCACCTAAGTAGAAATTACTCTGGAGGACTCTACCAAGGCACAGCATAAAATTCAATACACAGAGTTAAAAAAAAGTTAATATTCAATTATATGTGAGCGAAAACATTTATTAAAATCCTTTACTCCCCTTCCTTCAAAATATTTGTTTAGTAACATCACAATTATATGCTCTGCTTTTCATGGTTTAACATGACCATTTTTGTTGTTTGTTGTCTGTTTTTCCCCAGAGCTTTCACTTGACACAGCTGTGAAGCAGATATCTAGTAGCACTTTTGTTGTCAGTGACAACTGGCAGGCTTCTAATCCTGTATTTTGCTGGTCTAACATTTCCTTTTACGAAGCTACAATCAGCTGTAGACTCTGTTTCCAGACAATGAAGTCTGACGCACTTTAATTTTGCTCTACTAGCCTGTCCATCCTGCAGGCCTGCCTGGCAGAAGGCTCTAGCCAATTCTCCAGTGCAGATAACCTGACACTCAGTTGGGACATCTGAGTGCTGTGTGCTGGAAATCAGAGGGCTCAGGGTTTCCTGGGGGAGAGGTGATCAGTGGGTGAGGTGAGTATTATTTGGTCCAAGAACTTTGTATTGATGGTGGTCGCTATTCTTGCAGGTCCCTCCATGGTGAAGTTCAAGATGTGGACAGGAGAACTGATGTCATTATATATACAAAGGATAACTCACACTGGAGCTAAAGCTTTCATATGGAGAAGTCCATTTAGGAACTTTTCTGAAGCTGCTGTGCTGGATGAGCCCATTTCTGTAACCAAAAGCATAGAAACTGTTTTATGAAGCCTTGCAAACTTAAACTGCTACCCCTGTAGCAACAAATTCATCCTGAGCTAGAGAAAGCTGCCATGACTGAAACCATAGGAGTAGTATTTTATAGTGGCTCTACTGGCAATTAAATAATTGCTGAACTTCAACACACTGTAAAGACAATGTCAAAATTTCTAAGTCTTAGATTTATAAGCTTTCCGTTCAACTGAAATATGCATTTTTCTCCCAACAGAAAAAAAAAATCAGCCTTACTTTGTGTGCACTTTCATGTAGCTGTGTCCTGTGAAATTACACAGACAAGACTGCCTAGTATAGCCCTCACAGTGTGGTAGGCTTTTGCAGACAGTATTTCTATGTTAAAAGTAATGTTTATAACTCATTTAGTTGAAAACCCTGGAATTATTGGACTAGATTGTATACATTTTACTTAAGAAATGTAGCCATGGAAAGAATGGGTTTTTGAATGGGAAGTTTGACAGAGTGAAAAAGTGAAGAAATAAAAATTTTGTAAGTGTTTTGTGTTTGTTTAGTTTCCTTTAAAAAAGTTTAATCTAATATAATTTAATTTAATTTAATTATTTATTTTTAAAGGGGATTAGTCCACAACAAATGTTATCAGAATAGCTCAGTACAGAGCTATAATCTTCGACTTCCCCTTGTCTACCTGGTTCTGGAAGCTATTTCAGGTTGCTCTGTCAGAAGACATTTAGTGCTCATATAGGTGCTTTTTGTGCTAATTACCAGTGCTTTGAATTGAGCCACTTCTAAGTAAGATGCATGCAGTGTGATCCTGTGCCTGTTGTGTGAACTAGACACCTGATGTCATCAATGCATACTCCTGCCTGATGCTCAGGATCCCATCTGAAGGAGGCTGTTTGGCTCTGAGAAGATTGGTGAACACAATCATGGAAATCACAGAATTGTTTTGATTGGAAAAGACCTTTAAGACTGACTCCAACCATCATCTAACTCTACCAAGTCTTGTGGTAAACCATGCCCCTTAGCACCACATCTATGATTCTTTTAAACACCTCCAGGGATGGTGATTAAACTAACTCTATAGGGAGCCTATTCCAGTGTTTGATAACCCTTTCAGTGAAGGAGGTTCTTCTAATATCCAATTGAAACCTCACCTGGTGCAACTTTGAGGCCATTTCTGCTTGTTCTCTCACTTGATATCAGGGGGAAGAGACCAACGCCCACCTCTCTAACCCTTTTTTCAGGCAGATGCAGAGAGCAATAAAGTCTCCCTTCAGCTTCCTTTTCTCCAGACTAAACAACCACAGTTCCCTCAGCTGCTTCTCCTAAGACCTCTTCTCCAGACCCTTCACAAGATCTGGTGGCCTTCTCTGGACCCACTCCTCCATGTCTTTCTTGTAGTGAGGGCTTCAAAACTGAACAGAATATATGAAATGTGGCCTCGCCAGTCCTGAGTACAGGAAAACAATCATTTACGTGGTCCTGCTTGTTGCAGGAATGTTACCAGTAAGCAGTTCAAAGGCATTTGAATTAAAAAAAGTTGGATACCAACACTAGTAGGAAATTGCATACTTTAATGCCTTGATTGTCACTCACTGCTTACTTGTTACTTATATGTCTCAAACTGAGCAAGCCTTTGGACATCAAGAAGTGTCTATCTAAAGTGTCCCATGTTTCAAAGTTGCAAGCAATAGTATGGAAGGGCATTGCTCACTCTTAGTGTCATGACAGATACCTTTTCCCTGTGCTTGCATTTAAAACACGTTGGGTTTTTTTTTTGGTTTTTTTTTTTTTTAGTGCTGTGTGGTCTTTCTGTACAATTCCCTAAAACTCAAAAGTTTTATTTTTTCCATTTCCCTACAACAGCTTATGATCAGAGATATTGCCATTGCTGTCTTAATCTTTAGTTATAAAAACAATGGCAACCTTAATCTGCTGTAATTAGGAATGGAAAGAAAATATTTCTGACATGAAGATGTAGGCAAGGAAGGAAAGGAAGCACCTGTGTTTTTTCTTAAGTGGAGCACATTGTGGCAACCTGAAGCATGCAAGTATGATGCTGGGCAAATGATGCCTGTGCATATTCGGTATGGAGCTGTAACAACTTAATTTGTCCTTTATAAGAGATATTTTAAAAGCCTTTCTTAAGTTTGTAAGACAGTCCCATACAGATATGAGGTAGGTTTTACCTGTTGCGGGAAAATAACTGAAACTTGGCAACGAGGACTGTAGAAACATTCAAGTGAGTTACAGTCGAGGTGTAGCAAAACACATTTCATGATAATCTTTATTTAGCCTTGGGTGTTTGACAAGTAGAACGTCTGTGTTTAGAAAATGCAGGCCTGTGATAGACTTACAGGCACCCTATTGAACATGCTCGAGATTCCTGCCCTGGGAAAGATCAAAGCATGGTGGTAAACTATGCCTGAGTGAAGCCCTGATATACAGGCGAATCGAGAAGGTTTGGTGATCTTTTAGTGTGAACTCTGTGGTGCCTGTGTCCCTGCTTCTGTGCCTCCACCTGGGTGCTTTATCAGGAATTCCCTACTTGCCGAGGTAATGAAAATAATTTTACTCCTTGCATTTAACTTGGCTTTGTGGTTGTTCCTGACTCCTACCTAGGTCACACACTTGTGAAATCAAATGAAAATTTCTGGCATTTAACATAGTCTGTAGTTTGATAAAAATGTCTGATTCGGTGTTAATATATTTGGTGATAATATTAAAAAAATAGATTTGTGCAGGGTCCTGCATCTGGGGAGGAATAACAACAGGAGCCAGTACACATTAGGGGCTGCCATGATGGAAAACAGCTCTGTGAAGAAAGACCTGGGAGCCCTAGGGGGCAGCAATTTCCCCATGGAACAGCACTGTGCCCTTGTGGCCAAGAGGACCAACGGTATCCAGCAGGTCTAGGGAGGTTCTCCCTCTCTGCTCTGCCCTAGTGAAACAACACTTGGAGTACTGTGTCCAATTTTGGGCTCCCCAGTTCTACAGAGATGGGGACCTGTGGGAGAGATTCCAACTGAGAGCCGTGAGGATGACAGGGGAACTTAAGCATCTCCCCTATGGAGAGAGACTTAGAGACCTGGGGCTGGTTAGTCTGGAGAAGATAAGACTGAGAGGGGATCTCATCAATGCCTATAAATATCTGAGGGGTGGGTGTCAAGTGGAGGGGGGCAATCTCTTTTCAATGGTCTGCAGCAATAAGACAAGGAGCAAGAGGCACAAAATGGAACAGAGAAGGTTTCACCTCAACATGAGGAGAAACTACAGTGAGTGTGACAGAGCACTGGAACAGGCTGCTCAGAGAGGTTGTAGAGTCTCCTTCTCTGGAGACTTTCAAACCCACCTGGATGCATTCCTGTGCAGACTACCCTAGGGGATCCTGCTTCGGCAGCGTGGTTGGACTGGAGGATCTCTGGAGGTCCCTTCCGATCCCTGATGTTCTGTGATTCTGTATCTCCACAGTCTGACATCTGACAAAGTCTAGACTAACTTCTAAGTTCTGGTTAACTTTGGCTGGAATTGGATGCTTATAGAGCATGAATTTTAAGGTACTTGTAGCCTGTCAGATCTCAGTTGTATTTGCTTACTTTGTAGCCTCTTGTAATATAAATACCATTTTTTTTTTCTTTCTTCTAATAAAGCCTTAAATTTCCACTTTTTATGGTTCAGACTAGCTGTTTTTGTCTGTGCTGAGCCAAGCAAGATGTTTGGGCATATACTGAGAAAGCTTTGAATTTTAAGAATTTTGGGATCTCAGAACAGGAAAAGGGAGGCCCTGAGCTGGATCATATCTACCAGAGATGTCTTATAATGAGAAGGAGATGGGACCAAGGGACCAACTCTTCCATGCCCAGGTGACACAGAAGGCCAATGGCACCTTGGTTTGTATCAGGAATAGTGAGACCAGCAGCACTAGAGATGGATTCTGCCCCTGTGCTGGCACTAGTGAGGCCTCACCTCGAGCACTGTGTGCAGTTCTGGGCCCCTCACTGCAAGAGAGATACTGAGGTGCTGGAGGGGGTCCAGAAGAGGGCAATGAGATTGGGAAAGGGACTGGAGGGGAAGTCTGATGAGAAGAGGTTGAGGTTGCTGGTGTTGGTTAGACTGGAGAAGAGGAGACTCAGGGGGTACCTTATCACAATGTACAACTACCTGATGGGAAGTGGTAGTAAGGTGGGGGTCAGGCTTTTCTCCCAGGCAAGTTGTGACAAGTGGAAATGGCATGGCCTGAAGCTGTACCAGGGGAGGTTTAGGTTGGATGTTAGGAAGCACTTCCTGGTGGGAAGAGGAATTAGACACTGGAATGGACTGCCCAGGGAGGTGGTGGAGTCATTGCCCCTGGAGGTGTTTAAGGCAAGATTGGATGTGGCACTTAGTGACATGGTCCAGTTGATGTGGTGGTGTTAGGTCATAGGCTGAAGTTGATGATCTCAGAGGTGTACTTCAGCCTCAATAGTTCTGTGCTTGTCTCCCATTTACCAAAATCCTGTTTGGAGTTTGCTGAGGAAGTGAGGTGATGAGAGCAAAAATAGTTTGTTTCTTCTGCTTGAATACAGTGTGCACTGCAGGACCTGACATTACATTGTGTTTCTGCTGGCTTCAGCAGCCCTGAAGGAGTGTACATGCTGGTGTACACCTTGCCTCCATGGTCAAAAATCAAATTCAGTGGAGGCAAGGTGGTCTGGGCTATCTCCAGTCGCTGATATTGTCACAGCACCTTGCAGTGGGAACTGAGTGGAAATAGACACCTCACTGAGCATTTTGAGCTAACTGCAGCTCTGATCAGGCCTGTCTAATACTATCACCACAGAGAGAAATCCAGCAGGCCATGTTTACTATGGGAAATCCTCTGGATGTCCCTTCCAACCCACTGTGTTCTGTGATTCTATGTGCAGCTTCCTAGGGCATAAGACCCCCATGGAGCCCAAATATGTTGGAAATGCTAAATAATTACATTCTGCTAGTCAAGAAGCTCTTGCATATCAGCATACTCTTGGCTTTCTTCCAGGTGATTCCCAGGAAGCACCTGTTAAAGGGATTATCACTTCAGCCACACAATCACAGTACAAGTTCTGAGTCTTGACAAACCTAACAACTAATTGCTAAGGCTACCCAGTTGTTTCTGGCTGCAATTCAGCTGCCCTCACTTAGGCACTCAGAGATGGCCTCCTCATGGTGGTCCTTCTACATTTCTCTACTTTGTGCCCTGGGATCAACAGCAATCCCTCCACATATTCACAGGACCTGTCCCAGTTCTGCATACGTCTAACAAAACTCCCTTAGGTTTTGTCTGGGTCTAGGTAACCTGTAATACCTGCAAAGTGATGTTATATACAGTTGATGACCGTGTAGGTCAGAAAAAAATGCTTTTCATCCAGACTAATGATATTGCCTCTATGGAAAACCTGGGAGGTGATGAATTCTCAGAGGCAACAGGCAGCCTAGACTGTGTCACAGGATCACAGAATTGTCAGGGTTGGAGGAGACCTCAAAGATCATTTCGTTTCCAACATTTTATGTGTCAAATTTTGCACTTCATAATATTGTACCAATATTTTGCTCTTCAGAATTTAAAACTGTACCTTTGCAGCAAAATAGAGCAGCCAAAACTTTCTGTTTGCAAATGTCTATTTTTGGACTAGTAGAGGCAAAAGTACTTAATGCTTGTCTGCATTGCTTACAGATGAATGCTTACTCAATTGCCTTTTTTCAGTTAAGAAAGGTATTTTTGTAAATGTATTTTCATATATTGATTTTGTATTGTTTATTTTCTCCCAACTCTGTCGATTTCCCATAGTTTTTTTTCCAAAAGAACTGACTAGAGATGCAGCTAATGTGGAAGAGGAGAGTAAAGTTATGCTGTCTATTATAGAACCTTAATTTCAAGTGGAAAAGTTTTATATTTTGTAAGGTATGATTGAATTTCTGGTGACTCATTTTCAGCCCTAAACTTTTTCAACCAGACTGATGTGAAAGTCTGACTGGATGCCTTCAGTCTTTGTCTTTGTAGGATAAAACAGCACCTCAAACAAATGGAAGATGAGTCATCTGAAGCCATTGTGTTTTACCATCGCAGAACACCCTCTGTTGGTTTCACTGCATTATCCCAAGCTAAAGCCTTGCTATAAGGGCAAAGCTCAATTAAAAATTAATTCCCTAATTTAGTAAGAAGGCAGGTTTGGAGAGAGAGTTAATTTTTACTATTTTTTTTTCCCCCATGGAGGTCCTGTTAATATAACCCCAATTATTTCTATAAAATGAGCATTAATGGAAGTTGTTGCCAGCAAGCTGTTTAGTCTGGTGTACAGTGTACTCAAAGGCACAATACATACAAACCTGAAAGACCGAAGTGAAGAGCATATTACTGCTAATTTAGAATTTTCCTGCTAATGAAGGACTGGGAAATTCCTACACATCTAATTTTTCAACCCACATGCCTGCTTACCCATTGAAATTCCAAGAATCAAACAAATTATGAAAACAGGGAGTGTTTGTGTTCTGTTTACAGTCATGCCTTAACTTAGAGAATCACAAAATCAGTGAAGCTAGAAAAGACCTCCAAGATTATCAAGTCCAGCCTATGACCTAACACCATAACATCAGATAAACCATGCCACCCTCTCTCACAATGGTGACTGTACCCTGCAATGTCTTTCTTGCCACAGGCTGCATGCCCCACCCATCCTGAGGATCTGAGGTCCTGCCATACGTCCTTGCTCAGCTCCCAATCCTCTTGGGTCCCTTGGGCCAATCTGGAAGTTTCTGTACGAAGAATGAGAGATCTCAAGCACTTTCCTGACCTGTGTCCAGTTCTGGGCCACCCAATTTAAGAAAGATGCTGAGATGCTCGAACGTGTCCAGAGAAGGGCACCAAGGCTGGTGAGGGGGCTGGAGCACAGCCCTGTGAGGAGCAGCTTAAGGAACTGGGGTTGGTTAGCCTGGAGAAGAGTAGACTTAAAGGGGACTTCATCTCTATCTACAACTACCTGAAAGGAGGTTGTAGAAAGGTGGCGGTCGGCCTCTTCTCTCAGGCAACTTGTGACAGAACAAGGGGACACAGTCTCAAGCTATGCCAGGAAAGGTTTAGTCTGGATGTTAGGAGGAAGTTCTCCACAGACAGAGTGATTGGCCATTGGAATGGGCTGACCTGAGGGGTGGTGGAGTCACCATCCCTGGAAGCGTTTAAAGAGAGATTGGATGTGGCACTTGGTGTCATGGTTTACCTGATTAGATGGTGTTGGGTGATAGGTTGGACTTGATCTCAAAGGTCTTTTACAACCTGATTGATTCTGTGATTCTCTGACCTTGTCGCTTGGCCTTCAGCAAGCTGCCCTCAACCTGCTGCTGGCAGTAGCTAGATACAGAGGCCCTCATCACAGTTGGAGGCACTTGGTGATATCGTAGCATTGTTTATTCCACAATGTGTCTTTGTTTAGAATTAATTTGCTACCTATTATCCTGAACACATTGTTCCCTTATTAGTCACGAAGTTTATACATAGTTCTGTCCAATTTAATACTTTCCAGTTTAAATGTTTATGGATTTTGAGTAATTTCAAAGCAGCACAGGGAAGGTACTGTTCCTGACCTAGCTGCACATGCCCAGCACATACTGCCACCAGCATTCAATAAAATGCATACAGTCAGCGCATAATTGATTGGGCTACAGTAAAATCCATGGGAAAAAATATCCACACATGGTGGTGAGCCACAAGATGAAACAAGATGTTGGCCTTAAAATGTTCCTAGAAATATATTAGCTGAAGTATTAGAATAAGTCAAAAGCCTTTTGAGCCTTTTAAATGTTAAGGGTGATTAGAAAAGGAACAGAAGAAAACCGCTACTCCACTGTCAACTGATGATGTGTTTTTGTCTCAACCTCTATGCTATGTTTCTATTCTTTCATTTCAAAATGGATTGTTATGGGAAAGTTGTAGAAAATGGCCATAAAAATTATCAAAATACAGAATATATTCTGCACAAAGTATGACCAAACTGACAGGCCGGAGAGCTGGGTGAAGGCAAACCTCATTAAATTCAATAAGGACAAGTGCAGAAATGTGCACCTGGGAAGGAATAACAACAGGCACCAGTACACATTAGGGGCTCCCCTGCTGGAAAGCAGCTCCATGGAGAAAGACCTTGGAGTGGTAGTGGACAGCAAGTTCCCCATGGGACAGCGATGTGCCCTTGAGGCCAAAAGAAGCAATGGAGTCCTGGGGTGCAACAAGAAAATTGTGGCCAGCAGGTCTGGGAAGGTTTTTCTCCCCCTCTACTCTGCCTGGGTGAGACCACACCTGGAGTATTGTGTCCAGTTTTCAGCTTCCCAATTCAACAGAGATGTGGACCTGCTGGAGAGAATCCAACAGAGAGCCACAAGGATGACTGGGGTACTTGAGCATCTCCCCTATGAAGAGAGACTTAGAGCCCTGGGGGTGCTTAGTCTGGAGAAGACTGAGAGAGGATCTCATCAATGTCTATAAATATCTGAAGAGTGGGTGTCAAGTGAAGGGGGCCAAACTCATTCTGGTGGTACACAGTAATAAGACAAGGGAGCAATGGATACAAACCGGAACATAGAAGGTTTCACAAATACAGATAAGGCAGAGTCACTCTGGTCTGAGCTCTGGCTGTTGGTCTCTCCTTCTCCTTGCCTTCTAGCTGGATCTGTGTAACTCAGCTAATTGATTCTGCTTCTAACCCCCCTGGCCAATCTTCTTAATTTACCTTATATGTAAGATGGATTCTAGGATAAGATGGAGTTGGGGGAAAGGGACTGGGAACCCCTCTTGGGGACTCTGATCTCTGAGAGGGGTGTTGTGTTTCTGTATTACCTTTTTACTCTATATGTCTGTAAATATCTGTAATATATTGTAAATATCTGCTTGTATATTGTGCCAAGCTGTAAATATAAAGCTTCATTCCTTAACTTCCA
>VWZI01016706.1:47786-122786 GCA_013396835.1 Psilopogon haemacephalus
CATCATAGAAAGCCACCAAATTAGTCAGGCATGATTTGCTCTTGGTGAACCCATGCTGGTTGCCATCAGACACCTCTGCTTTGTTTTCCACCTGCTGCAGCAGAGTCTTCAGAAGGATCTGCTCCATGATCTTGCCAGGCACAGAGGTGAGACTGACTGCTCTGTAGTTCCTGGGGTCATCCTTTTTTCCCTTCTTGAAGATGGGTGTTATGTTTGCCCTTTTCCAGTCAGCAGGAACTTCACCAGTCTGCCATGACCTTTCATATTTACTTTGAATTAAAATGGGAGGATACCACCCATTTTTAAATTAAATAATCACACACATAAAAGTAAAAAAAGTAAAACAGAGCAAGCTACCACAAAAATTCTCCTTTAACTAGAATGAGTTTTTGTTCTGTCTAAGCTATATTAAAAATACATTTTCAGTCATGGCAGTAACCTTTTTTTAGCATGACAGATGTCCCCACTTCCCTGCTTGAGCAGAGGACAAGGTATTTAGTGAATATTAGGCCATTTACAAGTTCCATGAAGAGGAATTTTTAAAACCCCAACGTTTAGAATTTTAACTGAAAAGCAGAATGTGTGGACTGGTGAATCTTCAGAGCGCATCATGGATTCACATAGCAACAAGTTATTTCATATAGTTTCTGTTTAAGGTGCTTTGCTTAAATGCCTTTGAGGTCTGAGTCATGTACAATGCAAACAACAATCACTAGAGAAAAGATTAAGACAGAATATACTTCTAGCCAAATGCTACACAGCCTTTCAAGTAGTGAAAGGAACCTGAAAGATAGAGCAGAGATAGAGCAAAGGCCAGCAAATCTTCAAGAGCTGAGACAATCTCTGTCACTAATGTACTACCAGAAAATCTCCTGTCGGCATTAGTGTTGAAGCTTCCAGAAGTGGGTAGATTTAGATTGGATGTTAGGAAAAACTTCTTCACTATGAGGGTGGTGAGACACTGGAACAAGCTGCCCAAAGAGGTGGCAGTGGCCTGATCCTTGAAAGTTTTTAAGGCCAGGCTGTATGGAGCTCTGAGAAACCTGATGTAGTGTGAGGTGTCCCTGCCCATGGCAGGGGGTTGGAACTAGATGATCTTTGAGGTCCCTTCCAACCCAAACAATTCTGTGATTCTGTGAGATCATCTGGTGCATCTCACCTGGTCAAGTAGAGTCACCTAGTGCCCAGTCCTGGTTGCCCACAACTGTGTCTAATCAGATGCTGAACCTCTTGAAGGATGACGGCTCCACAACATCTCTCATTAACCTCTTCAACCACGCTCCCATTAAAAAGCATTTTCTTGTGTTCAGAACACCACAAGATTGTAGCTTGTGGTGCTGTGTCACGAATTTCTCTGCTTTGTGTGTGTTTTGCTGCAGTGCATTTGTTTTGTATCCAATTGTGCAGGTGTTTCAAATATAAACACTTATAACCGAGATATATTTAGCTCTCACGTGCTTCCTTCTGAAGCAAGTCAGCAGGTAAATGCTCTGCTGGTAGCACAGGGCACAGGTGGTCTGGAGAAAAGGGTCTCCAAGTTTTGATGCCAAGTAGAAAGCTTATCACCTAAATTCCAAACTTTTCTTGAGTCATTAATTTGTCTAAGAATTGATTTATATATGTGTATGTTATTCACAGCGTGAAGTGTCTTGCCCCTGGAAAAATGTCAGGTTTGTAAATCATGCCTGACTTTGCCTTCCTTCCCCAAGGAAAGCATTGCACAGAGAAGTGATGGCTGTGTCAGAAGTGAGTAGTGATACAAACACTTACCCTGCTCCTTTGGTTTCCTCGTGTTCATAAGAGAAGGCCACATGTGTACTTGCACCCACAGCAAAGTCAAAGCAGTACTGCCTGGCATAACAATGGGCTCACATTATGTCATATGATTGCCTTGAGTGTAGAAGTCTGTTGTAACTTATTATGTGCTGTGTACATTCACAGTGATAGAAAAGTGCCATCTTGTGAACTTGACATTTTAAACCACTCACAGACACACAGCTTGAGAAATTCAACTATGAAACGTTGGTTTTGTTTCTGACACTGCCAGCTTAGCATAGGAATGTATTTGGTCAGGTCAGTTTCTTGGAATGCCAGGTCAAATCCAAGCAGGAAAGTGTCTCAGAAGTAACATGCAATTGTTTATTGCAGTGACTGTGTCTCATAATTTTCTCATCCACTTTTCTGAATTCCCACTTGTGCATCATCAGCCTTGGGACACCATGCTTTTCTTTTCACAGAACCACAGAATCCTAGGGAAGGGACCTTGAAAGATCATCCAGTCCAGCCACACTGCCAGAGCAGGATCACCTACATCACAGCACACAGAAACACATCCAGGCAGGTCTTGAATATCTCCAGAGAAGGAGACTCCACAGACCCCTAGGCAGTCTGTTCCAGTGTTCTGTCACATTCACAGTGAAAACAATTCCCCTCAAGTTTCCATAGACTTCCTACACCTCAACTTCCACCCACTGCCCCTTGTCCCTGGGCATCACCAAGCAGGGCCTGGCTCCATTCTCTTGGAACTAATTCTTTACATATTTATAAACACTCATGAGGTCACCCCTCAGTCTCCTCCTCTCCAAGCAAAAGAGCCCCAGCTCCCTCAGCCTCTCCTCATCAGGAAGACGTTCCACTCCCTTCATCAGTTTTGTGGCTATGCACTGGACTCTTTCAAGCAGCTCCTTGTCCTTCTTGAATTGACAATCCCAGAACTGGACAAAATATTTGAAATGCCAGTAATTATACACAAGCAAAATTTAGAGCATTCAGCTATATCTTACTTTAGACACAAAAACTGTCCTTAATTTCAGAAGTGTGATATCAAATTTACCATTTGCCAAGTGTTGAGAGTATATACTGCCTTTTGGTTTGAAGGTCATGGGGAAACAAAGTGGGTTTAGTTCCTCATTTATTTCTCATAAGATGCAAGTACCCTATTCTCGAATATTCTCATGCAAATATAAAAAATAATTGTTATCTGCTGCTGAGTTAGAAAGGCTGGTGCATACTTGCTGAAGGGTATGAGAGATCTTTTCCTGTTTGTGGTGTCATGAAGTGGAGAGCACATAAAATTCCAACAGGTGAAAGGAAACTGGAAATACTGCAAGTACTGTCTATTAGTTCTAGATAGCTTCCTGAAGCCCAAAGCCCAAACCCCTGATTTGATTTTGGAAGTTAAAAGAATAGAATAGAATAGAATAGAATAGAATAGAATAGAATAGAATAGAATAGAATAGAATAGAATAGAATAGAACAGAACAGAACAGAACAAGTCAGGGTTGTAAGGGACCACAAGGATCATCTAGTTCCAACCCCCATGCCATGGGCAGGGACACCCTACCCTAGATCAGGCTGGACAGAGCCTCATCCAGCCTGGCCTTAAACACCTCCAGGGACGGGGCCTCAACCACCTCCCTGGGCAACCCATTCCAGGCTCTCACCACTCTCATGGTGAATGGCTCTCACCATTCCTCCTCAAATCTAGTCTGAATCTCCCCACCTCCAGCTTTGCTCCATTCCCCCTAGTCTTGTTGCTCCCAGATAGCCTAAAAAGTCCCTCCCCAGCTTTTCTGTAGGCCTCCTTCAGATACTGGAAGGCCACAACAAGGTCACCTGGGAGCCTCCTCTTCTCCAGACTGAACAGCCCCAATTCTTTCAGTCCATCCTCATAGGAGAGGTGCTCCAGCCCTCTGATCATCCTCGTGGCCCTTCTCTTGACACGCTCCAGCATGTCCACATCCCTCTTGTAATAGGGGCTCCAAAACTGGATGCAATACTCCAGGTGGGGTTTCCTTTCTGAGGGGCCTCACACCTTCTCTAGTCCTCTTTTTACCAATAATATACCTGTAGAAATTCTTGGTGTTCCCTTTGACCTCCCTGGCTAGATTCAATTCAAACTGTGCCTTGGCTTTCCTAACCAGATCTCTGGCTGCTCAGACACCATCCTTATATCCTCCCCATGATAGCTGTGCTTTCTTCCACTCCTTGTAAATTTTCTTTTTGTGTGACATCGTGTCCAGGAGCTCCTTGCTCAGCCAGGCAGGCCTCCTGGCATTCTTCCCTGCTTTCCTCTTTGTTGGTATACCTTGCTCCTGGACACAGAGGAGGAGATCCTTGAATACTGTCCTGCTGTCCTGGGCCCTTCTTCCCTCTAGGGCTTTGTCCCATGATACTTTGGCCGACAGATCCCTGAAGTGATCAAATTCTGCATGCCTAAAGTCTAGGGTCGTAAGCTTAGAAAACATCTTCCTTGTTGCCCTGAGGATCTTAAATTACACTGTTTCATGGTCACTGCAGCCAAGGCTGTCCCTGAGCCTCATATCAGCCACCAGCCCTCTCCTGTTGGTGAGAACAAGGTCCAGCATAGCACCTCTTGTTGTTGGTTCCTCTACCATTTGGAGGAGGAATTTGTTGTCTATGCAATCTAGGAACATCCTGGATTGCTGATGCCTTGCTGTGTTGTCCCTCCAGCAGATCTCAGGGTGGTTGAAATCCCCCATGAGGACCAGGGCTTGTGACCTGGAGGCTGCTTCTATTTGCCTGTAAAGGGCCTCATCTGTTTGGTTCTGCTGGTCATGTGGCCTGTAGCAGACCCCTACAGTAACATCCCCCTCCCCTGTCTTCCCTTTAATTTTAACCTATACACTCTCACCCAGCTCATCATCCTTCCCCAGGTGGAGCTCCACTGATTCCAGCTGGTCACTGATCTAGAGGGCAATGCCTCCTGCTTTCCTTCCCTGCCCATCCTTCCTAATGAGCTTGTACTCATCTAATCCTACATTCCAGTCATGGGAATCATCCCACCAAGCCCTAGCAATGAGCCCTGCGAATTCCTGCCCCAGGATCCTTTTCCCCCTCTGGCACCAGTGCATCCCATTAGTTATTTGCAGCTCTGGTGCCTTATAAATAAGTAAAGTAAATAACTAATATGATAGAATAACTAATGTAAATAACTAAAAGAATGGAATGGAATAGACTAGACTAGATGAGAAGAGAAGAGAATCATCCAGGTTGGAAGAGACCTCCAAGATCATCCACTCCAACCTATCACCCAGTCCTATCCAATGGCACTAGGTGCTCCATCCAGTCTTTTCTTGAACACCTCCAGGGATGGGGACTCCACCACCTCCCTGAGCAGCCCATTCCAATGGCAAATCACTCTCTGTGAAGAACTTCTTCCTAATATCTAACCTATATCTCCCCCATCACGACTTGAGACTGTTCTGTTGCCTTGTTCTGTTGCTGGTTGCCTGGAAGAAGAGACCAACCCCCACCTGGCTACAACCTCTCTTCAGGTAGTTGTAGACAGCAATTAGGTCACCCCTGAGCCTTCTCTTCCCCAGGGAAAACAACCCCAGCTTTCTTAGCCTCTCCTCAAAGGGCTGTGCTCCAGGCCCCTCACCAGCTTTGTTGCCCTTCTCTGGACACGTTCCTGTACCTCAACATTTCTCTTGAATTGAGGGGACCAGAACTGGACACAGTACTCAAGGTGTGGCCTAACCAGTGCTGAGTACAGGGGAAGAATAACCTCCCTTGTCCTGCTGGCCACACTGTTCCTGATATAGGCCAGGATGCCATTGGCTCTCCTGGCCACCTGGGCACACTGCTGCCTCATGTTCAGCTACTATCTACCAGCACCCCCAGGTCCCTCTCTGCCTGGCTGCTCTCCAGCCATTCTGTCCCCAGCCTGTAGCACGGCCTGGGGTTGTTGTGGCCAAAGTGTAGAAGCCTGCACTTAGCCTTGTTAAATTTCATTCCATTGGCCTCTGCCCACCCATCCAGCCTGTCCAGGTCCTTCTGCAGTGCCCTCCTACCCTCCAACAGATCCACACCTGCTCCTAACTTGGTGTCATCTGCAAACTTACTGATGATGGACTCAATCCCCTTGTCCAGATCATCAATAAAGATACTGAAAAGGACTGAGCCCAGCACTGATCCCTGGAGCACACCAGTAGTGACTGGTCACCAACTGGATGTGGCACCATTCACCAACACTCTCTGGGGCCGGCCCTCCAGCCAGTTCTTGACCCATTTCAGAGTGGATCTGTCCAAGCCACGAGCTGCCAGCTTTGCCAGGAGCTTGTTGTGGCAGACGGTGTCAAAGGCTTTGCTGAAGTCCAGGTAGACTACATCCACAGCCCGCTCTGCATTTACCAGGCAGCTAACCTGAATGTAAAAGGCAATCAGGTTGGTCAGGCAGGACCTGCCCTTCCTAAACCCATGCTGGCTGGGCCTGATCCCTTGGCCATCCTGTAGGTGCTGTGTGATTGCACTCAAGATGACCTGTTCCATAACCTTGCCTGGCACTGTGGTCATGCTGACAGGTCTGTAATTTCCCAGTTCCTCCTTCTGGACCTTCTTGTGGATGGGCACCACACTGGCCAGCTTCCAGTCTTCAGGGACTTCTCAAGAAAGCCAGGATTGTTGGTAGATGATAGAGAGCAGCTTGGCCAGCTCATCTGCCAGCTCTCTCAGCACCCTAGGATGTATACCATCTGGACCCATGGTCTTGTGAGGATCCAAGTGCCTCAGCAAGTCCCTTACCACTTCCTCCTGGATTACAGGGAGACTATACTGGTCCCTGGCTCCATCTGTCTGTTTGGGAGGCCAGTTGTGCTGAAGACAACCTGTCCCACTATTGAAGATTGAGGCAAAGAAGGTGTTGAGTACCTCTACCTTTTCCTCATCTTGAGTTACTATATAGCCCTCTGCATCCAATAAGGAGTGGAGGTTGTCCTTGCCCCTTCTTTTGCCATTAATATGACTTCTAGAAACATTTTTTGTTCCCCTTTACAGCAGTGGGCAGTCTAAATTCTATGTTGGCTTTTGCCTCTCTAATTTTTTTCCTAGAAGACCTAGCAACATCCTTAAACTCTTCCTGGTATACCTCCCCTTTTTTCCAAAGGTGATATGCCCTCTTTTTTCTACTTAATTCCTTTAGAAGCTCCTTGCCCACCCAGTCCAGCTGTCTCCCTCGTTGGTTTGCTTTCCAGTACACTGGGACAGCCCATTCCTGTGCCTTCAAGAGTTCTTTCTTGAAGTAGTTCCAGCCTTCTTGGACCCCATTTGTTTTTAAGGGCTGTTTCCCAAGGAACTTTCCCAGTTAGTTCCTTAAATAAGCTGAAGTCTGCCCTTCAGAAGTCCAGTGTGGAGGTTTTGTTGATGCCCTTCCTGGTTTCACCATATATTGAAAACTCTGTTATTTCATGGTCACTGGACCCCAGGCAGCCTCCGACCACCACATCTCCACCAGCCTTTCTCTATTTGTGAACAGCAGGTCGAGCAGGGCTGCACCCTGGTAGGCTCACGTAACAGCTGGGATAAGAAGCTGTCCTCTGTGCACTCTAGGAACTTTCTAGACTGCTTCTTCTCTGCAGTGTTAAATTCCCAGGGAATATCTGCCAAATTGAAGTTGCCCACAAGAACGAGGGCAAGTCATCTTGAGGCAGCCTCCAGCTGCTTAAAGACTAATATATCAACCTCTTCTTCCTGGTTGGGTGGTCTGTAACAGACTCCAACCAGGATGTTCACCATGTTTGCCTTCCCCATAATTCTTACGCACAGGTACTCCACCTGATCATCCTTAATCTCTACTTCTATGATGTCCAGTGCCTCCTTGATATACAGGGCCACTCCTCCACTCCTTCTTCCTCGCCTATCTCTCTTGAAGAGTCTGGCATTCTAATTGTGTGAGTCATCCCACCATGTTTTTGTGATGGCGACAACATCATAGTTCACCTCTTGCACCAAGGCTTCCAGCTCCTCTTGCTTATTACCCATACTGCATGCATTGGTGTACACACACTTCAGCTGGCCTGCTGATTTTACCCCTATCTCTGGCTTAACACACCGAGCCTCCTTTGGTTCATCTCTAGTACTGCTGTGTTTAACTCCCTCCCCCTTCCAGCTAGTTTAAAACCCTTTCAACAAGCCCTGCCAGCTCACATGCCAGGATCTTTCTCTCCCTCTGACACAGATGTACCCCCTCTGTCGCTAGCAGACCTGGAGCTGTATAAAGTTCCCAAAGATCAAAGAACCCAAAATTTTGTTCTTGGCACCAGCCACATGTTAATCAGACATGTTTTCCCGTTTCTTTCAGTATTCCTACCTGCAACTAAACGTATTGATGAAAAAATTACCTGTGGTCCCAATCTCTCAACTACTTTTCCCAGTGCCTTGAAGTCTCTTCTGACTGCTTTTAGACCTCTGGAAAACTTTAACAATAAAGAAAAGGTATTTTAGGTAAGGGGAATTACAAAAAATTTAGGGAAGGGAAACAAAATACAAAATATATGTATACAACTGGTGGATGGAAATGGATGCAAGTGGATGCTGGATGGTCCCACCACATGGTGAAGCAGGAGCAGCAGGAATCAGGAATGCTGATGGCTGCTGAGGTAGAGAGAGGAAGTGAAGAGCAAGAGAGAGAAACAGGAAGTTCCTCTGCCTTTCATAGGGGTGCCAGACAGGAAGTGGGTGTGGGCTAACCACTGCACCTTGGGACAGGTCAGAGCAACCACAGGAAGGAGTCAGGATGACCTGGGAATCAAGTTCTGACCACCTCCTAGGATGGGTTAACCCTTTACATTCCACCCCTTGGTTAGGCCATTTCCACTTTCTTGCAAACAATCTCTTCATCAAAAGATAGGAAGATGTGTCCATGTATATGATGTGTATTTAAGAGTTCTTGTTTTAAGCCCTTTGTGGTCCCTGGCTGTATCTCAAGGCAATGTGCTACTCTGGTGTGGGCTGGTGCAGGTGAGGTGTGATCAGGACAGGAACATGGAGGAATAATCAAGGAAAACAGGAAGAGTCCTTTCTCTTAGGGATAAGTCAGGAAACAGGTTTTTTTCCTCTGTAGGGAAACTCAGGAAATAGACTTTTGTCAGTGACATGGACAGAGGAATTGAGTGCACCCTCAGCAAGTCTGCAGATGACACCAAGCTGTGTGGCACAGTTGACTTGCTGGAGGGCAAGGATGCCATCCAGAGGGACCTGCACAGGCTGGAGAGGTGGGCCCAGGCCAACCTCATGAAATTTAAAAAAGCCAAGTGTAAGGTCCTGCACCTGGGGCGCTGCAATCCCAAGCACAAATCCAGGCTGGGTGGTGAGTGGCTGGAGAGCAGCTCTGAGGAAAAGGACCTGGGGGTCTGGGTGGATGAGAAGCTCAACATGAGCCTGCAGTGTGCACACAAGGCTCAGACAGCAGCTGTGTCCTGGGCTGCATTAAGAGCAGCATGGCCAGCAGGGCAAGGGAGGGGATTCTCCCCCTTTACTCAGCTCTTGTCAGACCCCACCTGGAGTACTGTGTGCAGTTCTGGAGCCCCCAGCACAGGAAGGACATGGAACTGCTGGAGAGAGTCTAGAGGAGGGCCACAAAGATGATCAGAGGGCTGGAGCACCTCTCCTATGAGGACAGGCTGAAGAATTTGGGGCTTTTCAGCCTGGAGAAGAGAAGGCTTCAAGGAGACCTTATAGTAGCCTACCAGTATCTGAGGGGGGCCTACAGGAGGGCTGTGGAGGGACTATTCACAAGGTCTTGTAATGACAAGACAAGGGGGAATGGGTTCAAATTGGCAGAGGGGAGATTTGAACAGGATGTTAGGAGGAAGTTCTTCACAGTGAGGGTGGCAAGGCACTAGAACAGGTTGCCCAGGGAGGTTGTGGCTGCTCCCTCCCTGGATGTGTTCAAGGGCATGCTGGATGAGATCTTGAGCGACCTGATCTAGTGGGAGGTGTCTCTGCCTGTGGAGGGGGGTTGGAACTGGATGATCTTTAAGGTCTCTTCCAACCTAAACCATTCCATAATTCTATGATCTTGAGGGAAACTCAGGAAACAGTCTATCACTGTAGGGCATCAGGGAAAACAGGTGCAGGTGAGATGCTGTAGCCTTCCTCTGCACTGCTGCTTGAGTGTTATGGATTCTTTTGGGCACCTTGTTGTTGTGATGATGTAACTAGAAACGAAATTCCTAACAGCTTAAAAAACTGTTATACAGTAACTATATTACATGAAGCTGTGTTACTGACTCTGAGATTTAAACCTTTTCAGCTAGAGTGAGGTTTCTCTGGAGAACACACTAAATATTGCCAGTTTCAAGCAAGACCCCATATGTGTGACCAAGGGCTTCAGCAGAGACCATCCCTTTGACAGGTTTACCCCCACCAGGAGCAGGAGCAACCCACACAGTTTTCCCCAATAGATTCTTTTCACAGACCACAGGAACTTCATCTCCCTCAACTATAGGCAGTAGGGCAGATTGAGCAGGACCAGCTCAGTTGGCTGATCCCTTGGTACTCACTAACCAGGTGGCTTCTGCTAGAAATTTCTCCCAGATGTTGAAATTTCCACCTCACATATCTTTCAGGGTGGTTTTCAGCAGGTCGTTGTGATGCTCTATCTTTCCTGAAGCTTGTGCATGGTATGGGATATGGTAAACCCACTCAATCCCACATTCTTTTGCCCAGTTGCTTACAAGGTTGTTTTTGAAATGGGTCCCGTTACCTGATTCAGTTCTTTCTGAGGTACCATGTCTCCACAGTATATGCCTCTCCAGGCCCAAGACGGTGTTACAGACAGTGGCATGAGGTACTGGGTAAGTTTCCAGCCACCCAGTGCTTGCCTCTACCATGGTTAACACATACTGTTTGCTGTTGCGGGATCGAGGCAGAGCGATGTAATCTATCAGCCAGGCCTCCCCATACTTCTCCTTTGACCACCATCCCCCATAGCACAAAGGTTTCATGCACTTAGCCTGCTTTATGGCAGCACAGATGTCACAGTCATGGATAATCTGTGCTATAGCATCCATGGGTATATCTACTAACCTCTCCCTAGCCCATTGGTACGCGGCATCTCTTCCTTGGTGGCCAGAAGAGTCATGGGCCCACTGAGCTAAGAACAGTTCACCTTTGTGTTTCCAGTCCAGGCCTATTTGGGGGATTTTGGCAGCCAAGTTGGCTTGGTGGTTGTGTTTTTCTTCTTCAGTGGCACTGCTTTTGGGAATGTGAGCACTGATGTATCTGATTTTAACTGGCAGTTTGTCCAGGTTGGCAGAAATGTCTTGCCAGAGGTCAGCAGCCCAAATAGGCTTCCTTTTTCTCTGCCAATAATTTTGTTTCCATTCCTTCAGCCACCCCCATAAGGCATTTGCTATCATCCACGAGTCAGTGTAGATGTAGAGCACCAGCCACTGATCTCACTCTGCAATGTCCAGGGCCAGCTGGATGGCTTTTACCTCAGTGTATTGGCTGGATTTTTCTTCTCCATCCCTTGCCTCTGCAACTCTTTGTGTAGGGTTCCAGACAGCAGCCTTCCATCTCTGCTTACTGCCTACAAGATGGCAAGATCCATCTGTAAACAGAGCATATCTCTTTTCATTATCAGGAAGGTCATTATATTGGGGGGCTTCTTCAGCATGGGTCACTGCCTTCTATTCTGGTAGCATTCCAAAGTCAGTGCCCTCTGGCCAGTTTGTGATCACTTCTACTATGCCAGGGCATTCAAAGCTCCCCATTCTAGCTCTTTGGGTAATCAGAACTATCCACTTGCTCCAAGTGGCATCTATGGCATGGTGCAGAGTTGAGTCTTTCCCTTTAAACATCCAAGTCAGGACTGAAAGTCTTGGAGCTAAAAGGAGTGGTGACTCAGTTCCAATCATCTCAGAAGCAGCTTGAACTCCCTCATAAGCAGCTAGGATTTCTTTTTCTGTGGGGGTCTAGTTAGCCTCTGAGCCTTTGTACACCTTATTCCACAACCTGAGTGGGTAGCCTCATGTTTCTCCAGGAGCTTTCTGCCATAAGCTCCAGCTAGGACCATTTTCACCATCTGCAGTATAAAGTATGCTCTTAATCTCTGGGCCAGTTCAAACTGGTCCCAAAGCCATAGCATGGACGACTTATCATTTTATTTGGTCAAATGCTACCTGTTGTTCAGGTCCCCACTCAAAGTTATTTCTCTTTCTGATTATGTTGAAGAGGGGCTTCACAATTTGTACCCAGGAAAGTGCGTTTTCAAAAAACACACAAACCCCAAGAAGGATTGTGTCTCTTTCTTGTTAGTCGGTTCCACCATAGTGGCTACCTTATTAACCACATCCATAGGGATATGATGGAAACCGTCTTGTCATCATACTCCCAGAAACTGGATTTCTCTGGCAGGCCCTTTCACTTTGTGCCTCTTAATAGCAAAACCAGCATCCAAAAGAATATTGATGATCTTCTTACCCTTCTCAAAAACCTCCTCTCCTGTTTCACCCCATACAACGATGTCATTGATGAACTGCAGGTGTTCCAGAGCTCCACCCTTCTCCAGTGCTGTCTGGATCATGCTGTGGCAGATTATAGAGCTGTGCCTCCATCCTTGAGGTAGTCTGTTCCAGTGGTACTGGATGCCTCTCCAGGTGAAAGCAAACTGCTGCCTACACTCTTCTGCAATGGGAATGGAGAAAGCATTAGCAATGCCAATAGCAGCATACCATTTGACCTCCTTCGATTTCAGTTCATACTGGAGCTCCAACATGTCTGGCACAGCTGCACTGACTGGTGGAGTCACTTTGTTAAGCCCTCTAAAATCTACTGTGAGCCTCCATTCCCCATTCTCTTTTCGCACTGGCCATATCGGGCTGTTGAAGGGTGAGTGAGTCTTGCAGATGACACTCTGCTTCACCAGCTGGTGAATCAGCTTGTATATGGGCATCAGAGAGTCTCTGTTGGTCCTGTATTGCTTTCTGTGCACTATGTGGGAAGCAATTGGTAATTTTACATCCTGCACTTTGTGTGTGCCAACCACGGAAGGGTCATCTGAAAACCTGGGCATGATAGACAGCTGTTCTTTGTCTGCAGTCTCTACAACTGCTATCCTAAAAGCCCACTTGTTCTCCTTCAGGTCCTTAAAATACCCTTCCTGCAGAAAATCTATGCCAAGAATACAAGGTGCATCAGGACCAGTCACTATGGTGTGCTTCTCCCACTCATTCCCAGTGAGGCTTATCTCAGCCTGCAGCATAGTCAACTCTTGTGACCTCACTGTAACTCTTGAAATTATTATGGGCTCTGTCTCTCTGTAATTTGAGGGTATCAGGGTGCATTGAACACCTGTGTCCACCAGTGCTCTGTACTTCTTTGCTTCTGAAGTGCCAGGCCAATTTACAAAAACTTCCCAGTATACTCTGTTATCCCTGTCCTCCACCTGGCTGGAGACAGGGCACCTCTAATGCTGAATATGATTACCACAGGGAGTGCATTGACCTGAGCTGCTGGCAGAACCACCCCTTGGGCTAGAGGATTGCCTGTAGGACATTGCAGCAGTCCCTCTTCTGCAGCAGTTACTCCCAGTGTTTGCACTCTGCAGTTTCCTTACTCTGGCCCATAGAGCTGATGTGGGCTGGCCATGCCATCTGTCCATGTTCTCACCATGGTCATAGAGAGCCTCTGGATGTTCCCTGCCTGACTTGGACTGGTCTTCTACGAGGAGGAGGAACATGGCAATGTGTGTTTCTTACAGCTGAGACATGTACCCATTCAGAAGGTGAAGAATAAGTGTCTTCTCCCTTCTTCAGTTCAGAGACAGAGGCCTTAAGCTTGTTCATGTCTCTGGTCAGGATTTCTACAGCTGATATCAGAGCTTTTCTGGAGACACTATCTTCAAACTGCCTCAGATAATTAACAAATTCATGGATAGTTGGGAGATTGTTAAGGTCTCTGCCCAAAAGCAGTCCTCCCAGTGTGTGTGCATATGCAAAAGGGGCACCTTGTGTCAGTTTCTTTAAGAAAGCTGGTTTCATGTGGACATCATCAGGGTCCAAAGGCCATCGGCCATTTCCGTAGATTATTTCATGTACAGCCATTTGCCTCAGATACATGATCCCCTGATCCATATTTGCCCATTTAAGAGGATGGAAGATCATGTCATCTTTAGAGGGGTACCGGTGTCTTACAGCTGTGAGGAGTCGAGCCCAAAGTGCGTGTGTGCCATCTAGCCTCTCCAGCTCTTTATTGACACCCCTGCCCCTCAATAAGGACCCCAACTGCTTAGCTGCTCTCTGATCCACGTCCACAGTGTCTGTCCCAGCATCTTAAGAGGCAGGGCAATAGAAGCTGGCCATCTGCCCTTGCATAGTCCTGCTGTGTCTGCCTGACTTCCTTTCCAAGGCATTGTTGTGATTGTGATTACCTCACCATCAGACTCATTCCCATCTGATGGGTTTCATTGTGGGGTGCTGGTCTCAGCCGAAGTGCCTTCTATCACGGCCACTCACAGTGGGTGAGTCATGCGGGGTTGGAGCTCTGCTATGAGTGGTGGTATCAGTGCCACTGCATCCACACCAGCAGCACTGGCAATTACTGACCATGCTGGCCCTCCTCCTACTTATTTCTCTCCCTAAAACTTAAACATGGCAGCTGCACGCAGCTGCCACATGGTCCATGCTAGGTTTGCAATAATTCCTCCCTGTACCACATTTAAACATAGTGAAAATACTGCTAATAAATACCATCTATCCTTCAAAATATCTGGACATTCACTCTCCCAGCACATGTGTTCAGAGTGGTTCCATGTATTAGATGCATTCCCAGATGCGGTAAAATTTCCAACATAATCCACTAAAAATACATACAATCCCATGGGTAAGGCTTTAAAATAGCCAAGTAACATATCAATTAGCATCCAAACTACACAATACGTCATAAATTTATGCATCCAGTGCCAAAACAGTCACCCAAAAGCTTGAATTATTAAAACTCCCAAGAGATCAATTTTTAACTTCCGAATCTTGTCTAAAATAATTATTTCAAACTCTAGCCCACACTTGATGCACCAATTAAATATGTATTAGTTTCAGTTATCTTCCCAGAGCTCAAAGCCCAAAGAAGAGTCTTGATTTGATTTTGGAAGTTAAAAGAAAACTTTAACAATATATAAAAGGTATTTTAGGTAAGGGGAGTTACAAAAAAAAAATAGGGAAGGGAAACAAAATACAAAGTATATGTATACAACCAGTGGATGGAAATGGATGCAAGTGGATGGAGGTGGTGCTTCACCACATGGTGAAGTAGGAGCAGCAGGAACCAGGAATGCTGCTGGCTGATGAGGCAGGGAGAGGAAGTGAAGAGCAAGAGAGAGAAACAGGAAGTTCCTCTGCCTTTCATAGAGGTACCAGACAGGGAGTGGGTGTGGGCTAACCACTGAACCTGGGGGCTGGTCAGACTACCCCCAGGGAGGAGTCAGGACGACCTGGGAATCAAGTTCTGCCCACCCCCCAGGGGGGCTTAACCCTTTGCATATTGTACAGTACAAATACTGGGGGCATTCTACACTGTTCTGATATCTGGATAAACAAGCAGAACCTTCAGGTTTAACAGGCACCAATAACAAACAGAGTGTGAACTGAATATTTTAACAAAATCCTGGATGAATGAGGATAGCAATGATCCAGCATTTCTAAAATGTCTTAGAGAGCTTGTGAAACTTGCTTTTATCATCTTTGATCACACAGAGAAAGTTCAGTGCAAGTTCCCTGAGAGCAGATGAGGTGTGCAAGGCAGAAGGAAAGAATACGCTCTCACTCACTGGGCTAGGTTGGGTTTGGAGGTATAAGTAATTTCTCTGCAATTGAAGCCTTGATTTCACCAAAGGAAGTGAGTTAGAGTGTAAGAGTCACGAGCAAGACTATAAGAGGCATGAGCAGGAGTTGAACCCTCCGCTTCTGATGTTTTGTGAGATGCTGTTGACTGAGATTTCCAGCAGATTCTGTGTTCTGTGATTTAAACATGTCTTGTACCTAAAATACGAAGCTTGGAGATCATTTCTTCTAGCAATGGTGCTAGTCACAGCTTAAGCCTTGTCTTCCTTTGGGACAAGAATGAGAGCCAGACCTTGTACATACTCTCTCCAAATACACAAGTGATGTATTTAAGCTTCTGTTTACCATTTGTTTCCAAGGTGCCAGCAAACAGTTCAGGAAATTTGTTATTGCTACCTGACAGCAGAAGAACAGGCAGAAGACAATAAAAAATGCTTCTATAAATACATTATCAACAAAAGGAGGGCCAAGGAGATACTCCATCCTTTATTGGATGCAGGTGGAAGCATAGTGATGGAGATTGAGGGAATGGCCAAGATCCTTAACACTTTCTTTACCTCAGGGTTTAACCTTAGTAAGACCAGTTTTTCTTTGGGTACCCAGACCTCTGAGCCGGAGGTCAGAGATGGAGAGCAGAATGATGGCCTCATAATCCAAGGAGAAATGATTAGTGATCTGCCACACCACTAATACATACCCAAGTATATGGAGCTGGATGATATACACTCAAGAGTACTGCTGAAAGTGCTGATGGAAGTGCTAACCAAGCCAATTTAAATCATTTACCATCAGTCTAGGCTAACTGGGGAGATTCCAACTGAATGGAATTTAGCAAATGTGATGCCATCTACAAAAAGTGCTGTAAGGAAGATCCAGGAAACTACAGGCCAGTTAGTTTGGCCTCAGTGCCAGAGAAGGTCATGGAGCAGATCATCTGGAGCACCATCACATGGCACATTGTTGTGGAGGCAGAGAATTAATGTGGCCAAGTCAGGAATTACAAAAATAGAACTATTTCCTGGAAAACCCTGCCCCAAAACTAAATAAAGTACTAGTTTTAGGTTTATTTACAGGCTCAATCCAATTGGGAAAATCTTCAAGGGATGCTATGGACAAGTTTAGAGATTTAGGAAGTCAGAAAATGGAAAAGGCTAAGCTACTAACACAGCTTTTACCCCACTATCAATGTGTTGGTTTGAGCTAATTGGAGAATTTGAGTGAGAAATTAGACTATTGGCTGAGAGAGAGTTAAACACACTGTGTCACTTCACCAAGTTTTACTGAGACAGAGAAAAAAAAATTGTTTTAAGAGATGTTCTCAAAACAATGAGATAGGCAGAAGGCTTCTGTCCGTTGGGCACTGCGGCTGCTTTCTCCTTTGTCTCTCGGTCTTGGTGGCTAAATTCAGAGTAAAATCACTAAAACTACTAACTTTTTCTCGTACCACTAATCTCTCTGATTTTCGGCTTATCTGCAGCATCAACAGGTGGTGAGATAAAGCTGGGGAAGGGGGGAAAGGTGGTAGGGGGAGTTTGGTTACCCTCTCTTGGGGATTTTGGTCTCTGTGAGGGGTGTGGTGTGTGTGTATTACCTTTTTTACTGTATATTTCTGTAAATATCTGTTATATCTTGTGAATATTTGCTTGTATATTTGCATTGCTCTAAATAGAAAGCTTCATTTATTAACTTCCAGTGTTTTCTGAGTTTTAGCTGGGGTTTTAAAAAGGTGGGGGGCCAGGTCACTGCAAAACCACTACAATCAATCAAGCTGAGCAGAAAATTAAGGGAAAAGCAGGCTTTACTCATGACAGTGAGATAGCTATTTGGTGATGATCCCTTGCTGGATTCTCTGCAGCTTGGCCAATTCTGACTCTGCAAACAATATCCAATTGCAAATCCAAATGGCAAAAATCCAAGGCGGGTGGAAAGAACACCAAACTCAGTGGTATGTCAAAAATATGGTTTCCACAGGACAGAGATTCATGGAAGCCACACTGCTTTAGCAGTGGCAGAAGACAGCCAAACTACTAGGGTCTCCCCCAGCCAGAATAGCACCCAGGAAGTGTCCATTTGCCAATTTATACTGGGCGCAAAGCACCTAGCCAACCACCAGCCCAATTCCCAGTGTGGGCTTCCACACAGGTCGGCACATGTGTGGAGAAAGGCGCCTTTTGCTGTTCGACTTCAAGCCCGCAGGGAGGGAGGACAGGAAAAAGGGGAAGCGGTTTTCACACCTTCTTCTCCCCATTCAAACCCACAGCGAGGGGAGAAGGAAGGAATTTGGGGTGCTCCACGACACACATACACAAAAAACAGGTGTTCATGCTCAGTCAGCATGAGTTTAAAAGAGGCAGGTCCTGCCTGATCAAACTAATCTCATTCTATGACAACATGACCCTCACAGCATTCTCCTGGAAGAACTGGCTGCTTTGGTTTAGATGGATGCTTCACTGGACCAAAACCAGGTGGTTGGCCAGGCCTAAAGACTGGTAGTAAATGGAGTTAATTCCAGTTGGTGGCAATTTGATATCTTTATCAGTGATCTGGATGATGGGATCTTAGTTACCTTCAGTAAGCTTGCAGATGACACTGATGGGAGGGAATGTTGATCTGTTTGAGTAGGAAGGCTCTACAGAGGAACGTGGATAGACTGGATCTATGTACTGAGAACAGTTATATGAGGTTTAACAAGGCCAAATGCCAGGTCCTGCACTTGGATCGCAACAGCCTCTTGCAACACTACAGGTTTGGGGCAGAATGGCTGGAAAGTTACCTGGCATAAAAGCACCTGCAGGTGCTGGCTGACAGTCAGCTTAATATGAATCAGCATTATGCCCAGGTGGCCAAAAAGGCCAATGACATCTTAGCTTGTATCAGAAATAGTGTGACTAGGAGGGCTAGGGAAGTGATTGTCCCTCTTTAGACAGCATTGGTGAGGCTGCATTCAGTTTTGGAGCCCTCACTACAAGAAAGACATTGAGGTCCTGGAGCGGGTCCAGAGAAAGGCAATGAAGGTGGTGAAGGCTGTAGAGCATGAGTTTTAATGAGGAGCAATTGAGGGCTCTGAGGTTCTATAGCTTGAAGAAGAGGAGGTTGTAGGGAGACTCTATTGCTTTTTACAACTACTCAAAGGAAGGCTGTAGCAAAGCGAGTGGTGGTCTCTTCTTCAAAGCAATAAATGATAGGACAAGAGGAACAAGAGGAAATGGCCTCAGCTTGGACCAGGGGAGGTTTAGGTTGGCTATTGAGAAAAATTGCTCACTGAGAGAGTTTTGAGGCAGTAGAATAGGCTGTCCCAGTAAGTGGCTATCATACCTGGAGGTATAAAAGGCATGTAGGTATGGTGCTTAGGGACATGGTTTAGTGATGGACATGGCAGTGCTAAGTAAATGGTTTGAATAAATGATCTTAAAAGTAATTTACACAATTGTATAATTCTAAGAGGGGAATAGTTGGTTTAGCTAGGAACTCTGAGCCACAAGAATCCAAGAAGGGAGATAAAAAACTGAAGGTTACCTCTTTTATGGTGGTTAAGAAGAAGTAAGAAAATCTGGTTTGGTGGAAGAAAATGTAAGAATTTTTATGTGTGAAACAAATCATGCTTCAGTGACAAAGCATTTTGTTTCTGGTATTATTAATAAGAAATTTTACATAAAATCTTGTACATCATGCATGTAAGTGTTAGTAGTCTAGAATCCGCAGGTGAATCTCAAACCCCGGGGAGCACTATGCAGAACTGGAAGATGACTGGGAGTACTGCTAAGGGAATTAAAACTTCATTCTTGTCTGGAAGCCAATGGATGTATCTGTCTCTCCCATTACTCCGGCAGCTACCTGTCCTTACGGAATCACATAATCAGGATCACAGAACTAATCAGGTTGGAAGTCAAGATCATTAAGTCCAACCTATCACCCAACACCACCTAATCAACTAAACCATGGCACTAAGCACCACATCCAGTCTTTTTTTAAACACTTCCAGGGACAGTGACTCCACCACCTCCCTGGGCAGCCCATTCCAATGCCAATCACTCTTTCTGTGGAGAACTTCTTCCTAACATCCAGCCTAAACCTCCTCTGCAGCAGCTTGAGGCTGTGTCCCCTTGTTCTGTCACTGGTTGCCTAGGAGAAGAGAACAACCCCCACCTGGCTGCAAACTCCTTTTACTAACAAAGCATTTGGTGCCAGTCACTCTGTTGAAGCTGACTGAAAGAAGAAACCTATGTAAGAATTTGGGTCATGGTGAGCATTAACTTTGCTATATTTATTGATAATGACAGGGGTTATACATACAAAGGGCATCTTTGATCTTAACTCTTCTCTACCTAAAGCACTAACAAATATTTTTTCTATTCTACAGAGCAGGAGGATAACATCAGTCTTAATTTAAATAGCACTGGTTTGAAATATTTCAGCTTATTGTAATGTTAACTCAGTAGCTATCATAATCCTACTTGAACAGCAAAGGAAGGAGTTGAAATGTATTCTTGGCAAAAGTGTTTCCTCTCTGATCCGGTGGAGCTCCTTCTTTAGAGCCAAGTCCTGCACACAGTCATGATCAATGTGTCAAGCAGAAGAGATGAAACAAGAATATGAAAGTGTATGGGTGTCTGTTGTATACATGTGTACTTGACCTTCACCTGCCATTGACAAAGTATCTTGGGTTTTTTTTCTCCTTCCTTGCTATTCATAGGATCTGAAATGTTGATCTGGATTAAGGCAATGCTGTCTGCACAGTGTGTGTATATAGATTGTTCTCACTTTCCCTCCAAGACCTACTCTGACACAGCTGAGATACAGAGCAGAACTCAGTCACAAAGATATTTCAAATTCTTTGAACCTCCTGAAGAAGGGACAAAGGTAATGAGAAGTTACAGGCAACACTTTTTCGTAAGCAATGTCAGAAGTTGTGAACCACCAGAATGAGCTTGGAGGCCCATATACAAGTGGATCAATGCAAAAATCTGCTGAAAGGATCTAAAACCAGACAGATGGTAGAACAGAAGATGATTTTTTCTCAAATAAACTCAGTTGCTTTCAAGGAGCCCGTATCTATTACCACAGTAGGAGTCTGACAGGGACTTGTGACACTGCTGGCCCCAAACAAAGGCATCTGCTTCTAAACTATATGTGTACTTAGCATCAACCCTGACAAGAATCCTACAAACTTCTGAGCCCACATCGCTCACCCATTAGAATTGGATCCTGTGACCCTGCAGGGTTTCAGTGGAATGGATATTTAGGCAGCTGGACACAGACACTGGGAAACAAACATGCCATGGTCACTGCCAATGTCCTAACAAACTGTGGAAGCACGTCATAGCAGAAGCACCACTAATGCCTTCCAGGCTCTGTGCACCTACACTGGCCTCACTTTTCTCCCTTGTCTCAGCAACAAACACCACCAAGAAGTACATGAAGTCAGCCGTTGCCATCACAGCTCTAGCAAACACTGCAACAGAAGCCACAATGTCCTTTACACCTTAAGAAAGTCAGGAAATGGCCCTATTTCCACTCCCTTGGTCTCTATTCCTGATGTGTGTAACCTCAAACACTCCTCACCCTTTTGTGCTCTACTGCTGTTCTTTGACAGGCAGTTTCTTGTTGCCCACCACAATCCTTCCTTTCCCACTAGACTATTCTAACTCCCCACTTACTTCCAGCAGTTTCTCACCCTTGCTATTTGCTCTTTTTCTGCACTTTCTGTCATGTGTCTCTGAACTACACAGCAAAGGCAAACTCACAAAATATTTCCTTCCTGCCCCCTTTTTGCAAGACAATTTTCTTGGCCTACCATCATCAGCAGCTTGCTGAGTTACTTTGTGCCTTAACATTCCCCACCATGATCCTTTGAGCTCTGCACGACTGCAGTCCCTGGATGCTACCTCCTAATTACTTTCACACCCACCTCTGCATCTTGTCCTGCCTCAAAAGCTCTACCACAGCAAACAATGATTGCACAGGAGTTTCAGCTGAGGGAAAGGGATCAGGAAGAAGGGTAGCAAAACAAGAACAAAATACTCCAGACTCACTTCATGCAATAAAAGAAAAAGAAGGTAGGAAGATATGTACCTATTGTGGTCCATGGGTTCCTCTCTCTTGTTGGGACAAGACACGGAAGAAGAGTAGTGTTGTCCTGTCTGATGGTAGGAGGCTTCTGTGGGAACACGCTTCCTCTGAGAAGTGGAAATGATCAAGATGCAGAGGTCATCTTAAAAGTTCCCTAAGAAATTCCTGTCCCTCTTCCCTGTCCTAGCTATGCTCCCTTCACTGCTGGCAGATTGCCATGTGGGTAGCCCCACTTTGCCTCAGACATAGCTCAGTGACCTCTGATCAGGACAAGTGTCCCTGGAGAATGAACCAGCATGCAACTAATTTTCTTACTTTCTGCCATGTCACACAAGGAAAGTCTCCATCTACCTAGGCTATGGCTTTCCATAACACTTTTTTCAGAGTGATTTTGTAAGGAGAAGTGTCAGAGGAGACATGTATTTCCAAAAGAGTGTCTGGATGCATCAAGGACAACATGAAGATTATTTATCTATCTATAATATCCTAAGGCAAAAGGGGGCCAGAATGTCCCAGTGTAACTCAAGTGTTTCAGGAAAACCTGCTTCTGAGCCTTGTGTCCTCTGGACCCTGAGCCTACCACATCATGCACAGGGAACCACATCTTGCCCCATGATGACAGATCATATGCAAGTATTTCCCCTTTACTATACCAGAGCATCAGAAGCTCCACGAAGCCCAAATAAAGTTAACTTTGACCCTGAGTAGCATTGGAGGATGACTGTGGTTTAGAAGATCCTCAGTCCTGATTTGAGAAGAGATGTTAAATTACTGCTGTGGGGCAAACCTGATCATTGAGGGATGGCCTCATGAATATATATAAATACATAAAGGGTGAATGCCAAGAGGATGGAGCCAGGCCTCTGCTCGGTGATGCCTAATGACAGGACAAGGGGCAATGGGATGGAAGCTGAAGCATAGGAAGTTTCAGGTAAACATGAGGAGGAATCTTTTCACTGTGAGGGTGAGGGAACACTGGAACAGGCTACACAGGGTGACTGTGGAATCTCCCTCTCTGTCTGATGTGCTCTAGGTGATCCTACTCTGGTAGATGGCTTGAACTGAATTATCTTTTGAGGTCACTTCCAACCCCTAATATTATCTGGTTCTGTGATACTGTGGTATCTGGTTGTTCCACCACAATGTGCAATATGCACAACAGTTCCTTGGGGATTGCCTTATTGTTTGGTTCCAGAAAGTCTGAAAAGATCTGTATGGTTCAACATAATTTTAATCTATTTTTATCTTATTAAGAAGAAATAGCCTCATTCTGCATATAAACCAAATCCTTTTGGAAAAATGCTTTTGTTATTGAGTGAATCTGGTAGCAGAAACCTAAGAGAGAGCATTCCTCTTCCTGGAAGGCAATCAGACAATGTTTCTGCACCTCAAAATAGAACTTCTTGCATATTGATGAACCAAAATGCATAAAAGAATACTGCACAATAATGCTGTGAAGGACTGTATTGCTTGATTAATCTACAAAGCAATCCTAATTTGGCTATCTGTCATCTTGAAAAATATGTGCAGTACAAAGAGGTAAAATTTATGAAGACTAAACCAGTTCTTACTGTACATTGTGAATTTACCTGGAAGTTTTCTCTGCTGATTTGAATAGGCATGGGGATATGTTAACACATTGCAGAGTAGCTCTATTCAAGGCCATGCAACAGCATCATCCAGAGGGGCAAGAAAGCAGACTAAATCCTAATGACCTCTCTGAATGCCTATTGAGGCACATGTCTGTCCGTTTGCTAGTTCTAGCGTTCTCCAAAGCATCCATGGAACTGTGTAAGGCAGTCACTCCAAAGGAGGCATTCAGAGAACTTACTCAGCAAATTAAGTTGCTAAGAATATCTCGTGAGGTTAGTTTATGTCAGCTTCCAAACTGTAGTTTTGTCAATAATGCTCCAAGTGGCATCTCATTCGAAGAAATAATGCCAGCTTGGATATTTGGCTCATCCTGATGCTCTATGATTGTCCTCTCCTCCTACCTTCCTTGTAAAAACAAGTTGAGTAAAGAGGAGGAGTAATGAAGACCACCTTTTTTTCTAGCTCTTGAGTTTTCTTGACCTTTTCTTCTTACAGTATTTTAGGACTTGAAAGCTTATATTGATCTTACAGCTTGGACTAATTTTAAAAAGCCTCTTTTAATCCTCTTTTTGATTTGTTTTGGTATTTGAGTATCCCCATGGGAAGCTCATTAATATGCAGTTGGTTACTATATATTCATTAGACTTCTCATTTTACCTCAAGTTAATGGTAATACCACCTTCATCCTAGTGACAGGAAATTGTTAGGATGATTTAAGCTTCACATATTCCCTATTTCTGTCACTTTCAAGAAATAGTTAAAGCATAAAAGTCTCATTTAAGTGACTCCAAACATTCCTAGATTCTTCAGAAAGTTTAGTAGATTCAGAATAATCTTCCATTAGTCACAAAGGTCTTGGAGTTTTAAAATTGAGTAGTTGCTCCAAATTTGTAAAGCCTTTGAAAACGTGCCTCTGGCTTTCATCTCTGTAGTCTTTCTGAAAGATTATACTTTTCAGAAAGTCTTTCCATTGCCTATCACATTTTCTTGATATAAGAAACTGACATCACATTAAAAAACGTAAGTCTGAGATAAGGCTCACGTAGAAGACGAGAAGTAATAAATGATTTACAACCTACTGTTTGCAGGTTGCATTCAATTTGCAGATGAAGAGCTCTCTTACATATTTTTATGAAGCCAATGTTCTTCACTAATGTATTTCTCTAAACAAATAGTAAAAGAATACGATATGGAAAGTAGCTATAAAATGTGTCATAAAGGCAAAATTTTCAAGTTTCTGTACATCAGTGAGTTTTATGGGCAAATGAAATGTTGTGTTCCCAATAATAAGCCTGCCTTAGTATACAACAAAGCTAAAAACTTTTGTAATTAGTTGGAATAAAATAAGTAAAAGTCATGTAAATGCAAGTTCTTATAATATCCAAGGATTGGAGTATTTCAGCACAGGATGACAGCAAAACGTGGAGGAACTTCTTTAATTTAAAGGTGAGGGAGCAGTGGAACAGACTGTCCAGAGAGGTGGTGGAGCTTCCATCTTTGGAGACATTCAAACCTGACCTGGACATGTTCCTGCATGACTTTATCTGGGCAAACCTGCCTTGGCAGGGGGTTGGACTGGGTCATCTCCAAAGGTCCCTTCCAATAGTGACCATCCTGTGATAGGAATCTAGAGCTGGGAGAATGTCAGAGAATGTAATTTCCTACTAACTGGCTCACAGTCTGATATCAAACCACAGAAAGCTGTAAATTCTGTAGCTGCTCTAGAAGTTTAGAGTTTTTCTACTGAGTGGGCCAGAATACACTTCTTTATAAAGCTTCAGATTCCTGCTGGCAAGGTGCCTGATAGTTCCATACCTGACAAATATGTTTGTTATGCATAAGGTAACAGAGCAGCAGAAGAGGAGGGCCTATTAAAAGGGCACTACATTAAATCACACTCCAGCACCAGCCATGCTGAAGACATTGTACCATGTCCAGGAACTGAAAATGTCAGTCTACTCACTTGAATCAATTCAAGGAATCAATTAAGTAACTAATATTAGCACAAATCAACATGAAATGCTCTGTAAATATAAACTGACAGTACTAATTTAATAGTTTACTGACTTCACCTGCAGAACAGGTGCATTCCGTGGTAGCTCTAGGGATACATTTGTCCCTCAAAACAACAGACTCAGCCTTCTGGGGAAGATCTGATAATTTCTTTTTAACTGGGTCTCCTCATGCTAGTGGTGGTGACAGCAGCAGAAGCAGATGAAAGATGCTGACTTGTTCAAAACAGGGACAAGAATTTCCTTGAACTCACTTGAGATAATGAGATAATGATGACCCATATTATTCAGGGTGAAAGAAGTAGAGGAAATCAAGATTCTCACAAGTAGGGGCCTAAGCATCAAACCCGTAAGACTCTGGTGCAATATTGTAAACACAAGACAGGAAGGACTGAATTAAAGCAGCAGCAGCTAATTTAAAGATGAAGTCTGAAATGCTAAAGATTTTTTTTTTTTCATATGGAATATGAAATTATTCAATCTCTGACCCCTCTAAGAACTTCAGTACAAATATTATTTTAGATCACAAATTATCACAGAATCACAGAATGTTGGAGGCTGGAAGGGACCTTGAAAGCTCTTCCAGTCCAACCATATTGCCAGAGCAGGATCACCTATACCACATCACACAGGAACACATCCAGGCAGGTCTTGAATATCTCCAGAGAGGGAGACTCAACAACACACCTGGGCAGCCTGTTCCAGCGTTCCCTCATCCTCACAGTAAAAAAAAAGATTCTTGATGTTTCCATGGAACTTCCTATGCCTCAACTTCCACCCACTGCCCCTTGTCCTATCATTGGGCATCACTAAGCAGTCTGACTCCATATTTTTGAAACTCACTCTTTACATATTTATGAACAGTCATGAGGTCATCCCTCAGACTCCTCTCCAAGCTACAGAGCCCCAGCTCCCTCAGTCTTTCTTTGTAAGGAAGATGTTCCACTCCCTTCATAATTTTTGTGGCCCTGAAATGGACTCTCTCAAGCAGTTCCCTGAGGTCCTTCTTGAACTGATGAACCCAGAACTGGACATAATATTCCAGATGTGGCCTCACCAGGGCAGAATAGAGGGAGAGGAGAACCTCCCTCAACCTATTCACCACAGCCCTTCTAATACACCCCAGAATGGCAGTGGCCTCCTTGGCCACCAGAGTACATTGCTGGTTCATGGTCAACCATTCATCTGCCAGGATCCCCAGGTTCTTTTCCCCTTCAGTGCTCTCCAACAGATTGGTCCCCAACCTGTGCTGAACTTAGAGGGATGTTCTTTCCCTAGTAAATATAGCACCATTTTTTGTGGTTGCAATATCGTGAAGGCAACAAGCACAAGGTTTGAAGGCTTGTTCTGTCTGACATTGCTATTCTATCAGTACTGAACTACACTCCTATTAGTACTCTCCTGGAAATTCCCAGGACTTCCCTAGACTAAATATGTAACACAGTGTTTTCCATACCAGTTAGCAATGAATTAGAGAAAATAACAACCAGTACAAAATAACACCATTTACTCTTCAGTAAATGATACAGGCACTCATGAGAAGCTATTGGGAGCAAACACAGATGGGAAGTCTTCCCAAAGGATTAGTTCTAGGAAGATTATGTTTTCAGTTTTGGAAAAAGGCAATTGATTGGTTTATCTCCTTTCCTTTTGTAAAAGTTAATAAATAAATCCTTCTAGAAGACTCAGAAAATGTAAGGAAATCTCCATGAGCTGGCTTCTAAGTCCTGAATTCTGTTTCAAGTTCTCTTTACTCTTTCATCTTACCTGTATGGGATTTAAATCTAGCTACGTTATTACTGCAGGGGAAAGCCATGAAGCAGGTCACCTTGAGTGCCATTATGCCACATGTGCAGGGCAATAAGATGAACTGGCCCAGTTGGCACAGGTTCATAAAGGGCAGGTCTTACTTAGCAAACCTGCTATCCTCCTACAAAATGGTGACTTGCTTAATGAATGAAGGAAAGGCTGTGGATGTTGTTTATCCGGAATGTATTACTTTTTTGTTCTTCTTTATTCTGAGAGCACAAACATTTTCATCTGGTCATAAAAGGAACGAGTCAAATGTTACAGCATCAATAAATACGATGATGAAGGATATGCAAAGACAAACTTCTTAAAACTGTAAGATACACAGCTTGTTTGGAATGACAATGATAAACAGAACTAGTTCAAAGTGAAAGTCCCTTCAAAGGGCCCTGAAGCTGCAGTGATTAAGATCAGAAAATTTTCCCAAGTACCTGCCACGATACAAATTTATCTTACAGCAATTTGCATACCTACACAAAAGTCTTGCCATATTTGACCTAGAGCTTCTAAGTACCATTCTCACCCACATGCATTAAAAACAAACATCAGTAGCCAAGATACTCAATGCACTCTCTAAATACCATTAATCATTCCATCTTTTACTCTCTGCTTTTTCCAGCCTTAACTCCCAAATCTATTTTATCTGTGTGAGAAACTAAAGTCGAGGTAACCGAGCATCTCTGCTGTGCCCCTGCCTGAGACGTGGGGCTGTTTCCCATTGCCCTGCCTGTATTTTCTTTTCACATTCTCATGTTACTCAAGAGACTGCTCCAAAATCCATCTTCCTCCCTGCCCTGTATTTCACCTTTCTTCTCTCTGACTTTCGATGCCTCATCTTTCTTTGCCCTCTGCAGTACCATATTTATTTTGTTTGATCTTTTTAGTAGAGGAGAATCCACATTGTCTGCATTATCAGCTTGTTTTGGGCTCAGATAGGGAGAGGGGATGTGATAAGAGAAGATGCACTACAAGAATATGGGGAATGCGCTCTTCACTTCTTCTGCATGGTGCACATGATGCATGCCACAACTTCTGTTAAAGTAAGCAATATATCTGCAGCCTTCAAGATCCTAAACTTGAGTGTTAAGGAAATGATACTCTCTACTGCTAGGTCTCATCCATTCAAGGACTGAAGAAGCCTGTGCCAGTCTGTCCAATAATCAAACTTCTGTGTAGAACTATGGCAATATAGGGGGTTCTTTTCTTTTAGAAAACCACTAGGAGGGAGAATGATCACCATGAGAAAATCTGGAGAACATCAAGTGTGAATTCTACTGAGCCAGCTGGCCTGTTCATTTCTAGAGGTTTCAGAAAGCAGCAACACAAATTATGATTGCAATAGAGCTACAACAGAAAATTCCAACAACAATATGGACATGGTAAAAAAAATTACTGTTAGCATACCAATACTTATTCCCATTTCCCTCAACCTCTTAAATTATGACCAGCAATATTTGTTGGAATGCAGACAAGTTTTTTCCCTGAGCTATTACAGATGCCTACAGAAAATGACAGTTTTTACAAAGTGACATTCCAGGGAAAAAAGCATTTCAATGAAAAAAAAATTTAGTCAGTTTTGTGGCAAGGAGAATTGGTCTTTGTATGGATGGTCTCACAAAAAATAATCCCATAGAACCTGGAACAGTTAATGTCTCATAAGCATCCAAAAGTGTATCTCACATTTGGACCTCCTCAGGTCTGTTAGAAAGATGAGATCCTATCTGTCAGTAATGCAGTGATAGAATGAATGTGATTTTTACACTGGATATTAGGAAAACAATTTTCACAGAAAGAGTGGTCAGGCATTGAAATGGGCTCCCCAGGGAGGTGGTTGAGTCACCAACGCTGGACGTGTTTAGAAATTGTATGGATGTGGTGCTTTGGGCTATGGTTTAGCATGAATATTGTAGAGAAGGGTTATGGGTTGGACTTAGTGATCCTGAGGATCTTTTCCAATCTAAATGTTTCTGTGAATCTGTGATGGTAGCACCCTGGATTTCCAAGCTTGTGAGAATGCAGCTGTGACAAAATTTTCTGTGTAGAGTATTTGAGTGGTGTTTTCCTTACATTAATGGCTACACTGGTATTCTGCATCCATCATCAACAGCCTGTATCAGCAGACTCTTCAAAACCACAAAAGAATACACAGTTTCAAAACCAGGTAACTTTTAAATGCTTTAGAATGTATTTCTTAAGGATAGATACTAAAACAAATTTTATTATCATCAGAAGCATTTTCTTTTCTTTTTTTTTTTTTTTTTTCCCTGTGAAAGTTAAGTGTCCTGGTCTTTCAATTAGCGCTATGAAGCAGTTAACACTCTGCCAGTGCATTCTCAAATAGAGCATGCTTTCAATTCCTGGCATAGCTCCAGGACAAATAAGGTAATTTTGTTCAGTGTCTAGCTCTTACACAAATGGACAATTTCCTAGAATCAGTTGATAGTGTCATTGCCAGTTGCTGTAAAATCCCTCAGACAAATTATGTTGTGTATAGATTGTATTCCTTCTTACTACTTTAACTGTCTGAAGGAAACTTTTATTATTACTAAATATTTTTGTAATAGAGTCGCATCTCAGTATGTCAAATGTTTACTAAGAAGGAATCACATAAATAACTATAAATGTTCACTTTACTTTGCTTCTACTGCTTTCACCACCAAACTTTACAAACTATTTTCCTTTGGTTTGACTTAGGTTATGTTAACTAGGAGAGGACACAAAAGTAGTTACTAAATTGTCCCTAGATGAATCAGAACTTGTAAAAGGCATAAGGAAGTTCCGGGCCCCTCAATTTAAGAAAGATGTTGAGATGCTCAAACATGT
The DNA here is from genome assembly GCA_013396835.1 of Psilopogon haemacephalus. Lineage (NCBI taxonomy): Eukaryota > Metazoa > Chordata > Aves > Piciformes > Megalaimidae > Psilopogon > Psilopogon haemacephalus. Next base: position 77,677 of record VWZI01016706.1, read on the forward strand.
CCAGAGAAGGGCAGCAAGGCTGGTGAGGGGGCTGGAGCACATGAGAAGTGGCTGAGGGAGCTGGAGGGGTTTAGCCTGGAGGAGGCCCAGAGGAGACCTTGTTGCTCTCTACAACTACTTGAAAGGAGGTTGTAGACAGGTAGGGGTTGGTCTCTTCTCCCAGGCAACCAGTGACAGAGCAAGAGGACACAGTCTCAAGCTGCACCAGGGGAGGTTTAGTCTGGATGTTAGGAAGAAGTTCTCCACAGAGTGATTGGCATTGAAATGGGCTGCCTGGGGAGGTGGTGGAGTCATTGTCCCTGAAAGTGTTTTAAAAAAGACTAGATGTGGTGCTTAGTGCCATGGTTCAGTTAATTAGATGACGTTGGGTAATAGGTTGGACTTGATGAACTCAAAGGTCTTTTCCAACCTGGTTAATTCAGTCATTCTGTGAATATTATACAGGTGTTAACACAATGATTGAAGCAGTAGGTTACAGATGGGATAAATCTCCAGATAGAATTGATTTTAAAACTGACTTGAGGCAGACCAAAGCTCATCATCAAGAGCCTCCAACAAATTTGAATTAAGAGAACTGAAAGATAAAACTGCCAATTATGTGATTAAAGCAAAAACACTGTAGAAGTGCAAAAATATATTAAGTCTCTTTCAGGTCTGGGATGTCTGAGGTTACAAACATTTCACAAAGTAGATACCACATGAAGAAGCCCAGCTTTTACTGTTTGGTTTTGGGGTTTTTTTTTGTTTTCTGAAAACAACAGCATTGGAGGAGTCTGTGACTTTATGCCCCAGTGATTTTAATCTTCCAGATTAAATGAGAGATTGCTGTCTGAAGATCTAGTTAAACTGTTTCAGACAGATTATATTGTGGTTTGGATGTGCTGAAAGTCTGAGTAATGTGACATAATGGGGAGAGGCAAGAGCTTTCACCATGTTTTTTGGTATCTTCCTTTCACAAGATTCTAAGGGCACAAAGGTGTATCATGCCTCCAAATGTCAATTTCCTTCACTGACTTACAAGTCTGAACATGTTGAGATGCTGCTGTGTTAACATTTCTGCAAAGGAATTGTTGAACTGACTTCCAAAGGCACTGATTACCATCAGCTAGGTCAGCAAGGCTGCTAACAAGGAGTAAAGGGAAAAGAAAGACAATGTGCTGCTTCTTCTGGTGACATTTAGCTGTATAGGTTGCTTTGCAATACTATGTTGAATGTCACAGTCAACCTCCATCATGAAAAGAAGCACAGTGTAACAGGGATGGTCAGACACAACTTCCTGTGTGTGCAAATACACACAGGTTTCATTTAATAAGGAAAGAAAAACTTGGGGTATAACATTAAAGCTCTGTGTTTCCTAGCTACTCCTAGACATTTCCAGACAATGAAGTGGGATTTCGCAAACCAAAACCTGATGGCTAATCTTGCAGGTCTCTTCATTTCATGATTTTCGGAGTGAGACTTTTCCTTCAGATTTACATGGTCCTTGGTCTTGTACCACAACCATTTCAGAACCCTGTAATCTGTTTTGAACTCTTCAAGGAGTTAGTTAATAGGGGCCTCCAGGAAACTATATTACCACAGCCTGCTGGATGAAGGGATTGAGAGCAGTCCTGCAGAGAAGGATTTGGGTGTGCTGGTGAATGAAAGGCTGCACATGAGCCAGCAATTTGAACTCACAGCTGAGAAGACCAATTGTATCTCAGACTGCACCAAATACAGCATGGCCATCAAGCTGAGGGAGGTGATTGTCTCCCTCTGTCCCACTCTAATGAGACCCCACCTATAGTACTGTGACCAGCTCTGTAATCTTCAACACAGGAAAGACCTCAACCTGTTGGAGTAGGTCCATAGCTTAGCCATAAAAGATACCAGAGTGATGAAATACTTTTTCTGTGAGGAAAGGCTAGGAGGGTTGGGGCTGTTCAGCCTGGAGGAAAGGCCCGCTGCCAGAAACTCCCTAGAAAATTAGGACATTTTGATTGTACTTTCCGAAACATTTCATTTAGACTTACATACTGTCTGAACGACATCTGTTGTCCAAGATTAAATCCTGAGACCTTTAGAGCACTAGGTTTGGAGGGTTGCTTTCAAACTTTGCTGCCTTATTCCAGCGTGAATGTAAAATACCAAGGCCCAGATGGGGTCTTTCTAGGAGCCAAACCAGCACTTACCAACCCGACCCTCTGCCTCGGATAGAAGCAGGCCCGGTGGTGTGTAGATCGACACCGACAGACCTCCACTCGCTCTGCATGGTTACGGCCACGTCTTCATACTCTATTAAACAAACTTTTAAGTAGTGCTTCAGTTGACTCTCCGGATAATGCTTCAGATCGAGCAGCTCTTCCCGTTGGGCTCCACGGAGGTAGGGAGAGCGGCGAACCTTGCTCCCCTCCTAGCAATCACTTTTTGGGCGGAGCGACCCCGGCACTTCTCCGGAGCGTCCTCCTCTCTGGAAGCGGCCGGACAAGGCTCCGGCTGCGGGAGGAGCGCGCGGGGGGCGCGGTCGGGGCGGTGGCGACCGGGCGAAGACGAGGGCTGGCGTCAGGCGCTGGGCAGCCACTGGGACGGGAGCTCCCCGCTCGCCTCGCCTCCCGCCGCAGGGCATAAAGGCACCTGTGCCGGAGCTCCGCGCTGCCGGAGCGGGGAGGCGACAGGGACTGGCGACGCGAAGTGGCGACGGCCGAGTGGGCGTGCAGGGGTCGATCTGGGTCCCGCCGCGCAGCCCCCTCCATGCGCCTCGCTGGCGGAGCTGGCTCCCCCCTGGCGGCTGCCTCGCCCGGGAACGGCAGCCGGTGGCGGCTGACGGAACCCGACGGCAGCAGCCCCAGCCCTGAGGCGTGGTCGGGGTCACCCAACGGCAGCCTTGGCGGCTGGGACCCCTTCGGGCGCGACGAGGAGTTGGCGAAGCTAGAGATCGCCGTGCTGGCCGTCACCTTCGCCGTGGCGGTGGTGGGCAACGGCAGCGTGCTGCTGGCCCTGCGGCGTACGCCGCGCAAGACGTCCCGCATGCACCTCTTCATCCGCCACCTGAGCCTGGCCGATCTAGTGGTGGCTTTCTTCCAGGTGCTGCCCCAGCTCTGCTGGGAGGTGACCCACCGCTTCCATGGCCCCGACGGGCTCTGCCGCGTCGTCAAGCACCTGCAAGTCTTCGGCATGTTCGCCTCGGCGTACATGCTGGTGGCCATGACCGCCGATCGTTACATCGCCGTCTGTCACCCATTGAAGACTCTGCAGCAGCCCACCAAACGCTCCTATGGGATGATTGCGGCGGCCTGGGCGCTCAGCCTGCTGCTTAGCACCCCGCAGTACTTCATCTTCTCCCTCAGCGAGGTGGAGCGAGGCTCACAGGTCTACGACTGCTGGGCGCACTTCATTATGCCCTGGGGGCCCCGCGCTTACATCACTTGGATCACCGGCGGCATCTTCGTCGCGCCCGTCCTCATCCTCATCACCTGCTACGGCTTCATCTGCTACCACATCTGGCGCAACGTCAGGGGCAAGACGCGCTCGGGGGACGAAGCAGGTGGCGGGCGGCGAGCAGGAGGCGGCGGCCCGCAGCATGGACTGCTTCTTGCCCCCTGTGTTGTCAGCAGCGTCAAGACCATCTCCCGAGCCAAGATCCGCACCGTCAAGATGACCTTTGTCATCGTTTCGGCGTACGTCGTCTGCTGGGCGCCCTTCTTCACCATCCAGATGTGGTCTGTCTGGGACCAACGCTTCTCCTGGGTCGGTAGGTGCTAGAGAGAGAGCTCCGCCGTTCTCCCCTCGGCCGCAGAGACCCGCCGTGGGCTTCTCTGGTGGCGCAGCCGGCTCTGCTGGGGCGAGGCGCAGTCCTGAGGCCAGAGTGGGGAAGATGGGATGCGGGAGCCTAGAGCGTGACCGAGGCGGGCCCCTTTCCCCCCGGGACATAGCGGCTGAACGTCTTTCGCCCCGCAGGCGCCGGTGTGCGGCGCGGTGAGTAAGCCCTCGGGGCCGCCCCGCTGGCACAGTCCGCACTGCCGTCCGGGACGGTCCCGGACAGCTGCGGTGCGGAGCAGTGGAGCTCAGCTCAGACTGTACTGGGAGCAACCGGAGCGAAGCGGCTGTTGGTGGCCTCATGGTCCCTGCGAGGCAGCAGCAGCCGCCGCGTTCTCATCCAGAGCAAAATTAGCGGATGAAAACCAAAATATTTGCTCCGGTAATTTTAACCAGCAGCCTTTTCTTCCATTTGAAGTTGCCGATTAATAGAACTTTAGACACGGTTCGTGTTATTTTTAAGTATACACACGTATATGTCAAGAGTATTATACCGCCAGGGAACTTCCTAAGCCTTCTCTCCTGTAACTGCCGTACATGTACGTCCTCTGCAGCCTAATAAAGGAACTGAGCGCAGTCTCAACCCCCTACCCTTCTCACTACAGCAGTCACCTATGTGTTGCTCCGTTAGTCAGCCGCCAGTTCTCATGAAACTGTGGCAATGCAATATTTTGAAGATACCCGTCTCACTGTTAAATCTGGCTGAAAATAACTGGTTAGTTTATAAGTTATTACATAGGGAATGGCAGGCAAGATAGAATCATCTGCCATTTACTTATAATGTGAAGGCAGCAAGACAAATGTTGGAATTTGGGGTTTTGTTTTGTTTGTTTCCTGGGCGTTTTGTGTGTGTGTATTTTGGGCATTGGGGGGGGTGGTTTTGTTTCTTTTTTNCCCCTAATATGGGAATAAAAACAAGCCTAAAATGCAGGTGTCAACAGAAAAATAAACGTTTTAAGTACACAAATGGAAACTTAATAGAAAAAAACAGGTACTTGGAGTTTTTCTTAAGAGATTCTTTACAGAACTGCCTAACACAGCAGTTAAACTTCCTTGGAGATTTGATATTTACAAAGATCACTAATAATTGGACTAAATATTTATAATATTTGATAATTTAACTAGTTTTGAAGACAGAAGACGATAGGTGGTTTATGGCATAGGGCTAACTTCTGGTTATCCCTGAAGCATAATTTCTTCAACCTCTGAAATCCAGATCTGATTCACAAGCCAGTAGTTACTTCAGCATTCAACACTTTCCAGAGTGCAAACATAAAGAGCAAAATTCAGCACTATTGAAAGCAGTGAGAAATCAGTGGGAATTTTGCCAGCGCTGCCCCAGGGTAACCAATTTTTTAAACAGAAGTCTGAATACAAACTGTTCAGTATTTAAAACATGAGCTTATCAACACATGGATAAACATCAGTGGAAATGAGACTAAAGTATTATTCTGGATTAATTGCACCATAATCTCTGTCACAGCTTTTTGAAGTTTGTTCAGACAAACTCCCATTGACTTCAGTAGCAGTCTTACATAAATTAAGAACTTTTTTTATTATGTTCTCATTACTCATTGCAAATCCTTCTGCTTGACTTTTAGACTTGTGATTAGTCACAAAAATAAATCCAACAGTTAATGTTGACTGAATAGTGCAAATGTTCTTTTGATGATTAAATTGCTCTCTTCCTCCCCCTCCCCAGATTCTGAAAACACCGCAACTACTGTCACAGCTCTGTTGGCCAGTCTGAACAGTTGCTGCAACCCCTGGATCTACATGTTCTTTAGTGGGCATCTCCTGCAAGACTGCATACAGAGCTTTCCTTGCTGCCAAAAAATAAGGCAGACACTGAGTAAAGAAGATTCAAACAGCAACAGCAGGCGACAGACTTCCTTCACCAATCACAGAAGCCCAACCCACAGCCTGAACACCTGGAGAGAGTCACCCCACTCCAAATCAACCAGCTTCATCCCTATTCCGACCTGAGATAAATCCAGGGCAGGCAGGGCTTGCTGCCCAAAACCAGCACTTGGGAAGGTTAAGGCACAAAACTTTATGCTGGTCTAAGGCACCAGGCATGGTAACAAGAAATGACTAATTTCTCCATAAGACAAAATGTGCCACATTGCTCAATAAAGTATTCTACAGTCTGTAAATTACTTTCTGAAAGGTATTAGGACTTGGGCCACTGATTAGGAAGATATGACAACAATAAAAGAATTATTTTTCTAAGTAGAATTTACTATTTTAAGTTTCTTCATTTCTAAAATATTACATGCATTGATTGCTTGCTTTTTATAGCTGTGAAAGTAGTTGAGTTGGCCTGTGTTGGGGTAACTCCAATCTCTAGTGTTAATGCCTAAAACTTCCCATGACTGTCCAATGAATTCACAGGGAAAGAAGATCATATGAGCAAGATCACAAAATAAAAAGACACAGGCTCTAAGTTACTGGGAATTTAATTGATTATGCTGCTTTAATCTTGTAAAGGTTTAGCAGTTCTCAGCTACTGAAATGTAACAGCCCACATGAAAGCAAATCCTTCAGTGCTGACATGTTTGTATGTGTGTTGTGAGGTTTACTTTCAGGGTAACATTTCCTCTTCCCTTCATGATCATGGAGGTTATACAGCAATTTAAAAAAAATTATTACTACACCTAGCTTGATGTTTTTAAAAACAAATTGAAAATCTATCAGTAAATAATTATGCTAAGCTATGACTAGCTCAGCATTGTTACAAACACATACTAAGAACTACTTCCTTTATGGATGAGAATTGATTCTTTTTGTTTGTTGGTTTTGTTTTTTTCCTCCCCCTTCATTAAGACAGCTATGTTCAAGCCACATTGATTGCCAAGCAAATAGCCCCCAAAACTTGGAAGAAAGTGATTGTTTGGTAGGAGCTGAAGAATCAGTATGTTCCAAGACACAGATCTGAGACCCAGATTTACAAGTCTTCTGGGAACATTCAAAGATTGTCAATGTCGTCTTGTTTCTTTTTTTTTGACAAATCATGGCATTATAGTCCTCAAAATTCACAGTAAACTGCAGTAAAATGTTATCAGAAGACATTTACTAATTTAAAGTATTCAAGGTGTGCTGGTTTTCACTATAGTGCGTGCCAGGTCAAATGTACTTCTTGCAGCCTGTAAATAATCCCTTTACATCTTTCCATGGAATCTGTTTTTTACCTGAAGATTGGATTCTGGAGTTCCTTGAATGTGTTTTGCTGTGATTCTGGAGATCTCTTTGAGAAGTAAAGCTACCTGTTTGCTCCATTTTCCTGAGCTCTCTGGCTCCTGAAATCCAGGCATTCCTTCACATGCATATGATTTCTGATGCAGTCCCAGCAGGCACATGTGCATGGCTGCATAATGTGTATGCTTATGTTTGCAAGAAGGAATCTCAGCAACAGTTTTCTCTTTCCTACCAAACCTAGACAAACAAAATAACTTTTCTAATTGACTAAAGAGACAAAAAAAATAGTTTTCACCAAGGATAATGCTGGTTCTGTGCTTGTTACAATAATGGTAGCAAGAATTAACAGGGCTAGATGCAGGATATGATCATATTCAAGTTGTCCACTCTAGAAACTCACAGGCATATTCCCAAAGAATAGGGAAGATTATAGCTTAAAAAGTATCTGGATTTTGTTGTCATTCAAGAAAATCTAGTCTAATCATAGACTCGCAGAATGGGTTGGGTTGGAAGGGACCTTGGAAGGTCATCTAGTATAGACATCCCTGCTGTAAACAGAGGAAGCCTCAACTAAATCAGGTTACCCAGGGCTCTGTTGCGCCTCATCTTGAGTATCTCCAGGGATGGGGCCTCCACCACCTCCCTGGGCAACCTGTTTCAGTGTTCCACTACCCTCACAGTAAAGAATTCGTTCCTAACATCCAGTCTAGACCTACTCTTCTCTAGTTTGAATGTTTTTCAAAATGTTATTCAAAATTATTAAATGTTATCTAAAACACTAGAACCCGAAGGACAGTACAGTGGAATGGCTCATATTTAATGGTCTGTCTTTTTTATCACCTTTAGCACACAGATGTGTCTACAGCTCTCACCAGTTCTGAGTAAGAGTTTGTGAACCCAAAGTTACGTCTTAGCTTGAAAAAAAATGCATGCAGTCGCATTGAGTGTGTGTATATTTGTGCACATAACATGTACTGCATATGTTTTACAACTAATTACTTCACAGTTAATGAAATTGCAAATGTTTCAAGTACGCTGTCCTCTGCCTTGCTTTCTGCTTGTGTTACTAGTTTCTTTGTACATAAAATACATGTATTAAAAAGCAATTGGCTGTTCACGTTTGCAACACTGAATTATTTTTCTATTACACTTTGTATTGAAACTGAGAAGGTGACAAGAAAATGGCATGTGGAATGTTGATAATAAAATTAAGCTGGGACATGACCAATACATACATAAGCAGGCTCAAATTAGTAACTTTGAGTTTCTTCCAAACAGGTTATAAAATCTAGGCTTACACATAGGCTGTGTCAGAATCACAGAACTGTCAGGGTTGGAAGGGACCTCAAGAATCATCTAGTTCCACCCCCCTGCCATTGGTAGAGACGCCTTCCACTAGATCAGGTTCCCCAGAGCCACATCCAGCCTGGCCTTAAAAAAATCCAGGCATGGGTCTGTCAGCATAAATGTACTCTGTGAGTGCTCTACAGCTTTTGTAATTGTCCTAACAGCACCACTTAGCAGTATTTGGATTCCAGGCATTTTTATTTATATATATATTTTTTAATACTGAGGATTTGGTCTTTTTTTACATAATTGTAACATGCAAAGATAGAGCTCATGTTTTCCAATTGTTCATCTGTGGAGATGGATTTTTTAACAGCTGCTTTGGGTGGGTTATCATGAGGACACACTAGTGAAAACAAGCAAAGAAGGAATTGTGAAACTACTGCACATTTAAGACATGGAAACATTCCAATAAATCTGGATCGTTGAGAAGTATTTTGTCTCTTTTGTTTGACTAGATATTGCAAGGCCAGAAACACATTTGCTGATATTCCATCTGTCTTTGCAAAATACAAGATATCTTAATTAGTTTTAATGAGTAGTTTCCAGTAAAAGCTTTAAGGAGTGAACAAAATTGAAGTATTTTTCTATTGGATATAGTGCCTGAAGGACACATGCAAAGAAGCAACCTGGAATCTGGTTGCCAATATATACTGCTAGCATTGTTAAAACATCCAACATAGCAGTTACTAATTTTCTGAATGGATCCTTTCAATATTTTTATTTTTGGGAAGCAAAATATTTAGCTTCTCATATAAAACATGGACTGGATGCATCTGTGCTGTGTTGTTTGTGCTGATAATGCACAGAACTGTGTCATTTTTAAAGACAATTACATGGCAGAAATGATACAGAGAAGGAAAATTATTTTGATGTTTTAAATAGGAGAAGTAAGTTGCCAAAAAGCTGTTAAAAATAATTTATTTTTAGATTTGTAGGTAAATATATTATTGGTTCAGAAAAAGGTTTTGGGTTTGGGTTTGTTTTTCCTGTGTTAGCACATCATGAGCAATGTCCACAGGAAGACAAACTTCATGTGTGTGCAATTCTGCAAAGGCATGGGCTTTGCCTGCAGCAAACCTTATGGCCCAAACTGTCCAGACTGAAGGACTTTACTGAAGTGTACACACATGGATTTCCAATTTGTGCATATGGAAAACAGGACAGAAGTTGCAGCACTGGATGGTGTCTGAGGGCATGTAGCAGTGATCCAGCACTGCGAAGTGAACCCAGATCTTACAATAGAGCTATTGCTGAAATACAAAGTTGGTTGCTATCTGGGGGAATCTCTTACAGAGTTTTTCTAGACTGAATTCTCCATCTACAGAAACAACTAATGAAATGCAATGTCCTCTTCTAAAACATGGCTGCATGTTTCAGTCGTACAGTCTTTCCAGTACAGGATGAGGAAGTCCCTTCTGTATTGTAGAAGACTGGGAGGCAGAAAAAAAATGAATGTGTTTAAACACTAGTTTGGAGCTTTAGTTACAGTTACAAGACAGTTTTCTGTGCACTTTCTTCAGGGACAGACTTTCCTGGGAAATGTAGCACTTGCTATTTCAGTAAAGGAATTACCAGGAATATGAATCAACTGCTTTCAATATCTAGGAACATCACAGCTGCTCTGCAGGGAGTAGTCCCTGGCTCGTTCTGGCAACAGCACCTCACACAAGAGTAAGCCCATGTAGTCTTGAAAAAGGCAGAGAACTGTTGAAAATAATCTAAGTCATGCAGAATGCTTTGTGCAGGCATGTAAAAGCAAACAAACAACAATCTCAACTAGTCCCTGCTGAGCTTTGTTAGAGCCAGCCAGCATGGGTCTGCTTCTCTCAGTGCCAGTTCTGCAGAGAGTCCTGGATTGGAATTGTGTTAATGGATTAATACCGCATTGCTGTTTTGGTACAACTGCTCAGTAATTTCTCATGTCTTAGTATAAACTTGCTTGGGGTAACAGTTTACATGCAAATAAGCCCTAGGTCTTCATAAGGACATCCATTTTTAGCTGAATTCCTGACACAGTCCACTGGGTTACTCCATGTTTGAAAAGTAAGGCTGTGAGGTAACATTGGGATTGCAAAGCTCTCTTCTCTGCTGCATGTTGAGATCAGCAAGTCTGTACTTCTAGGTGGACCAAGATGTTGCTGAGTACAGGCAGACTTTCCTCTAATCAGAGAGGAATCTTCTACACATTTCCAATATATTGCACATTTCAAACCCATTGCCTGTCCCCAATATGTATATTTTTTTTTCCAGAGTGGTGGGTGAGAGAGGTGAATTAAGAGTTGTTGCACTTTACTAAGTGTTCTGCAAGCAAAGGATGGTTTTCAGAAAATGCTCTGAGGACTAGTGGAAGGATATCTACAAATTTGCCTCTTGACTGCATTTTGTTTGCTTTTTACTGAGGAATTAAATGCAAAGTGTCTTCTTTTCTATTCCGTGCCAAACTAAGTTAATTTCAAGAACAGTTTTGAACCACTGTGGTTCATCGTGGTTTTCTATAAACACAGAATCACAGAATATATCTAACTTGAAGAGACCTCGAAGATCATTTAATTGTCCCAGCACTGAAGGGTCAATGCTAAACAATGTACATAAGCATCAGGTCCACACCCCACTTGCACACCTCCAAGGACAGCAACTCCACCACCACCCTGGACAGCCCACTTCAATGTTTGATAACCCTTTCAGTGAAGAATTTTTTTTTTATATCTAGCCTAATTTATTTAAGCAGGCATGAAAATTTAGTGCTCTCTGCCTAAATAAGGACTACAGCCCCATAACTGTCAGTTCTTAAACTGATTGTGCTCCTATCCTGTGATAGGACAAAGTGATTTTGAAATCACAGCCCTCCTTCCATGGCAGAATTTCATTACTTAGGACTATGGCATTTTAATTTTGCTGGCTGCTCTAATGTGGTAGGGCTGTGAGACCCATTTAAACAGATTGTTAAGCTTTACTTCTGCCACTGGTCAAAAAATGCAGCCTTAGCATTTTAAAATTCCCCATGATTTGGATCCCATTTTGACTTATGAATGATTCATTACAGGATTACAGGATCCTGTAATGTGATCCTGTAATCTTGTAGGATTAGAATATGTTTCTTATATGTCATCTCATTTAACATGAATCATTTCAGGCTGTGGTCTTTGAACCAAGATTTCTGTCTAACTCAAAAAAACCCCAATCAACCAAACAAACCAAAACAAACCCAACACCAACCAACCAAAAAAAAAACCAACAAACATCCCAAACCAACACCTTAGAACCAAAATAGAAAATATTGCTCCTGTAAGGCACAAATATCCTGAGTAATGGCATCATAAGGACAAAAGGTTACTGCAGAAGCAGAAGCCATTCAGCCATTGGTGTTCCTCTTTGTGTTCATCTGTGTCATTCCAGCTTGTAAGCACAGGCAGGAAGCCACTGCTGCCCCATTTTCACCTTTGTCTATTCCTTCCTACAAAGGCACAGGCACTGGCAGAACGCTGGGAGGTCTGGATTGTACCTCCAAGTGACAATGGCCACATATCCAGTACTGGTCAAGTGAATTTAGTGGTGCCTGAGTTATCTATCTGCAGTTCAGGGTAATAAAGTTTATCTTGGCTCATAAGTTCTTACATGAAGACATGGATAAGAAGAGCTGTGTGAGTTCAGTATCTCTTCTCAAACAAAGCACAGGCACCTTGGAAGCAAATCATGACAAAACTGGCACTACAAGTTATTTGACACTCCAGGCTATTCTGGAAGATAAGAAATTGATAACCAGAGACTGGTACAATTGCTGCCCTAGCCTCTTCCACTATTTTTTGTTATTGCTCCAGCTTTAGCCTCTGTTGTCCCTGATAATGGTTCCTGCAGCAAGAACGAGGACAGAAACCACGGGAGCAGCAGCAGACAAGACTGTCATTAAAACACGTTCATTTCAAAGTCCTTTTGGAAGAAGGAATATGGATCCTATCAAATACAAAGCCTACAGTGAATACTGGGAAAGAGATGAACTAGCGACTCAGAGAGTAAATAAACCACTACCTAGGCCAAAGATGACTTGAAATTATCAAGATGCTTTCCATTTTGTAATTGTAACATATAATTTATATAATTCAAAAGGGATCCCCCTTTCCAGCGAGTATCAAGTAAGTATCTCCTCTGATAGGGCTAGCTACAACGCTACCTTTAAAAAAGTACAATGATCCCTTCAGCTTAAGCATTTAACAGGCAGTTTGTAGAGTCTTGGGCCCCACAACACTCACATATCCTGTAGGAAATGTGGGCAGCAACAGAGCTTTCAGGCAGGAGAAAGGAGGAAACCTAAATACCAATCTCCTTTGTGGAAAAAGGTGATAAAGGCAGTCTAAATGTCATAATAGATGCCTGAATCTTCAAGCTAAAAGGCAACAGTCTCCCTAGTATTTTAGAATACTTTTGGCTGAAGATGTTGTGGAAGTGAAAAACCCAAAGGATTATGAGGCATTTAATGTTGTTGCATTCTTACCAAAAGGACCAACTTGTTTTGGAGGTGGTCAAATGTTTTTTAAAGTAGCAACTGTAAAATCTTGGCTAAAGTAACAAAATTTGGATAGTAAATTGATTTGAGCTGTCTTCTGGCTCAGTGCAAATCAGGCAGAGTTATGAAGTAAACATCTGCAGACTGGGGTAGGCACAGATGAACACATCCTCTGAAATACTGCAGTTATCTGTCACCTCAGAGGAAGCCACAGGTAACAATTCACTCTATTGTTGGCAGAGATCAGAAAAACAGTGACATCAAATCATGAGACTAATTTTGCCACATGCTTAATCTGAGAACTTCTCTTGCAAAGGAGGAGCATACGTTTTTAAAAAGCCACCGTTTTCTAAACATGAGACATTTCAGCATTTCCATGGGAGCAAAGGAGGGCTTCCAGGTGTTACACAAGACACTAGAACTGAGTTCAGTAACACACTTGGACATTCATGTGGATTTCAGTCCTCCTGGAGCTCCATCCTGGAGTGGAAGGACATGGACCAGACAGAGCAGGTCCAGAGGAATGCCAAAAAAACAGTTGGGGGCTTGGAGCACCTCTGCTACAAAGACAGGCTGAGGAAGCTGGGATGTTCAGCCACGAGAAGAGGAGGCTTCAAGGAGACCTAATAGCAGCTTTCCAGTACCTGAAGGGGGCCTACAAGAAGGCTGGAGAGAAACTGTTTACAGAGGTCTGCAGTGATAGGACTGGGGGCAATGGCTTCAAACTAGAGCAGAGCAGATTTAGATTGGATGTTAGGAACAGGTTCTTTACCATAAGGGTGGTGGAACACTGGAACAGGTTGCCTGGGGAGATGGTTGAGGCCACTTCCCTGCACATATTTAAGGTGAGGCTCGACAGGGCTCTGGACAACCTGATTTAGTTGAGGATGACCCTCCTGACTGCAGAGGGGGATTGGACTAGATGACCTTTGGCAGTCCCTTCAAACCCAGACCATTCTATGATTCCAGTGCTTCAAATGCTCTGAGGGTAGTCAGGGCAATAAAGAATCACATGCAATAAATAATAAAAGTAAAATATACATTTGTGTGTCTATATATAGCACAGTTTCCCAAAATAAATTTTACTTGGCTCTTTGAAAAATTAGCAAAGATTTAGATATGTAGCTCTGAAAACCTTATTCACCATGGAGCTTATGTTCAGAGGCTAAAGAATCCTACATTCTGATACATAGTTACAGATGCTTTTTATTAAATGGATAGAAATGGAGTGGTCAAATTTTATCATTATTAAATGGATAGGTTTAAAGCTTATCAGTTAGCAAGGTGTTATTAAATTGAATAGAAGCCAGGTAAATGAGAAAAGTGTACTGGAGTTGAGAAGATCCAGCTTGGCTTGCTCTTTCAATAATTTAGCATTAATACTTTTTCTTCTGTCTCACATAGTGTAGTTAGACAAAAAGTTATAATTTCTTCCCAAATGTGTGACCCAAGTGTCTCAATACGGGCAACTCAAAGCTGGAGAACACAAAGGCAGGATTTATTTTTGTGAATATACCTACAGTACAGGTGTGTCCATCTGAGGAAGAGCGATTATTTTTGTAGCCAAGGCACAATTGGTTTTTGGACTCCAAGGAGTCATCACGTGGAAGATATAAACTTCAGAAGAATCTTACCCCTATCTTCACTGACAGATATGGAGCAGAAGACTCTTTATTTATTGACTGTAGTGATGGGCAGACAACTATCTCAAACTGTTACACCTGTACTGCAGATAGCTGTCTACAGGTACTATTGGTTTTGTTGTCAGATCTCAGTAGAAACTTCCATGCTACTAGTCTAGAATTTTGCTTTAGTTCAGGGAAACTACAAAATGTTGCCATTTAATTACATCACATTCATGTGAATGGAGCTGGTGATGCTCTCCTAAGAGTTAACAAAGGGTGGCTCATATTGCAGAAGTACTGCCAGCTGTGTGCCTTTATTAGTCCTGTCAAAAGAAGGACTAAATCCAAAATGAGCCTAGAGATCAATTTACCTTCTTATAGCCAGATGACATCTTTGGCCTTATGAAACCGGAATGCTCTCTAGCTCTAATCTCTCCATGTGTCCCATCTGTGTATCCTGAACTTTTTTAGGTTTCAACTCGTTTGTGCTTAAAGGTGGATTTGCAAGAAAATCATTAATTAGACAGAACTCTGGAGACACTCAGATAATACAATCCTAAGGGTCAATCTGCAACACAGAAAAATATATCTCTTATTTCACAAAGTGTTTGGACCAGGAAAAAGCTGTCAAGGTAGTGCCTATTTTTTTTAATAATGTATGGAGAATAAAAAGCAGTTAATAAGGAAAGTAAGAGTGGTATGTTAGGTATCTCTGCCACATATAGCATATGGTGACTTTCCTGCTTTGGCAGGGGAGTTGGATTCAATGATCTCTGGAGGTCCATTCCAATCTCCAATGTTCTGTGATTCTGTGATTCTTTCCCAAGAAACACTACAGTTATTAAAACTTTGAGACAATAATGATTTCCACCTGATGTCATCAATGGCTGTTTTCAACATGACCAGAAGCACTGTAAGAAAAAAGGAAGCAATGAATCTGGTCAACAACATTCCCTCCCAAGTGTTTAAATCAAAAGTGAAAGCATGTAATAGTTTAATGGAAAAAAGACAGATTTGACCTCTTTGATCAAAGTGTTGTTTTTCCACAGAAGATAATGGGTTCATGCAAAATAAAGAAGCAGACTCTATGTGCCTCCAAGTTCACGCATGCTACGGTCTATGCAAGGAGGCCAGGAGTGTCTCTGGCTTCCCAGTTGCATTTCCCCAGCACAAGGAAAACAAGGAACCTTAAGGAGACACTGGAGCCTTCTCAGCACACTCCAGCTCCTGCTGGAAAGAATCTCCAGTTGGACAGTATTAACTCTGCATGTACCAAGGTGATTGACTTTGAGTGTATCTTTCTGTTAGAATTTTTAAGCCCTCTTAAAAGCAAGGGCTTGGAGCCCAGAGACTCACTTGGACACTTGGATTTGTTGTCCTTCTCCATGAATCCAGGAGGAGGATAGCAGCAGGGGTTACATGCACTGCTGCTGGGCTGGCAGCAGGGCACAAGACCCACACTCCTCCAGACCCAAGTTAACAGGCTTCAAGTTATCCAGCGGGCAGGCTGTGTACCCACTCTGGAGAGTACACTGCAATACTTTCATGTAAGGTCTTCCAGACAACCAACATAGGTACCCATCTCTCTTGCCTCTGTATGGGCCTGTAGGGATCCTGAATTTCTTTCAGAAGGTATGTGGCTAAGATCCTTTTCCACATGCTTCTAGTTGTGATGGGAACATTTTTAAATGTGAGGTCTGAACTTCCTTAGCAGTGAGAAGACAGTTCATGGAGGAACAGGTATAAAGAGCAGGAAAATGTTTTGGAGATGAAATAAGAGCTAACAGCAGTTTCCTTCTGGGTGCTTGTGGTTTTGGTTTTTGGTGGTTTGTTTTGTTTTTAATACTACATGTGGTAGCTGAGACTCCTTTTGGAGAATTTGTTAGCAGGAGCTGGGAAATACAGCTGCAGTAGGTTCTGTCTCTTGCTATCTGGTGTTTTATGGGAGAATAACAAGCTTTCTGGTTCAAAAAAACACTAACATATTTCAGGTTGCTGACTTCTGTGCTCGAGCTGACGCTACAATAATGCCACCACTTTCACACATGAAGCGCTGACAAAAAATTAGTAAATGTATTTACAAATATTTTGACTTCAAGCTTTCTTTTTTTAACAGCTCTAGTCGTGAGATTTTCAATATAAGATTTTAAAGCATATTTTTCTGCTGATAGAGGTTTATCACAGAACAATTCCCCCAAGCAAAGCTACAGGTTTGGAGCAGTGTGGCTGTAAAGC
The DNA here is from genome assembly GCA_013396835.1 of Psilopogon haemacephalus. Lineage (NCBI taxonomy): Eukaryota > Metazoa > Chordata > Aves > Piciformes > Megalaimidae > Psilopogon > Psilopogon haemacephalus. Next base: position 94,381 of record VWZI01016706.1, read on the forward strand.
TGTCTAGTAAAAAGGGACCTGGGGGTTCTGATTGACAAGCAGCTGTATATGAGCAAGTAACCAAGAAAGCCAATGGCAGCCTGGCTGGGATTAGAAATGCTGTGTCCAGCAGAAGTGATTGTCCTCTTGTACGGAGCTCTGATAAGGCCACATCTCACGTATTGTGTGGAGGTGCTGGAGTGAGTGCAGAGGAAAGCAACAAAGCTGGGGAAAGGGCTGGAAAATAAATCTGATGAGGAGAGACTGAAGGAGCTGGGGCTGTTTAGTTTGAAAAAGAGGAGGCTGAGGGAAGACTTCATCACTGTCTACAGCTACCTGAAAGGACCTTATGGAGAGGTTAGTGCTGGTCTCTTCTCACAGGTAATTAATGATTGAACAAGAGGGAATGGCCTCCAGCTGTGACTGGATAGGTTTAGACTGGACATTAGGAACCGTTTTTCCATGGCAAGAGTGGTCAGGGATTGGAATGGGCTGCCCAGGACCCACCCTGCATGTGTTTAAAGGTTGTTTGGATGTGGTGCTTGGGGATGTGGTTTAATGGTGAACCTTGTAGAGTAGGGATATTAGTTGGACTTGGTGATCCCGAAGGTCTTTTTCAACTTGAATGTTTCTGTGATTCTGTGATTTATTAGGACAAGAATATAAACCACTTATCTATTAATATTCTCCTTCAGCGTTTGTGGTTTATGAGTAATGATGTAATGAGTAATCACGTTTTAGTGGCGTGATTGTTTTTTCCTCTATTTCCATCTCTCCAGCTTGACGTGGGAGTATAGTTTCCAACAGGTTTGGAAATGTTCCTCTAAGAAAACTGCAAGATAAACTAGCTGGTGTTCTAGCTCCTGTCCTATAAGGACAGGCTGAGAGAGTTAGGGTTGTTCAGTTTGGAGAGGAGAAGGCTCTGAGGAGACCTTATTGTGGTCTTCCAGTATCTGAAGGGGGCTTACAAGAAAGCTGGGGAGGGACTTTTTAGGCTATCAGGTAGTGACAGGATTAGGGGGAAACTAGAAGTGGGGAGATTCAGATTGGATGTTAGGAAGAAATTCTTCACCATGAGGGTGGTGAGACACAGGATGCCCAGGGAGGTGGTGGAAGCCTTATCCCTGGAAGTGTTAAAGCCAGGCTGGATGTGGCTCTGGACAACCCGATCTTGGGGGACAACCCATAGCAAGAGGTTGGAACGGGATGATCCTTGGGGTCCCTTTCAACCCTGACAATTCTGTGATTCGGTGAAACCCTCAGTATCTTTTTTTTTTTTTTCCTCAGTGAAAAAGCCAGAACAAAACAACATGTTGCTAATCAGCAGAAATGCAGATAACTTAATACTAAACATTTGGATTAATCAGTTACATACACAGATATTTTAAAATGCACTTTGTTAAGACTCTGTGATTTATAGGTATTATGTGACAGAGAGTACTCATTTCCCAAAAATTGAATTAATCTGAAATGAAGAGCATTCAAAATCATTCTTTGTCTGTTATCAGTCTTCTTAGCCTGAAGTTCTTTCCTGTGCTGCAGTCAAGTACTATTCATGACAGAATACTTCTACCATATTACAGAAAAAACGTCCATGCATGATACCATAATCTTACCTATCTTGTAAATTGCAGAGTCCTCTGTGCATTACAGATACCAGCATTAATAATCAAGCTGAGCAAGCATACCTTCAATTAATCTAACATTGATCTTTTGTGTAGCTATGTCATCAGAAAGGATTCATCTCTTCATTTCAGTGCTTTCCAGTGAAAGCATTGGAACAAAGAAGGAAGCTTGCTCAGGAGACAGGCTCAGGTCTGCCACCTCTCGCAGGCAGCCTTGTCTGCTTTCATTGCACATTCCAGTGTTATGTGCAATGAGGAAAGAGTAGTGAAGGAATGATAAATCACAAACATTGTCACAAAATGAAATGGCTGCACTTCTACAGCTTTAAAAACTGGACAGGAAACATGTGAAACAGAAATAGCACCAGTTTTGACTCTTTTACATGACAACAAGGACTATAGAAAGCCAACATGTATGTCTCTCTGTAGCAGGCTGTGTTCAGAGAGCCCACCCTAGTACTCCTGGCTTCTCAGTCTATGCTATTTTAGTTTCAAGTAGCTTGTGTGCCTCTGGAGAGAAACACTAACCCACTAAAAGCATGGCTTTACATAACACTGCTTTAGGCTCCCAGGATGGGCATCCACAGCATTCCTGGGCAGGATGTCCCAGCACAGTTTGTAGCTATTCCACTCTGCTGGGAGTGTGACAATCCCAAGACAAGCTGGATTTCATCTTTTCTGAAACCACCTTTTGAAAGATGGCAGGTTGCTACTGGAGCACCCTGTGGCTTCTCTTTGCCAGAGGAAACAAGCTCACTCCTTTAGGGTTTCCTCACACCACTGAGTACCCTGGCAGCTGCCACTGGACCTTCTTCAGTTCCTCCACATTCTTCTTCAGCAAGGCAGTCCAAACAGGACACCATTCCACCTGTGGTCGTACCTGCAGCAAGCAGAGCTTAATCTGCAAATTACTCTTCTTAATGTCATCTAGTTCCCTGCTTGTGCTTGCTCCCAGCCAGAGTGGCGATTTGCTCTCATCGGCTCAGGTATTCCTTACATGCACAAGTCCTATGAGCAGGGCTGACCATTCCAGGAATCACTCTGCACCTCTCCCTCTTGAATTTGCCTTCTGCCTGCCAGGCTTACAGCAGCCCCCTTCCCCAGCAAGTTTACACAGCTATGATGGTATTCCCCAGAGACAGGACCACAGCCACAGCTGAAGGTGTCCTCATCAACACTGATCTCTCACTAAGGACTTTTTTCTGCTCCACAGTCACACTGAGGCACAACACACAGATAATTTGGGCTCTACTGGGGAAGAGAGCTTCCTCAGCCCACCTCTGTCCTGGGGGGGAATGTAAGTCCTTACCAGAGATGTGCAGGCAGTCGATAGCTGTGCTGGATACTAAACCAAAGCATTCAATTCCTAGTGCTTTAAACCATCAGATGATCAGAGAACTGACCTCTTGGGAGAGAAAACATAAAAGAAAGTACAAACAAGCACTGAAGGGAATTCTTGGTTCTCCCTAGAGTTCAGCAATTTAATTTCTTTATAAAATGCTGTCATTTTAAAGACAATATTGTCTCTCTTCTCTGGTGTGCACCCTCAGATGTATGTAAAACTTTTGTTTTCATGACCTCACAAAGAATTAAAGGGGTGTGATAGATGTGTTACTTTTCATTCACTCTCACAGCTCTTCTCGAGTGAGTGTCATCTGAAGTGGTGCAGGGGGTAAATATATAACCAGCAGACCAAAGGGCTTCCCTGTCTATTGTGTATGTACAGCAAGGATGGCATGAAAATTCATGTTTACCCACTGACCCCTGACACTTGTGATGAAGCTATGGCAATGGAATAAAGCACAGCCTTGCTGATAAAGACATTGTTTCCAATTCGACTGCATCAGTGCTATTTTTTAAAGAATGCTCTTCATATGTTATTTTCTTCTGTACTTGCTCTTTTAGCCAGGCTTGGCTTAAGATCCAAGTAAGCATATATGCCCAAATTCAGTATTTCCCTTACTGGTTCCAAGATAACATGTTTTTATGAGCCCTTGCTTAGTTGTGGTTGTGAATTAATCACTGAATCTCCAAGCTTTTCTCAGCCATCTGAATCCAGGTATGGTTTTGTAAGACCCTTTGTTTACCTTACATTTAACAGGGGGTCATGTCCCTACCTAAATTCTGTATGTCAGACCTATATCACATGCACAGGCCTCTACATGTGCCAGAAAAAGACAAACCATCTCACACAGTCCTATATTAAATGAATTGGGGGTTAAAGAAAAGAGATAATATGAGACATTCAAGGATTGTGAAAATGCTTCTTGCTTCCTACTGCTAAGTGTCTGGCATTTTGCTGAGAATGGCTCCTCTGCAGTGAAACTTGTGGCCACACAAAGCTGTATTGCATGGTCCTCTCAGCAGCCACGGTCCATTAGGCTATGTTGGCATGAGGCAACATGGTGACACGCTGCAGCCAGCGGCTGGCTGCACTCCTGCATGGGACAGAGTAGCATGAATTTGTAGAGGTTTGCATGAGAAATATTATTGACTGAAAAGTTTGTGTGAAAGTTGCAGACAAAACAGTAGGAAAAAAAGTTTAGAAGGAGAGTTAAGATCTATGTGTGTGATTTCATTCAAAGGAAGAGGAGGAACAAACTGACCTTAAGATAAGGTGACAAGAAGATGAAGAACAGAGCTGGAGCCATAAAATAGCCAGATAAGGAAAGCAAGGCTTATAAGGGCTTAGCTGACATACTGAGGCAAAAAATCCCAAAGAGCATCCACTGCTAAAGGGCACAAAGACAATGCAACTCTCATTCCTCACTGCTAGTCCCAGATGTACACATCAGCACTTCTAAGTGCATACCTGTGAATTGGTAAAAGGCAGCTTGGGAATCTTATAGGTAAAAGTCACCTTTCCCTCCCATTTTCTACAAAGAGGACTTGCCGAGGATGAAAAAGCAGAGTAAAACACTCAATGATGAAGTAATTCTTCTTTCAGAAGGATGTCTCTCTGGGCCTGTATCACACATGAAGGTGAAGCAAGTCCATTAAGTGTCACCTCAAAGTTCAGGGTAATACATCCCACAGATTTTGGAGTCTGTGAGCTGAAATACTTGAAGTAAGGTTTAACAACTTTTGTGCAGCATCTGAACTTTGTGCTGGCTCCCTGAATATTAAGGGCAATGAAAGCATATTAATGTCAAATTGCACCATATGCAATCTACACAAAAATCAGGAACAAAGCCATTTTAGACCTGAGAAATAAAGATGACATGTTGTCATCAGCCTTTGCAGTAACCCGCGCTGTTCTGTGTCAAATTTAATTCAAACTGACTAAAGCACAGACCAAATTCCAATTTTAGCAGTGCATGATCTAATTTTGCTGGAACCTCAAATGATTTTGGTCCCTTAGTTTCAAATTCTAGGCTTCCCTTGATTTAAAATCAAACTGGAAATGTTAGCAAGCATTCTTAAAGCTACCAGATTAATGCAGGGTTAGTTACCAAAATGGGAATAATGTGGTCACAAGGAAGAGGCAAGGAAAGGAAGACTTCAGCCATGTGACTGACCAGTGAAATCCTGCAATGGAACAAGATGGTCAAGGGTGATACACCTATAAAGCTCAGGTAATAAATAATGTGACAGACCACAGCTGCTGCAAAGAAGTTGACTTTAACCTATATATTCCTAGTGACTGGGGATGCCCAGGGTCATTATAACATGCATATTATAGAGAGTGATAATGGCAGTCACATTGGTATTGTGATTAAACTTCGTTGCAGTTGCTGTTTATATTTTGTGATTTCAACACAGTGTGTATCACTCTGCTAAATCACAAACCATACGTAATATCAGCTATGTTTCAATAAGTAGATTTAATATTAAACACTACGCTCTCTACATGAGGAAATTCTGTAAGAACCCATCAGGGAGTACTGAATTCTGACATGGCATTCTTGTCTTTCCCTAGTGCTGGTTTGCCCTGGGGAGGCTGCTGAACATCAACAAAGTAAGAAGCAAAGTCAACTTGCCAAAGCTGCAGTAACTTTGCTGTAAATGCAGCCTTTCACCCTCCTCTGTCTCAAAAACCCTTGTTTAGAACAAGTCAGAGAAATCATCATGTTCTTGCTAATGCATATAAAATTACTTTTAAAGGTTGGGGTTTTTTTTTTGTTTTGTGGGGTGTTTTTTGGCCATTGTATTCTACCTTTGCAGTACAATAATAACAACAACAATAAAAATAATCGCAGGATCACAGGATATTAGGGGTTGGAAGGGACCCCCAGAGATCACTGAGTCCAATGCCCTGGCTAGAGCAGGACCATAAATAATAATAACCCAATAAAATGTTTAGTTATTAGGGTTTTCTTGTTTGTTTTTTTGGTGTTTGTTTCGTTGTTTTTTTTTCTTTAATTGATAACATTTAATGTTTGGGCTTCTGGAAAACCCTGGGACAACATATTTAGAGCTGTTTACTGCCTACATTTTCTTGGTTGCTTTGAAAATCCTCTCTCGTGAGTATATTAAAAGTAATTCTTCTGTTAAAATTTCACTGGAATACAATCAAAACCTTAGTCCCAGGTACTTCTCCAAATCCAGAGATTAGTGTCTCTTTTAAATTGACATCAGAGACAGAGTTCTGCATAACTACATCTGATATTAGCTCTCGCACAGCTCATCGCACACTGTTCATTGCAGTATTCCTTAGGCAAAGAGTCAGTTTTGTGTATCTGTTTCTGCATATTTCAAACAGGATACTGACTTCAAAGTCTGTAGAAGAGGTCTGTATACTTTTCTTGCTGTATAATGTTTTATTTTTTTATCCTTAGTACATACTGCAATAAACATTATGCACCAAAGTGTTATGAGCAAGTCTTTCAGTTCCTATGATGAGGAGTGTGACTCCCATAACCTCATGCAGTATTAAAAGGGTCTGGCAGCAGAATGCATAAGACTGTTCTCCCCTGGCTGTGGCTCCTTTATAACCAGCTCCCTTTTCAGTGAGGACAAATCAGAGAAATAAGACTACTTTGAACACTCTTTCATAAAACATCTCATGCACCTCTGGGCCAAATTAGGACTCTGAGTTACACTATATCTTTGCAGTATCAATAAATCCAGTGGTCTCTTCCATTACTCTCTTAAGATGCTAAAACTGGAGTAAAAATGGCTGAATTTTATCTTTTTTTTTTTTTTTTTGTATCCATAAATGTAATTGTGGGTTTTCATTCCTTACATTTTGAGAATCTGAGTTGCCTTTAGAAACAGCAATACAGTAGTCCCAGTTGAACCAGCACCATTTGACAAATTACAAATGCCATGAAAGCAAATCAGAATCCACTAGGGAACAACCCTCTCCTCCCTGCTGTAAAGATATTTATAGCTAGAAATAAAAAAAAAAAAAAAGCAAACACAAAAAGAAGATATAAATGGCAAATGATAAACAAGTGCTCGAGAATTTGAAGTCAGTAGAAATTTTTAGATGACCCCAAATGATTTCCCAATTCTTACAAGAACGCTCTGTCCACTTCATCACTTGACCAAGGTAAGGCAAAATAAAGAATGAGGCAACTGCTCTTATGGCACTTGTCAAAACCCGGGAAAGGAATGTTTGTGAACTTTTAGGGAGTTCTGCTATTAAGAATTAATAAGTCAATCATGGAGGGGTGGGGGTGGGTGGAAATTTATGGGCTATAGATATTTGCCTGCGAGGGCTGCAAGTGGGAAAAAGGGCTGCAACTCACTTAACTGCTAGTACAGAAAACACTGTAAAATACTGAATTTAGTGAAATCTATGATCTCAGGCTGATTCTGCTCAGTCCACAAAGAATGAAAGAGTGGCTGCCTCTGTGGAGCATCTGCTCTCAGAGCTACAGCCAGCAGGACATGTGGCAGTGCACATGGCAGTGTGATCTGTGATCCACAGAGCAAGAGTGGGCAAGCAGGATATGGCACAGCGTCTGGATTTGGTGCAGCTGTTGAGTAGACTGAGTGGGCTGAGCTCTGAAAGCTCTGTCAGTGCAGGATGTAAATTTCACTGGTGTTAACTGGTCCTCCTCCTGGCAAATTCAATGCCCTCGCAGAAAGGGACCTACTCAGCCAAAAGCCATTGCCAAAAGGAACGTGGCAACCCAGAGCTCTTGCCCAAACCTGTAGCTTTTCAGATCTCTGGCTGTAGGGAGTGCCTGAGCTTGGCACTCTTACTGGAAGACAGCAGTGACAGCACCTGTGTGCAGCATGACAAGTGAATGATCTGCTCAGCCTTGTGGCAAATTTGAAAGAGGAAGTGGAAAGCTTAAGGAGTATCACAGATTGTGAGAGAAACTGGTGGAGCCACACCCTGAGGCTAAGCGAGCAGATAGAGGCTCCACAAGAAGCAGAGGATTCCAGCCCCTCTTAACACCAGGCAGATGGATTGGAGAGAGGTCTCTGGTCAGTGAGGACAGTGAATCCCCTCCAGGCCTCCCTCACCCTCACAGTTTTCCTTACACAATAGATATGGGGCTCTGGAATTTGAGGGCCTGGAAAATGAGGACAGAGGGGAGGGTTCCATGAGGTTTCCTAGAGAAGAGTCAGTCAGCCCTACGCATTAGGACCACTTCTATTAAAAAAAACCAAACAAACAAAAAAAAACCCCCAGGAGGGTAATTGTAGTAGGCAAGTCCCTTGTAAGGGGAACAGAGCGCCCCATGTGCTGATCATACCCATCCTACAGGGAAGGCTGCTGCCTTCCCAGGCCCTTGGTATAGGAACATCACTAGGAAACTCACTGCTCTGGTTCAGCCCTCTGATTATTACTACTGGTTGTGCAGGTTGACAACAATGAGTCCAAAAGCACTTTTAAAAGTCTACAGGGCACTGGGGTGAGTAGTTGAAGGTCCAGGAGCACACACAGTGTTTTTCTCAATCCTTTCAGTGACAGGGAGGAATACTAAAATGAGGCACTTAGTGCCATGGCTTACTTAATTAGAAGGTTTTAGATGACAGATTGGGCTCAATGATCTCAAAGGTCTTTTCCAACCTGGTTAATTCTGTGATTCTTTTAGAGAAACAGGCAAACACAGCTGACTCATATGTCACTCAAAGGCTGATGCCACCAGTGGAATTTTGTTTTATTTGATCACAGGGAGGTTTACATGACTCTGGGTCTACTGGTGACAGATGAGGTCCATCTGTTTCAAAGAGGGAGAAGGATTCTCACCCATGAGTTGGCAGAGCTCACTGAGGAGACTTCAGACTAGGTTCAGAGGGACAAGGGGATAAACCCAAGATTAATTGTGTTGAGCCTAGGGCCAGCATGACAGTGTTGGGGGGCAGAAACTGACATCACAGCTGAAGTGCGTCTATCCGATGCACACATCATGGGCAACAAACAGGCAAAACCGTGAGCCATCATGCAGCAAGACAGCTATGACAGCTGTCATCACAGAAACATGGTGGAATGACTCTCATGACCAGAGTGCTGCAGTGGATGGCTATAAGCTCTTGAGAAGGGATAGGCAAGGCATGATAGGTGGTGAGGTAGTTCTGTATTTTAGGAAGTGTTTTAATTGGGTAGAGCTCAATGTACGTGCAAGTGAGGTCAAATGCTTACTGTGAAGGGTAAGGCCAGCAAGATAGATACCCTGTTGGAAGTCTGTGTAGACCACCCAACCAGGATGAAGAAGCAGATGAAGCATTCTACAAGAAGTTGACAGAAGTCCCACAATCCTCAGACCTTGTTTATTGGGGTACTAGACAACTTACTGGATATCTGCTAGAAATATAACCCAGCAGAGTTCTAGAAAGCAGTCTAGGAAGATGGCCTACGTGGAAAATAATTTCCTGACACAGCTGGTAAATTAGCCTAACAAGGGAGGTACATTGCTGGACATGCTGTTTACATACAGAGAAGGTCTGGTGGGTGATGTGGTGGTCAGAGGCTGCCTTGGGCTTAGTGTTTGTTAAATTATAGACTTCTTAATTCTTGGTGAAGCAAAGAGGACAGTCAGCAAAACCACTATCAAGGACTTCCAGAGGGCAGCTTGTTCAGAACATTAGTTGAGAGAATCACTTGGGAGAACTCCTGAAGGGCAAAGGGGTCCAGGAAGGCTGAACAGGCTCCCAGAAGGAAGCTTTAGAGGTGCAGGAGCAGGCTGTCCCCACATGTAAGATGAAGGGGCAGGGGAAACAGAGAGCCAGGATGAACATGAAGCTTTTGCTGGGACTTGGAGAAAAAAAATGAGAATTTACCACCTCTGGAAGAATGTGCAGGCAACTTGGGAAGAGTGCAGGGATCTAGTTAGGTCATGAAGAGAATATCAAAGAAGCAAAAACCCAGCTAGGACTCAACCTGGTTGCTGTTATACGAGATAATAAAGAAGGCTTTCACAAATACATTAACAAGAAAAAGAGAGCCAAGGAGAACCAGAGAACCACAGAATGTCAGAGGCTGGAATCTCTATCCTTTATTGGATGCAGCAGGGAATGTTGTCACCAAGGATGAGAAGCCTAAGGCACATAATGCCTTCTTTGCCTTGCTCATTAATAGTCAGATCACTTATCCTCAGAGTACTCACTCTCCATCATCTATCAGCAGTCCTGCTTCACAGGGGAGTTCCCAGACAACCAGAGGCTTGTCAGTGTAACTAAAGGGCCTGTCAGGCTGACCTTGGTTAAAAAAAATATTAAAGAATGGTTCATCCTGAGTGTACTCACATGTCATGTGAAGGACAAGAAGAAGATCAGGACCAGCCAGTATAGGTAACAGAAGGTAGATCCTGTTTGACCAACCTGATCTCCACCTGACTACTAGATGAGGGAAATGCTGTGGATGTTGTCTACCCACACTTTAGTAAAGCCTTTATCACTGTCTCTCAAAGCATCCTCTTAGAGAGACTGGATGCTCATGGCTTAGACAGGCATACCATTGCTGGGATGAAAACTGTATGGATGACTGGGACCGAGAGTGGTGGTGAATGGTGTTAAAACCAGTTTGGTGGCCTATCACAAGTGGTGTTCCCCAGGGCCCAGTTTGGAGGACATCTTCTCTAGTGTATTTATCAGTGATCTAGATGAGGGGATCAAGTGCACCCTTATTAAGTTTGCAAATGGCTCTAAACTGAGTGGGAGCATTGGTAGAAAAGCTCCACAGAGGGATCTGGACAGGCTGGATTGATGGGTTGAGGCCAATTGAATGAGGTTTAAAAAGGCCAAGGGCCAGGTCCTCCACTTGGGTCACACCAATCCTATGCCCCAGGTGTGGGGCAGAGTGGCTGGAAAGCTGCCCAGCAGAAAAGAATCTAGAGATGCTGACTGAAAGACATCTGAACATGATCCAGAAACATGATCAGGTGGCAAAGAAGGTCAACAGCATAGGAACAAGCTGCCAGGAAAGTGGTGCAGTCACTGTCTCTGAAGGTGTTAAAAAAACATGTAGACATGGCACTTCAGGATGTAGTCATGGTAGTTTTGGGTTGACAGTTGGACTTGATGATCCTAGAGGTATTTTCCAACTTTAATGATTCCATGATTCCATTATTTTATGATTCTATAAACAAATACTCCCTGTGTTTGTAGTGTGTAGTAGCAATTTAAACCAGAACCTCATCTGTCTTACAATATCTGACAAGATTTAGATGCCCTGGGAAAGCACAAAGGTAGATCTTTGTGTGCATGGGAAAACTGCAACACTTGGTGTAAAACCTTTAGACTTCAAATGACTTAAACATCAAGCTAAGTGCTTGATTTAGAGACCATTTGCTGTAAGACAAGCAGTGCAGGAGGGAAGAAAAGCTCAATGGTTAGGTTGCCTCCTGTATTTTGTAGCTAGTGACATGGAAATGGAAAGTAGAAGGAGAAGGAAGGACATTTGTTATTGCAGTAGTTAGGTAAAGGGAAGGGCAGCAGCAGAAGGATGTAGCCTTGACAGATCACTGTGTGTCAGTTTTGCCAAATACTGGGGTGAAGTGAGCGTGAAACTTGATTTCTCCACTATCTTTTGACACCTATAATGCTGGATCCTGGTGCAGCGCCAAAACATTTGAAGCAGGAGCTGGGACGGGGAAGCAGGGCAGGGAATGGTTATGTCCTCTTTCGGTTTTCTGCAGTAAAACTGGCTGATTTTTTTGCAAGATGACAGTGTCATTCATCATCAAATACAAAGGTCACTGGGAAGCAGTGGTGATCTGAGAATTATCTGCTCTGTTCACTATAGGCACAACAACTGTGGGTGCATCAGATTATTAAGGGCTGAAGATATGTACAGGTGTGGAAAGAAATAAAAATCCTACATGTCAGTGCTCTGCAACAACAGGTCGTGTGGCTGCTGACTTACTGCAGAGGTAAGGTCTCTGGTTAAGACAGAAAGCCTTTAGGCTATGAGATTACATTGCTTTCAAGGTGCTTACCTGAGTGAGGAGACTTGAGGGAATAAGCCCATCCAAATCTGTGTGAGACTCCAAGAAAAATTGTTCCACTTTTATAGCGGGAGGTCTAAGCAAATCTAATANCCTTTTAATATAAATATTAAATTAACTGAGTCTTCTTAGTTTCTTGTGTCGTGACTGGTAATAGGAGGAAGACTATAGCACGAACATGAACTTTGTAAACTCTCACCATGAGCTGTCTCTCTACTCTTCACCCCAGGGACAATTCATCTCTGACTTTATGAGTACAGTTCTCAGCAGACAGCTAATCTGTTTTATAAACAAACTGATTTCTTTTCCCTTGGAAAAAAAAAACCTAACAACAACAAATACATGGACAATCTACAAAATCAATGTTCCAAAGAAGAAGCAAGCAGTCAACCTTGGCATTTGGTTTGGGTTTCTTTACGTTTTCTTGGTGACATCTCTGCAAATCGCCAGCTGTTCAATGAAAGGCTATGCATCATCTTTTATTTTTCCCACGAAGGAGAGTTAAAGTTACATTTACTGTTTGAGAATCCAGGAAAATTACATCTTACACAAGAGTTGTATTTGTATCTATTCTAGTCGGTGGGAATGTTAGAAATCAGCAAGGAAAGTGCATGGGTGGTACTTTTCACATAAATAAACCCCATGATTTATTCCTACTGTATGAAAGCCAATAAAATAATTATTTTCTCAGTAGCTACATAAAGCAAAGTCTCCTGCTCTGTAGTGCTCCCTTGCTGCAAGGACTTGTAAATCTTATTTTGATCTGAGGCCGTCCTGGTTTTGCTGGGACAGCATCCCGGGACAGCATCCCGGGACAGCATCCCGGGACAGCCATGGGCTGCAGGTCGTCAGCAGTTGTGAGCCAGCCAGGAGACCTTTGCTTGAGTTGGCTCGCAGGTGTATCCCATACCACACTTAGTAATCATGACAGCTTCTTACTTTATACTAATTATGAATATCAACAATAGGCAAAACTATAAAAATTATAAACATCTATAAAAATATATAGCGTGAATTGTTATGCAATATATATAATTATGTATTGTATATTTTTTTTATTAATCCGGGAAGAAAAAAAGACAATTTCCGTCCCAAAAGCATAGACAACATTTACAGGTTCTAGGTATTCGGTTGGGAACATTGGCCACAATAGGTAGTTATTAACAATCAAGTCAGAACGTTTAGAAAGTTGGAAAAGAAACAAGCCACAAGCAGCGTTGTCCAACTATAAAGACGGCAGGCAAGATCCCAGAAAATCTAGGAAAGCGAAGCCCAAAAACTTACTCACGAAGCCGGTGTGCGGGAGTGGAGGATTGCTTGTGGTATGAAGTCCAGGAGTCGGCCCGCAAAACTGCAAACACAATCGGCGTGCGGAGGCACGAACAATGCCACCAAGCGACCAGCGCCGCAGGCCCCGAGACCGGCGAGGGCGCCGCAGGTGTGCAGCTGAGCTGTGCTCCAGCCCACAGCACCTTGACGGCCGGCAGCAGGGAACGGCAGTTTTGCGGCAGGGTCCGGGTAACGGGACCCACGGAGAAAAGCCGTGCGTGCTTTTGGATCACTCCATTTACTACCTCCCCAGACAGCTATGTCCATGGGCATTAAATACTGAGCGGGAACTACTCAGCCTATAGAATTCCAGCGCGGGAAACTCGCGTGGCCTGGGTAAGTTCCGTGGGCAGGCAGCAGCTGGCGGAGGACGAAGAGTGATCTTTGGAATTCTTTTGCGCCGTTCTGCTTTTCCCCACTCAAACGGGTAAGGAGGGAGCAAAGCAGGGTTTGGGGGCTCTCTCCCACCGAAGTTTGCTACTGAGAAGACAGACTTTGTCCCTTAGTGAAATTCTTAAAAAGAGTGAGCCTGTTTCTCATGGTAGCTAATCATAGACAGCGACCTGGAATTCTTCTGTACCTTCTGCCACCTGCTCCAGGGCTAGGACTCAGTGAAGCCCTTTGTAGGTGAGGTTTGTCAGATAGTCCCCACCTAGTGGTGCTCCACTGCCTGCAGATACGTTGCTTAGGGACAACATACTGTGAACTGCAGCTTCTGCCCAACCCGTGTTTGGAGACGTGTGTTGGTTTGAGCTAATTGGAGAATTTGAGAAATTAAACACTGTGCCACTTCACCCAGTTTTGAATGAGAGAGAAGCAGGTTGTTTTGAGAATGTTCCCAAAACATCCAGATAAGGCAGTGTGCTTGCGCAGTTCAGTCGGCTCTGGGTCTCGGGCAGGCTTCACCAGCTTCTTTCCTTTGTCTCTCTGCCTTTGAACTAATTCAGAGTAAAATTACTAAAACCATTCATTCCTTCCTGCCACTAATCTTTCTGACCGATCTTCAGCTTATCTGCAGCATCATCAAGTGGTGAGATAAAGCTGGGGGGAAGGGGAAAGGTGGTAGGGGGGGTTTGGTTTCCCTCTCTTGGGGATTTTGGTCTCCAGGAGGGGTGTGGTGTCTGTATTTCTTTTTTTTTTTACTGTATATTTCTGTAAATATCTGTTATATCTTGTAAATATTTGCTTGTATATTTGCATTGCTGTAAATATAAAGCTTCATTTATTAACTTCCAGTGTGTTTTTCTGAGTTTTAGCCGGGGTTCTAAAAGGTGGGGGGGCAGGTCACTGCAAACCCACTACAAGACGACAGAAGTAAACTATAGAGGCTTTTAGGTGTGATAAAGAAGGATCTGGTTCACGTTGAAAATAAATAAGCAGTGCCATAGGAGGGCAGAGAAGGGGCAGTGAATTGGGAAGTTGCTACACGGCGGGTGTGTTTGTTGTTGATTGCAGTAAGTGTTATGTCTGCTTTCCTCCCACCAACAAAAAGGTGGGAACTGCCAACTGGAAAGAGGGGTGGAGGTTCTTGTCGCGGGGGGTGAGAGGGAGGTGCTGCAAGGGGCAGCAAGGAAAGCCTGCGCTTCTGCCGAGCTCAGAGAAGAAGCCGCCTGTTGAAGACCCTCGGAGTCACAGGACGCAAGCGCACAGAGGCTCGGCCTTTTGCAAGAACTGTTTTGTAAAATTTGTAGTTTACTCACTGTTTATTCATAAGGAGATCATTTTAAAACCCTGTGCCATGATTGTATCGGTGTGTGGGTTGGTGGAGAGCAGACTCGCCCCACACCCGGCGCTCTTTGCCTTGTATCTCACAAAATAAAACTAGCGCATTTTTGGGCACAATTGGTTTGGGTGGCTCGTTAACATCTCATTGGGGCTCATTTATAACATAGGTATGAGTCAATCTACAGGTTCAGCTGCTTAGCTTACAGAAACAGGTCTTAACACCAAGATTGAGTATACTCACCCAAATTATGGTCCTTTGGAGGAGAAGGTGATTATAAGCATCGGGAGATACTGCTGAACATTTTGAGCTACAAGCTAAAGCCAGGTGCAGATAAAAATTTTCTAGCAAGATGAGAACTTTTGGTCACACCCATGTATGCTCCTTACTATGGACTAAGAGTATCCAAATTTCTCTAACAACAGACTATATCTAATAGTCTTTGGCAGGTTTTCAAGACACTCGAGCTTCTACCATCGGTAGTGTTTTGTACTGAAACCTTACAACTTGAGGAAAATGAGTCTTGAAAGAGCTGCTCAAGGTTCTTTTCATTACTCATATTAACAAAGCTTGAACTTTGGTCTAACTTTACTCACAAAATCTTTGAAAATGTTTTAGCAGTTCCACACTTTGCGTATTCATCTTGCTGTCACAGCCATGGGAATGTACTTCGCTCCTGGCAGAAGGTCCTAACACTCTCCTCTTTTTTCCTTTGGGAAACAAAACAAGAGTCTTCAAGCCTCATGCATCTGGTAAAGATGTAATTTTTTTTTTTCTCTGAAAGGTGTATTTTCATATTTTTCTCTTTAAAATGTCACTGTTGGTAGATTTAAAACAATCTAGGTTCTTTACAGTATGAACTGCTAATCCAGTTTCCCAGACTACTTTTCTGTTGTTGTGTAGTTACATCTTCTTCTGTCTTATTTTCCCATTCTGTGATGAAGTAGGAAAACAGGTTTCCATTCAATGGAAATGAATGCCAATAACCTGGGGAAAAAAAAAAAAAAAGAAGAAAAAAACCCCAAACAAACCCAAAACAACTCCATTAGGAGTATGTTTTTACTCAGTCTCAAAATGAACACAGTCTACAAGTAGGACATTTCTGCAGCAGTTCGAACTAGTCCATCTTGCACTCAAACAGAAATGGTACTTGAATTTGTAAACAAACTGCAGCTCTACTGTGTCTGGATAGATTCAAACCTCTCTAAATAACATGTTTAGGTCCAGAACTCCATAATAATGGTCACTGTGCATGGAATTTCAAAAGTTTGGGATACATGAAAAAGATGTATTCAGATCTAGCTGAGCACTAACCTATAAATACTGGTACAGCAAATCAACAGGCTCTTCTTCAGATCTGATCATCCCAATTTCTTATGCAACCAAATTTTCCTCTTCTTCAGTTTCTAAAGGAAGTGGGAAGGTGGAAGAAATTATATTGTTTGTTTTTTGGAGGAACCATCAGGCTATGTCTAGATTGAATATCCACACCTGGGTGCTGAGAGACGTTCTCACATCACACAGTATAGTCATTATTACCAGCAGACAGTTCTGTGCTTTTATCTTTTTAACCTATAAACCTTTTGCTTTTCAAGACAGTAAAAACTTATTACTCAGTTTTCAGAAAAAGTTTCCGTTCCTTAGCAAAAGTCATCTTCTCTCCAGCTCTAATTTTTTCAAGTACCCCACTATTCAAGTAAGCAAATCTGCTTGACATGTATTTTTTTCCTGCTGTAGAAGACACTTTCCAAGTTCACGTGCATTTCTTTTTACCAGTATAAAAGACATTTTTCTTGGGATGCGGAAGCACACACATTAAGAGCAGCATTTGGCGCCTCTGGATGACTGTTTTCATGTTTTGCCATAACAATTATAAGGGATCTCTGCACCTTCTAGCATGCAGCACATTGCATCCTTTCATACAGTTTGTGATTTAGTATGACTCTTTTATTCATGGTCTCTGAAATTAAGGTGTGGGTTCTCTCATCACTGGCTGCTGTCTTCCTAATCCCCTTGTCTATTGTTGTGTCTAGGGACAGGAGTTCCTGGGAAGACTTTCATCAGAATTTCCAGATGTTATGCAGTAACAGGATTTAAAGTTTAGTGGAGTTTTCCCTTCTATGATCTGCATTTCTGCATGTATGTGTAGTGTGTGAGTGCAGGGTGTGTAGCTGTGCATCCATATACGCATGAAGCAGATTAACACATAGTAAAGCTCAGTGGACTTCAAGCATTGCCAGAACCGCAGTGATTGTCTCACTATGTATAAGTACCTGCAAATATATGGCACAGATTGTTATAAACTTTACAACTGGAACCAAAACCACAGAATCGCAGAATGTTAGGGGCTGGAAGGGACCTCAAAAGATCATCCAATCCAACCACACTGCCAGAGCAGAATCTCCTAGAGGAGGTCACACAGGAACACACCAGGAAGCTCTTGAAAGCTGCCTGGCTTCACACACCCACCCAAGGGCAATGCCGGGGGTTGGGAAAGGGGAGCGAGGGGGTGACTGAGGGGAGGAGGGAAACTCCACTGGAGCCTGATCCAGTGTCCTGTCACCCTCACGGTGAAAAAAAATCTTCCTTGTGTTTCCATGGAATTTCCTATGCCTCAATTTCCATCCATTGCCCCTTGTCCTGTCATGGGGCATCACTGAGCAGAGCCTGACTCCATCCTCTTGGCACTCACCCTTTACATACTGATAAGCATTAATGGAGTCACTCTTCAGTCTCCTCCTCTCCAAGCTACAGAGCTCCAGCTCCCTCATACTCTCCTTGTAAGGAAGGTGTTCCACTCCATCAGTTTTGTTTCTCTGTGTTGGACTCTTTCAAGCAGTTCTCTGAGGTCCTTGAACTGAGAGGCCCAGAACCACACACAATATTCAAGATGCACCCTCACCAGGGCAGAGTAGAGGGGAAGGAGAACTGCTCTGGACCTACTAATCACAGCCCTTCTAATCCACCCTAGAATGGCATTGGCCTTCTTGGCCATGAGAGAGCACATTACTCACATTATTCATCACCCAGTACTCAAGAGAAATGGGAATGTAAAAATGTTTAAACAAAATGTACAATGAGTGTCTTTACAGAAATGCATTTATAATTGTCTTCTTTCCCCCTCTATTGAAATGTTAGCCATATCAGCTTCATTTACTGTCACTTTTCAAGTACCATCTGTATGATTTGCAAGATACCATTGTCATTCTTCATTATGCAGACAATTCTGTAATCAAGACACAGACTGTAATTATTAAAAGACATATGACTGAAACAGAAAAGTGTGGGCATGCTCATTTATAGTTACAAAATAATTTATACTACCTTCATATCTGTAATTGCTAATCTGTCCAGGAAGCCAAGGGCTTTTTAGAAGAAACTTAACAAAAAAAAAAAAAATTTTAGAAGAAACTTAACAAAAAAAAATTTTTTTAAGAAGAAACTTAACAAAAATTTAATTTCTTTTTTTCATGGCAAAGTTAAACTTTGACTTCACACCACCATATGCAACATTTTAAAATAACCATTTTGCAAGATGACAATGAAACAGAAATTCCTGGAACAAAACTCTTAGATCAGCATACAACTGAAAAAAATCTATTTTTATTTTCAAATCACAGGTTTCTTCTTCTAACACTTCTAACAGCAGACATGAAAATACAAGGTTTGGAAATGAGATTCATGTTTTGTTCAGCAGTTGTGGGACTGGATTTTCACTGCCTTTAAGAAAAGAAGGTTAAGGTGCTTGAAGTCACAGATGTCCTGAACATCTGGCAAAGAAAAACAGCCATTGATGTCAACAATACACTCAGTGGAAACCTTAATGGTAAAGTAGTGGCAGCTGACAGTCCTGCAGCTGCTTCCTAATCACTCCTGCTAGTTATCTGCAGGGATGGCTTTGTGCTTTGGAACCACACCACAAAGCCCATATAAGCATCCTAATATGTCATGCAGTGGCTGTAACAACTGCTTTTAAATTTCCAGTCAGTAGAAGATACACTGGAAAAGATCCTTGCTTGACTTCTGTTACAGATGGGAGACACTTCCCCACCAGCCCTGGAGGGGGATTCGAGGCCTTGTCAGGCAACAAAAAATTACAGTTTAGATCAGCAATTAATGAGATCCCTTTAAATTGCCCAAAAACATTAATCTGAGTCCTCTGCATCTCGTAAGCTCACAATTGTCTGCTTTCCATTGTTTATTTCCAAACACAGAATTTTCATTTCTATTGGAGTTCTACAAATATTTTAGTTCTTACTTCTGCAAACCCCTTTCTGTACTAAAATCCCTTCATGATACATCACTCTTCACCTTTCCTGTAGCCAACATCACAGAATCACTGATTCACAGAATGTTAGGGGCTGGAAGTGACCTCAAAATGTCATCCAGTTCAACCCCACTGCCAGAGCAGGATCACCTAGAGTAGATCACACAGGAACGCATCCAGACAGGTTTTGAGTATCTCCAGAGAGGGAGACTCCACAACCCCCCCAAGCGGCCCGTTCCAGTGTTCCATCACCCTCACAATGAAAAAATTCTTCCTCGTGTTTCCGTGCCTCAACTTCCACCCATTGTCCCTTGTCCTATCATTTGGCATCACTGAGAAGAGCCTGACTCCATCCTCTTGGCACTCACCCTTTATGTATTTATAAATGCTAATTCATCCAACATGTTTTGTCCAGGCTGCATGCAGATTTTGGTCATTGTTGTGTGTGCCTTAATAACATACATGATTTCACAGCATTTTGCCTTTAGTCCTCACACATTTTTAGGGCCTTCATCTAAAAAGCATTTTCAGAAATGAGTTCTGAATCATTCCTACTAATTTGCATCAGATTTTCAATGCTCAGGCATTTATTGTTAATACATAAAACCTTCATGCAGCAACCCCACTAACTAAAATATAAATAAGCCTACAGAAGATGTCTTCAAGTGGTCATGTATCACCATGGATACTTTTTACTGTGTTACAGTTTGCATTAATTCTTCATTGTCTTCCTATTTTTTATTTTTATAAATAGCTCTGCAGTCTAGAAATGTGTTACAATTTGTGTCACAGAGAATTCATTCTTCATGCTGTACTAGGAAGTTACTGGTCTTCTGGCTTACACTAATTAAAAATTATGAGACTTTTGCATAACTTTTACATAACTTTCAATAGGAAAATGCCATGCACTAGATATCTTGGGGCCAAGCAGATGGGGTATATTGCATAGTCAACAACTGTGACAAATTAAGTTTCCAAATACACGTGTGTGTGAGGTGGAGAACATCACAGCTCATACTGGTTGTGGATCAGAGCTACATAATTCTTATTTGGGGACACCCCTGCTACAACCATTCCAAGTCTCTGTTGTAGGAAATTATTAACATTGTGAAGTGAAGGTCTTGAAACAGAGGCATAAATCAGCCTGTAGTAGTTATATAAGCAATGAGTTCCTAAAGGCAAATAGCATTCATTAACATTGCTTAAGATACTTTTCTTGAGCATTATGTTAGCTTGGAGAGAACTAGCAAGGAGTCTTTCTTCTATGTTAGTTAAAATCACTGCCAAAAGTTCAAACCTTTATCTGTTTAACTCTCTGGCAAGGAGCTTCCAGGAAAGCTCATTGTGATCTGAAGACATCTTGATTGATAAATACTGGTAAGCTACTTTCTTGTAATTTGTTCTGGTCCTTCACATAGATGTTTATTTTATGCAGGACGTTTCAGCAGGCTGTCAGATTTTCCAGGCTGCATCATCCAGATGTTGGCTCTTCAGAGGGTTTTCTGCACCATTAAGAACAACTTAGCATTAGCAAAATACTAAGACATTCTAGTGCTCTCAGGCACCTCTCCACCTACCTGAGGCCTAAGTATCACTGGTAGGATGCACCTTAAAGCACAGCTGGGTTTGGATAGCCTACCTGACAACCTCAAGGAGTCTGCATCAATAAAAACAGGCAGACTGTTTTCAGACAATGCTGATTGTCCAGTTTTCCCAGATTAAATCTGTGGTGAAAGTATTTAGAAACCCATTTACCACCAGAAGGAACCTGAAAATTCATATTCTTTTCTGATTTTCCTAGAATCACAGAATTGATCAGGTTGGAAAAAACCTTCAAGATCATCACGTCCAATGTATTATCTAATCAACTAAACCATGGCACTAAGTTCCACATCCAGTCTTTTGTTAAACACTTCCAGGGATGGAGACTCCACCACCTCCTTGGGCAGCCCATTCCAATGGCCACTCTTTCTGTGAAGATTTTTTTCCTAACATCCAGCCTAAACCTCTCCTGTCCTGCAAGTGACTGGTGGGAACAGGCATCCCGAGGGGTAGTAGCAATGCTGGAGGAGATTTGCGTATTTGTCATTACTGATGGGTCTTGTACTCAGTTTTAGCATGGGTACTCATTCTGCTAGACCCAGTTGAGGTAGTTGAGTCATACTGCTTCAGGATCACGTAATGCTGGGGAAGGTGAGACAAATGACCCTGAAAGAGCAACACATTGAGCTGTATCAGTATTTGGACATCCTGAAGAGGAAGACTGTGGTGAAAAGGAAAAAAAAATTAAAAAATCAAGCTTTGTCTGTCCTCAAAAGCTGTCACCATTGTGCAGATAGCCTTTACACTGGCACCACACTGTGGGCATTTGCTACTGCTGCACCTGTGTTTTTGAGAATAGTTCATCTTTTGAAGTAAAACATCTGAAAAAAAAAAAAAACAAAAAAACCCCAAAACTCCCACATTTATCCTATGGTATAAAATAATCCAGGCATTCTGAAAGGTCAATTGCCACCTGGCCTGCCTGTGGAAGGCAGTGGGGGAGTGTCATGTCAGGTGCTGGGCTCAGGAGGGGGTAGGAGGCTGGTTGTATTGCCTGCCTCACCCCAGAATCAGCTGGATGTGGATTCTGAAGGAGCAGGGTCTAAGCTTCACAAAAAGGTAAATGCTTCTTTCTCTCCTCGGGAGTTGTCTCTTTTCCCAGTGGAGTAGCTTGGCCTGGCACCTTCCTGGGGGTAGAGCCATGCACTATGACCCTGAGCCTTAGTAATGGCAATGGCAGCCATCCAACACTGGGCCCGTCTGGGCTTCTGGTGCCCCATATTACCTCCTCTCAACTCTCATCTGTGCCAACACACATCATTAAGTACCAGTAGTGAAAGTGCCTTTGCTTTCTTTCTGTTAACACCTTTGCATTCAGACTGGCAGGACAGACAGATTTATGGGAGTGTACTTGTGAAGACCTTCTTCACCTTTGTTGGCCTCAGTCTCTCCATCAGGGCTCAAGGATCTGGGTGGCAGTCTGTGTCTTCAGCATTTGCATCTGTGCCTGCAGCAATCTGAGTGCCTTAGTCAAATTTTCATGTGTTGACTCACCACAACCAACAAAGTTCAGGATCTCTAAAGATACAGGCACTTATTTGGGAATATAAATATGCATTCAGACATCTGACTAACAAGGTTATCTTGTTAGCTTGTATTAGTAACTAAAGAACATAAATAATGCTAGGGTTTATGTGAACATTTGTGTGTGTGTGTGTGTGTGTGTACGCGTGTGTCATACTGTTCTTTATTCTCCACTGACCACAACATGACATTTTTGAGCACAGCATTATATATGTTAGAAAAATAGAGGAAAGAGGAAGCAGATGGCAGATCAAATCACATCAACATCTGAACATTTTACCTACCTGTGTTTGGAGCAAATGAGTCCCCATTCTTTTCTCATCTTACAAGAAAGCACTCCCATGGCAGTGAAGGGCAAATAAGCATCTTGCTGCCTGTCTCTGTGGGGCTGGCAGATGCAAACTAGCTCAGGGGCAGCTGCAGGGGAAGAGGAAAAGAACACAACTCAGAGAAAGAAGTTTCTAGGACTGTTATTAGAAAGGCTTGCAGACATCTGGCTTTCCAAATTAAGAGCTTCCCAACAAACAAAGAGAGCTCTTTACCATTCCTAGAAATTTCCAGGCACACCTGGAATCATCATAATCCCTGATTCTTGTGCCACATGGCATATGCTCACCTGCTACTGTGTTTAAATGCCCACTGGACTGTGACTTTGGCCATCCACACAATAACTGTCTACTCCTTGTAGTCTTCATGTATCTCACAAATAGCACATGTAAATAGCATAATTATGTCATGCTGCATACTACCACCAAAGAAGAAATCTATTAAGCATAAGCTGTTTATGAATTTCCTTTCTGTCTGTGGCTTGTCTTCCTTAGACATCTGTTATTTGCTCTACCTCTATCAGAGAGAGCAATAGGCTCCTTAATGTCAAAGCTTGGTCTTTTTAAGATCAAAGTCTTCTCGTTTCACTAACATTTATTAAAATGAGTTACTCATCACTGAAAACTCTTGATAGTTTAAGAAATATCAATCTATTGTAATTAAACACCAGCTGCCTGCTTGTAATTTAGAAGGATGGTAATCGTCTGTTTCAGATCACATATTGTAACTAACTGTGATTCACAGGAGCTCTTTTAAACAATTTTCCAATGACTGATCTTGCCAAGTGCTGAAAGAGCCTTTCTGTGAAACTGTAGATATGTCAAACTCTTCATGTTCATAAATGCTGTACTGCTTTCTGGTGGAGTAGCTGTTTTGTTGACTGACACATGTTCTATATGACTGTGATCTTTTTTCCCATAGTTTCCATTTATGCTTGATATTATCCAAATACTGATTTAAATAAGGCACTGTAAGTAAGTACAACAGCGTCCCCCAGGTTGGTAACATCTCATTCGCCCATCTGATACCTCTGTTTTTGAGCTGGGGAGATGCAAATGCAACTAATGGAAAAGGATATCTCGGTGTATGTTAAGAAATATCTATTGTCAAATAGCTAATTATCAGTTTATGAAGCAT
Organism: Psilopogon haemacephalus; assembly: GCA_013396835.1. Classification (NCBI taxonomy): domain Eukaryota; kingdom Metazoa; phylum Chordata; class Aves; order Piciformes; family Megalaimidae; genus Psilopogon; species Psilopogon haemacephalus. Next base: position 118,240 of record VWZI01016706.1, read on the forward strand.
AAAGTGAGGGATGAATTCTTGACATTTGAGAAACTGCTGAGCAAACTCAGAGAGAAAACATTGGGAAACTTCCTAAGATGCTGTTTTTTCTTTCTGGATAATTCTACACAGTTGGAAGCTCTCTTTGCAAATTTGAATGAGTCACAGGGGGTTTTTCAGCAACTGAAGATGCTGAATATAAATGAATGTGTCCATGTAAAATGGACACTGAAAGTGCCTGGGCTGCTTAAAAAAATGAAAGCTAACTGTGTGAAAATCAGTGGATTTAGAAAATGTTTTGAACTAGGTCAGAAAAAAAGCCTGTGGTTCACTTGAGTGCTCCCTTGCTCAGTCATTTCATGGGAGCAGAAAACTAGGTCCTATCTATTCTAATGCCCTGTTCTGGGTAATAGCAGTGGTATACAGCTATGATGAGTCAGAACAGAAGGAAAACATACCACAATCTCTTCCCAGTGTGGTTGCACAGCTTCTCCTAGCCTGTAGCTCACAGGCCTTTTCACTTGGTCTCATTACAATGATTTATCTTCTTGCTTACACTTGTCTTTTGCTAATATGGTTATGTTCTTTCAATGCACCTGGCTCATTTCAGGATTGCTGCCTCTGCCAGGCAACTCTCTCACAGGCTAATAAACAGTAGCGGGAAGAAGACAAGGAGGAAAAGACTTCATAACGTAATGAGGACAAGCTCTTAACTGCAATTATTCATTCAGTGCCTTTGTAACAGGGTTTATATATTAAAGCTTATTATACTGATACTGATAGAAAGATGATCCACCAAAATCCTGCTTCCAAAGTGGTGACATACAGGAAACACCTGCACCCATTCATCTTCATGTTCTTGTTCCATTTCAAAACCATCCAATTAACTATTATTGCTGAAACAAGATGCTAGAAACATTTTTTGAAGTGGGCTACAGGGAAGAATTATATGTAAACTGTGATGAGTATAAAGAAATAGTGGTATTTAGTTAAAAAATTATAATTTGCCTGTCTCCTGACTATTTACTGAATTGCTTCCTTCCAGTTAGATACAGTAATTTGTTCCATCTAGTTTAGTAATAATCTTTCATTTCTGTCTCTGTGTAAAATATTTAAGTAAACTCGAGGAAGACCAATAAAGTTTTAATTGATATTTCTTTGTTAATTGATAAAGTGCTTTATTTATCTGAGTTAAGGCTCACAGTTGATATGTGTGATGTTATACTTAAATCCTGAAAAGAATGGTCTTAATAAGAAACTGTCTGGAACAGAAGTTCTTTACTTCTTGCTCATATTCCTTGTTACTCTTTTATTACTAATCTTTTAAAACCATTAACCAGTAATAGCCAATAACAGCAAGTATTGTTCTTACGTTGTGTATTGTTTTCACATCATTTTGGCAAGGTCCTGAACCTTGTGTCTGAATAATGGAGATCAGTGCCTCACTTGGCAAAAGACTTAAAACCAGACTTCTCTCAGTTTCTTTTTAACTATGTGATCCTGATTTATTGATATTTGGAATAAAATTATTTTATTATTTATTTGGTTGTGTTTTGGGGTTTTTTGTTTGTTGTTGGGGTTGGTTGGTTGGTTGGTTTTTTTGTTTGTGTTTTTGTGTGTGAATAAATTTCCCTTTCTTTCTTCCACAGATAATCCTCATGCAAATAATGTTTTGCAGCTTAAAGAAGAGCGAATAAATTCTAAGGGTCCGAAATAACTGTGTCAATCAACAAGGAATAGACTCCTGCTCCTCCTTCTTGAGATTGCCCTTACAAGCTGCTTAAAGTCCTAACCACTTAAGTAAAAGAAAGATGTAAGTGTCTTGAAAGCAATGTAAACAGCAACAGGGATTAAGGGCTGCAAGAGTCCATTCATAAAGAACTATTTTAAAGCACTGTGCTTCATTGACAGTTACTTTTGTCATAGGTGGAAGTGCTTTACATAAGCAGCACTACTGTAATCAGCCAGAGAAGATCACTTTTCCCACCATCTTCTGCAACCTGTAAGTGATCTTCCCATTAGATTGTCATTATTTAGGTTGTTTGGTTTTTTTTTTTTAACTTCGATGTCTTTCTGGTTTAGTTTATAATATTTTTAGGCCATAAACATCTTGGTAAATGACAAATTGCTGGAGCTACAGGGCAAAGTGCATGCATGAAAGTGTGCCTAGCTGTATCTGCCACAGAGATTTGTTGGGCTGTGATACAGCCTCCCAAATGAAACAGTGTAAATGTTATAATTTAAGATATTTTAAATAAGATCAGACAGCATGCGAAGGAAGGTACTCCAGCTGTTTGCACTCTGAGCCTGATCTCAGAGTGTTGAACCAATAACTACATCATAAAATTATCAGTACTTAGTCTGTAGGGAACCAGTATTTTTTCATTTTCTTTGAAGTGCGAAGATAGAGACTGAGCAGTGACTTTTGTAACTTAATTCAGGGCACAGACTTGCCACATGTGCCTCTCTCCATTTGACCTGAGTTGATAACTGAGGCGAACCACACAGGACATCCTGCTGATTTGGACCTTAACAGACTGCTCTCAGGAATGTAACCAAAGAGCAGATCAGCTGGAGACTGCTCTGCAGCCCTGGCTCACAACTTCGACTGTGGAAGAAGCAGTATGCTATCTGATGATAAACCAATGAAAGACCAACAGGGCTAATGGTACATGTCTGGTAAAAGAAGAGCTGTTGTATTTTGACTGAAGATGCATCTTAGTGCAATGCACTCTGCTTTTAAATCCAGTAGCTGTGAAGTCTGCAATAGGCAGTTTCCAACATGCAGGGGCTTAGTGACCATGCCATGATTAGAGGTAACCAAAGTTGGTAATTATTTAGAAGCGTTAAAACTCTACAGAATGCTACAGAAAATCATTGTGTCTGTACTATGAGTACTAGTGTTGGTTGCTCGATGCTGGTCTTCTTTTGGTTTTCTTCATGAAAAGATTGGGACCAAAGTGAGGAGAACAGAGCAGAGTAAGCAAGTGTCCTGAACAGGTGGGAAATCCCTAAAACCACCTTTTGCTGACTCCAAAAAAATCCTGAGGACCCAGAAGTCTATACTGAAGGTTTCTACAAGTTCTGCAAAACTATCACCATATGTTCACAAGGAAATTATAGTTCAATGAATGGCCTTGATGGCCTTTGCTAATGAACAAGTATTAAATTTACCTGTGAGATCTCATGTGGGTAAGCAGAGCTGTGTAAATCACTCATGAGGCAAAGTTCAAAGCACCCTTTTGCTCCCCTTCTTTCCTTAAGGATAAGACAGGATCTACAGAACAACAAGGCTACCATCATACTATTGACTCTTAGAAAGCAGTTTTAAGTAAAATAATTGATAACTTTGCTGTATATTTTGATGAAAGCAGGGGATTTTGATTCCTGTGCTAACTTATTTAATCATGTAATCACAGTTTTGTCACTTTAACTCATTCATACAGTAATATAACAAAGCATCCATTTCTATGCAATACATAGAATGTTGATACTTTGAAGAGCTCTGTCATAAAAAGAGGAGGCTTGGAGAGACTTTATTGCTCTGTACAACTATCTGAAAGGAGGTTGTAGCCAGGTGGGGGTGTGGTCTCTTCTTCCAGGCAAGCAATGACAGAAACAAGAGGACATAGTCTTAAGCTGTGCCAGGAGAGGATTAGGCTGGATGTTAGAAAAAGATTATTCACAGAAAAAGTAATTTGCCATTGGAATTGGCTGCCTAAGGAAGCATCATCCCTGGAAGTGTTTAGAAAAAGACTGGATGTGGCACTTAATGCCATGGTTTGGTTGATTAGATGGTGTTAGGTAATAGGTTGGACATGGTGAACTCAAAGATCTTTTCCAACCTGGTTAAATCTGTGATTCTGTAAGAGCATGTAAATAGTTGAAGGTAATTTAAGATTGACTGGCTCATTTTGACTGTGCAATTAAACCTTCAAGAGGAAACTAACTTTTTTTTTTTTCTTTTTTTAAATGATGGTGCACATTAAGTGACATAAAGCTATGATGAATAATTCGTTATCCCATTTTCAGTACTATTTACCCATCTGTTTTTGCAATCTACTCTTTCTGCTCCTTTGGCAACAGGTTAACAGCTTATGAGCCATCACCATAAACACAAATTATAACTTCTTATTCTTTTGGCTAAGAGGCCAATGGTCATTCCATTAGTGGCTGTTTTCTAGCAGAGACTCTAAATGGTGGGCAAGGGCTGACCTGCCTGACTTTGATGGGGAAAATACAGCTTACACTCAAGATACTTGCAGCTAGCTAGATCCTATAATGATATCAAGCCTTATTTTTAATGTATTTTAATCTAAGCAGGTTAAATACCTCCAGTCTCCTACTGGCCTTATCTTGTGCCGGCAATGAGGGGTTCGCCGGGACATGGGCTGACAGAGCACTGCACTGAGATGTCTGGGATTTAGTTTTGCATCTTTAGTCACCAGAGTTAACAATAAGATAGAGTTTTCAAAAATTCTGTTTGTGATGCTCATCTCTTTCAGCCCAGATTTCCTGTATGAATATTTTGTGATGCAGCCTTGGTAATGTGCTTATACAGTAAACCT
>VWZI01016707.1:0-16133 GCA_013396835.1 Psilopogon haemacephalus
TTTCAAAAGGTGGGGGGGCAGGTCACTGCAAACCCACTACAACAGGCAAACGATCAGCAAAGCTTACTTGTTATCTGCTAGTGAAAGATGTTAGAGTGGAGCAAAGAAGTGAAAATGGCAAGGCAAAAGAGGGAAAAATTTTTTATACTTTGGCTTTTTATCCCTTTTAGCAAACTAATGAATTATATAAACTTTATTATTATTTTCTTTTTATAACCAATGATCTAATTTCTCATATTATAATATTACAATTTGCCTCAAACCAGCACAGTGAGACAAGTAAAAATTATCAAAATAATAAATGTGTCACAGGTTACTTTCACATTTCCATTTATAGTATGTTATTTTATTTTCCACAATAGCCAAGCAACATAAGAGGTTGTAAAAGAGTATCACCTTTTAAAATTGTTCATTTATCAAACACAGTTGCTTTCTGTGTGTTACTTGAAAACTGATTATACTCCCTGTTTACTACCTTTTGTTAGTATTAGTGACTGGATAAGGTCAGCTATGGTTTTTTGTGTTTTGGGGTTTTTTTATTTTGATTTTTTTTTTTTTTTTGTTGGTTAGTTGTTTTTTCTCCATTATATTTCCTGGATTTTTTTAAATGGACAATCATCAGTGATCAATGATAACAGAGTGAAGCTTTCAGAATTATTGGTATGCTTCAGAGAAGATAATATATAGATCAGTTTACAAAGAAGTCATTAGGCTGTTGCCTAGAAATGTCTTTTGGGCACTTAAAATACCCTGATTTTTCATGTCACATTTTGTTTATTATTAGCCCCAGACTGTTTGCTCAGGAGACGTTTCAAGACCGCATAAAATTTACTCCGTGTTTAGGAGAAATAAAAATTTTATGAGAATAAATGCTCAGTCATGAGCAATTTTTGTGGTGATGAGAAAAGTCTGATGAGTGTAGTCAGCAATGTTTTGGGGAAGAGTATTGATGCAATGGTAATTTTCTCACCGTTTAATGACAATGATATAAATTAGCTTAAGGTACTAAAAAATCAACCTTTTTTTGATGAGTCACAATTTGGAAGTAAGTAGTATATATATATATATCAGGAACATTTCACTTAACAGCATTTTAATTAAAACTCAGGGATTTAAAATATCAGTATATTTTGCTGTCTTTTAGGTTCAGAATAGCTTAGTCAAGCTCTGGCATAAACTTTGCCACATGTACAGTCACATGAATAAGATGTGTTAGGTAGTACACAAATTGATCTTTTAGTTAAATCTCTCCTTGACTTCGGTGTCCTCTCTGGACTACTGGAAATACAATATTGTCTCATAGTTCTGAAGGAGGTTTATTGACCTAAGCCAGAACATAGCACTCTTTCTGCCTAGGGTCACTGAAGAGTTGTAAGGCAGACTGGAATTGTTTGCTAAAATTGTTGTCAAGGCAGAAAGGAGTTGTTACCGTTTTAAAGACTAAGGTCCTAAATTGTAAATAATTCTTTTTTCGAGAGAATTTGAAAATATGTCCCAAGAGGGAGCTGAACAGAACATAAGAGAAAAATTTATCCCATTTCATTAAGTTGTTATTTTTTTTCTATGTAGTCTGAGGTTCAGAATGTTCTTGTTCTTTTGCTTGCTTGCTTTTCCCACTGTTCCTCCTCTCTGGTGTTGCCTGGTCTGTGCTGACCATTTGTTTAGGCTATTGGTAAAACTGGGAGCAGGGAAGAGAGATAGTATTGCCCTAGCTGGAAACAGCCCTCCGGACTTTGTTCTGGGGAGTTAGATGGACATTTTGTCTAGTTGTAAATGTATTTATGTATTTGTATGTATTTATTACCTTTTCTATTTAGACTACTTTCTAGTCATTCCATTTTACTTCCAAAATTCTGACTAGTGTGGTATAATTTATCTTTCCAGAGGGAGGGTAAATTCCAAACTCTAAATTGTGTAAAACCACCACAGGAGTATTCACAGGAGATTAAAATTTTCTTGGTGAAAACATCAGACAAAAATTGGTTCTCCATCTTTTCACTGTTAAAAATTAATTAAAGGGAGATTTCCAGATCTTTAATTTAATTTACAGGAGTTCTGGAATAGACTTCTTCAATGCCTTTCTATCTTGTCTGTAAACACTTCCACATTTGTACCATCACCAAATCAAACTCCATTCCACTGTAGAATGAATGTTTCGAAGGCTAAATGACTAACTCTCCATCCCTCCCATTCCCTCTCCTGTCCCCCAAAGGCATTTTTGTTTAGAAACCTTTCACTTATGCAAGAGTATCATCCTTAACCAGTCAGGGCTTTTCACAGCTGAGATGATAGAGGGTGTACCGCATACTCTTGGGCAGTATTGTCATTGGGAAACACTGACAGAAGATAATAATCACATTGAACTTTTCCAATAGAACACTGAGACTAAATAGTATGAAAGACAATATGCACATTATTAAGCATCACAGCAATCAGTTTAGTTATTTGCATATGGCTGGTGAAAGATATGGGATTTTGCAGGTGTATCCAGTTAGAAGGAGAAATAGGTAACAAGCATACTCATACATAGATTTAAAACACCTTTACAGATCCCCATATGTTCCTGCTTTGTTACAAACATGTTTTCTTTGCTGGTAGATTCCAATTATTTCATATATCCGAATCCTGTGTGAAGTTTAATACAGTTTCAACCTTCAGTTTCAATGGACTGTTTTAGACCACACTCTGAATAAGCAAGAACAGGCATAAGGAAAAAAGCCTGCCACCTGAAAATTTTCTTTCAGAGTAGTGATTTATGTTATTTGTTTTTAAATCATTGCATTTTAAAAGTATAGGAAAAATAATTTATTTGTAATTCTCTATATTCTCATCAGAGGATTTACTGTAAATATAACTATCAGCTGTTATATGCTTCCCAAGCGAAGTGAGATTGTAACTGTGTTTTGTTCAGTACATACCTATGTGAAAGGGACTATGATCTGATTTGTGGGGAAAAGGCTGATTTAGGTGACAATATTTTAAAATATGATATACAGTTGGTTAGATGTCTTTGAACAGCTTGAAAATTCTGTCTTAATAGTCCTGATGTTAGAAGGCAGGCTCTCTACATGAGGAGGGCATGTTTCATATTATTTATTCTTAAAATTAATATTCAGATAGATCACAATGTTAACCTTATTTGATTACTTCTGTAATTTGAGGTAAAAGGCCTTCCCTTTTTCCTTAGTACAAGTCCAAGATTTGGATACCTAGTGGATTTCTAGTTTGGGACTGGTGGTCAAGGGTGATTACAAATTTTACAGCTAGTCACATCCTCTGTAGTTGGGTGATTTAAAGTCCCTTCAACCAACTTGTTTGGCAATTTTCAGAATTGTAAAATTGTAGCACACAAAAAAGGAAAGTTACCTTGATGAAAAAGCGAGCAAACAAACAAAAAAACCTCAAGCCACTTTGAACAAAAGACATACAATGCTGTATGTGCCAGCACTTCTTTCTTGAATGCCTGAATGTTAAAATTTGTGATCCTTGAGCAGTGGGGAAGTGCAGTCCTTATTTTTCATGTGACAAACAGGATAAATGTGGTATAATTTTGTGAAACTTGTAGTGAACATAGTGTAACACTCTTACTCTTTCTGTACAATGATTATCTTTCCTGGTTTAATAAACTTGTCACCTGCACAGCAGTTTATAAAATGTTTAAGCTAATGTTACAGGATAACAAACTCATATAATGGTACTGCGGATACATAACGGTAAGTGTACTTTAGCATGCATAAATTATGGGAGTCTCAGTGAGCACCAAATGAAGCCATCCTCATAAGGGGAGGGTCTGAGTACCTCGGAGGAAGAATACATTCATATGACTGCTTCAAAGTGAGGTGTCCAGGTAAGATCCACAGCACTGGATACCTTTAAAATACAGATTCACATTTCTAAACCCTTGCTTTGGATGAGAATTACAAGTAGAAAGAAAAGCTACCGAGCAAGAATCAAGATTCAGGGTTGTGTCTTGATGCAAGCATTTCCTTACCTCAAGGACATGAGCCATCCCATCCCACTTTACTGACAGAGCAGCAGAGAATTCAGCTGACCTGGATTCTTGTTGAGGGAAAATCTCACTGTCAGTTCCTTGCCAGAATGAACACCGTGGAAATATAAACAACATGCTGTGCCTTAAACTTCTGAGCCTTCTTAGTTCTTTTCCTTTGCTCACTCACTCACTTCTATACCTTGAACTGCCATCTGTTTGATGTGTCTCACTTAATAGTAAATTTACTATCAAGCCTGTACAAAAAGGGGCAATATAGGGTTGCTCTGGCCCAGGAGCAGATGTAGCTCTGTATTCCAACTCTTTCACTTACTCCCTTGTTGCTGCAGAAGCAAATAATATGGTAGTAATTTTGTGCAAAATTTATTGCACAAGCACTGAGAAGAAAGTTTTTGTTTGTTTTGCTGGGGTTTTTGTTTTGGTTTTTGGGGTTTTGTTTGTTTGCTTGTTTTTGTCTAGTTCTGACTGCTTCTCTCCTCTCTTGGGGAGTACTCTTTGAGTCAAGGTGATACCTTGACATGGTACCTTTTCACTCCCAAATTATTTTAAAAGGCAGATTAAATAGGTCTTCTTAGCACAGAGAACAAATATTTCAACTGGCAGAGACTGACATGGAATATAAGTCTACACTTGCCATGTAATTCTATTGTTTGTGTGATCAGTACCATTCTTTGCCAGAGACAGGAGAGGAAAGTTAAGCAGACTCTTAGTTTTACTTACTATGGCCATTCTTCTAGTCTTACACTGTAACAGGCCAGAGAAATAATAACAAAGGAGCATTTAAATTTTCTTCAATTGTCCCATTTAAAGGCCTTGAAAATCTATTTAGTTTGTATTCTGTCTGGCATATTGATATTTGAATCCAAGTGCCTGCTTCCCCCAAAAGTGAATTTCAAGTGTATAAATAAATTGTGTAAACTCTTTCATGGCTAAACACTAGTGAAGTGAGAAGTAGAAAATGAGAAAGACATCAGGAAAATTGCTCAGCTCCTCGGGATGAAAAGAGTTCAGCACTAATCATTGTCCAGTTAGTTTACACACGTTTCTTGCTACGTTGTTATTACTTCTGTCCTTTTTTTAATGAAGCAAACATTAAAGTAATATTATTTCAGTTGAGGGTTGGTATCTATAGCTTATACCTTGTGATGTTAATTAAAAACATAATTTTTATGTACTTATCACAAAGGAAATATCATTTCATTAAAATCCAATTAGATTCAGACAATATCTGTAAAGACTACTGAATAACTGCTGTTTGAACATACCCTGCTTTGTTCTATTTTCATCACCCGAATAAAAGCAACCACAACAAACAAACCAAAGAAAAGGATTTTTTTTATTAATCTCTGAGGTTACAGATCCACTTGCATATAGAACAGTGTTTTATGTGAAAAACATACCGAAGATTTTACGTTTTACAGACTGCTGCATGAGTGACCTTATTTTAGAAAATCCATGTTTTCCTTCCCATATTTATATAATAAATTATATTTATTTTGGTGCAATGGATGTCTTTTTTGAAATTATTTATCTTTGATAAAGTAATTCAACATTGTGACAAATACTACCAGAATGCTGCAGAGTTTAATGGATTACCTCCTGTTAAGTGGTAAGAAGTCTGCATAGCACAAGGCTAGTGCAATACAGAACAAGAATGGTTCCTCCATTTTGTCTTGCTATAATTAGCCATCTTGTTGTACAGGCCGTTATCTTGCCATTGTTTTCCTCATTAATTTCCTTGAAAATCAGCGTGAATTTTTTCTACAAACTGAATCAGGAAATGTTCTAATACAGATTGGTTGAGCACTATTGTGTGTGATGATATTGCTTAATCAAAAATGTTTTAAATCATGTGAGAATCGCCTATTTTTACCCCAATAGATCAAGAAAGTGAGGAAGAAGAAGTGGGGAAAGTTCTGATGGTCGTTGAAACTGGGATTTGTCTAAATGTAATTTTGACTCTAGGCTGAAAAATGTTGATCCCAGGTGTAGCTTTTGCACTAGGTTCTTTGTTCGTGTGCTTGTTTGAGACTAATTGGAGTATTTTAATGAGCCAAATTAGATCACTGGTCGTAAAAAGAAAATAATGATGGAGTCTATGTCATTCACTGGTTTGCTGAAAAGGATAAAAAGCCAAAATGTAAACAATTTGTCCCGTTTTTTTTCTGGGATGCTTCTCCCTTTCGCTTCCCTTTCTCTCTACTCTAACCTTCCACTAACCTTGGCTAACAAATAACAAATAAGCTTTGGTGGTTTCTGTCTGGAAAGGAAGAAGGAGAGAGAAGGGGTGGCTTTGAGACCTTTCTGGGATTCCTTTGTTTGTCTATAACAAATAATAACAAATAAGCTTTGTTTTGGTTTCTGTCTGGAAAGGAAGAAGGAGAGAGAAGGGGTGGCTTTGAGACCTTTCTGGGATTCCTTTGTTTGTCTGGGAGGCAGTTTGGATTTCTGTACTATTTCTAAGTAATTGTAAATAATTGCAAATATATATTGTGTATATATATGTGCTTGTAAATTTAGCTTTGCTGTAAATATAGCTTTTTCTTAATTCCAGGCCATCTGAGCTAGTCTGGTAAATTTCAGCAGTGTGTTGAGGAAGTTCCTAACTCACTACAGTTTGTTTGTTTTGAAGTTTCTTTTCCCTCTGTTACCAAATCCATCTTATGGGAAGGCAGGCAGATAGTGATGAAGTCTTAACTGTCTGTGTCAGAAGGCTGTTTCTTCTGATTCAGCAATTAAAAATGAGTGCCACAAAAATTAAGATGCCCACACAGGAATAGCAGTTGCAGTGTTTCCTATCAGGAGTATCTGTAATCACTGAGGCAGGAATGCTGATTCAAGATGTTTGCAAAGACACCAATGTTGACAAGAAATAAAATAAAATGCTTTTTTTTTGTGCTAAATAACTGAAATTACAAAATTACAACCAAATAAAGGTTTGAAGAAAATCTACAAGAAGATCAAGGTTTCTGTCTTAGTATTTTGCAGACAACCAATACAATACTTGTTTGATGTCTGCCTTATCGGTAGTAAAAAAAAAAAAAAAAATTATTTGAGCATAGATTGTATTTTGATGATCCAGGTCATTGGGGAAAAGAAAGAACAGCTGATAATCTGCTGTACTAGGAGTATATACTGCAAAATGGGATTTCCTGGTTTTGGAGAAACTGGTGGTCTCGTGGGAATGAGTCTAGTGAGAGAATATCAAGATAAGAAAAAGTCTAAAAGGGAGGCTCATGTATTCTGAAATTGGAAAGAGTTGCAAGATTAAAGTAAATTGTTTTTTAGCTAAAAAAAAGTGTTATGCAATCAACTGAGGATTGGTGAGACAAAACATCTTCCTGGTAATAGAGAAGATAAGATGGTAAAGAAAATTATATGTTTTAATGGAAAAGCAAATCAATATACAATTCCAGCAGAGGATGTTTTAATTTTGCATATACATATTTCTACCTCAATTGAGCAAAAGTACTTGATAGCAAAAATAGAATCATGGTCTTCTTTCCTATAGTACACCCAACATTTTCTGACGTTACAATCCTTATTTCTTATGATACGCCCCATATTTTATCAAGTGGCCCATATTTTGATTTTGACTTCAGTTCATAACTCCTATAAAACTTTGAAACAATTGGGTGCTACATCTCAATTCAAAATCTTCTGATTAATTCAGACTCTGAAGTGAAGTTTAATATATATAAAGGTTCAGGAACAATATCAAGAGTACAGTGGGATTCAGCTCTAGCAAAGTCTGTTTGTTTTTGGTTTGACATCATGAGCAGAGACATTTTCAATGAACAAGCATGGCAAATAATGTTTTGTTAAAACAAACAAACAAAAAAACCACCACAAACCACCACAAAACCAAATAAACAAATAAACAAACAAACAAACAAAACAAAACAAAATTAAAAAAAACACACAAAAAGCCCACAAAGAAACACCCAAGCAAACAATCAAGGAATAATTCAAGGAATAGCTTTTTAAGATTTCAATCCAGACCAGAGGAAAGACCAGCCTCCTCCTTGATCCAGCTACCATATAAAAAGGCTACTGAGAGAAACAAGAGTGTACTGCTTATTATTATTGTAACTCTTCATTCCTGGAAGTCAGCATGGAATTTGAAAACTGCTGTGCAATTACTAAATAAATAAAGCTTAATAGTTGGGCTACACTAATCATCTCTGGCAAGAAAAGCTACATTAAGCTCAACATATTCTCTGCTTTCATTTAGAGAATTGCAGCTTTTGTTTCTCTTGTAAAACTGCATATTTTGCCAAAAAGTCAAGTTGCGATGGATATTTAATAGGAGTCTGACCTGCTAGAAATGGTTATTATGTATTGTCAAGACAGGAATAAACCCTGGCAATACTAGCATAGAGACTGATTCAGCTCTTCTGATAGTCTAACTAGTCCTTTTTTTTTCATTTTTACATCAGTGCATATTTTTGCAGCACAAAACCCCTCAGAATACAATGAAATATTATAATGCAGGCCCTATTACAAAACAGTAGTATTCACTCTGACTTCTCTAAGAAGCAGGCAATTTTTTCCATTACCAAATTAAGCTTGGAACTGTGTGAAACTTCCATTGTTCACGTATTTGTGTGAGAAAAGTGATAATTTCATTACTACGTTATTCAAAATTTGATTCAAGATGGAATGACACTTTCCTTTCTTCAAAACTGTCATATTTTATGGAGTATGACTTAAAGCAAAAATGATTGTATTCTTTCTGTCATCTTGTAATATCTTAGATTTTCCAGGGTATTTGGAGAATTTGCAAAGAGGAGGTATTTTTCTCATAGCTCAGGCTGAAAATCTAAGATTTAATGAAACTAGCGTATTTTAACAAAGATCCCTTTTAATGGGTGAAGGTGATTGTGCTAGTGCAGTGGAACTACAAACTTTTTAAAAAATACAAATTCTCTATTGCCATGTTTCTTAACTCAAAGCTGATTAAGTACGTTTTGTCTCTTTACAAAAAGAGGAGGGTGTGGCTTAAAAGTTAGATCCATATGAAACCAAAAACATCAGAGGACTACACTCCAGGAGGTTGCTGTGCAGAGATGATTCAGCATGTCTAAACACATTATCTTTACCTCCTCTCTTCAAGGCTGATAGCTAATCTGCATTTCATGACTGAGGTGAAACAGAATCTGACCAGAATATTTGAAAGAAACTGAAGAACCAAAATAGATTCAGTTTCGGTCCTCATGAGACTGCAAAGCTTAATAAGCTGTTCTATAGTGAATGCATTTCTGCATTTGAAACTTTTGATTATGTGGTCAGTTGGCTGGTTGTATCTTATTCTACCTCATGACATCTTTAACACAGAAGTGGGATACCTTGTAGAAAAAAACTCTAAGAAAGGTGCAAGAATTGCCGGAAATACTTCTTGAAAACTACTCCTTTGAGTTTATACAAATTATAATGGCATCAATAATTTTGATAATGTTGATACTTTACTATGGAGAAGCTAAGGGACTTTGTTCCATGAAGTAGAAATACTATAGAATATTAAAATCAAAATCATTACCATAAAATCGTATCTTTGTCCTGCTTTCCAGAGCTGCCCCAAATCCATGTTTTGGATTTTGTTGTTGATGGGCTTTTGTTGCTTTGTTGGTTGATTGTTGACTGTGCATGTTTGGAATTCTTTTCTTCTGGCAAATCTATAGGAAATATACCTGAGAAAATAATCATAGTAAAATTGTAAGCACGAACATTGCAGAACATGAAGATTAGTCTAATATTGTGTAGCCTGATTTTTTTTCCTGAAGGAATAATAAGCAATTTTCAAGGAAAATAGAGGCATTTTGAAAAGTTGTCAGACATTACAACGTTGTGTCAGCAAATACGAAGACTGGACTGAAGATGTTGTAAATTCTCTGACTAGACAAGGAACGTTGCTTCATAGACAATCAAACAGTTTCATGACATTGGCTGCCTAGAAAACTGAGAGTACTGAGTTATATTTGAGGAAAAATGATATTCCAGAAGGTGGTGGACAGGCTTTGGAAAGATGATCTCCTTTTAGTGATAATATGAAAGCCTGTAAGCCTATAAAGGATCTCAGAAAAGTAGGAACTTGTCATATCACTAGTTGCAACTATATTCAGGTGCCTATTTGGATTATTTCCTCTCTTGACTCATTCAATGGTCATTTGAAATCTGCAGGGGCAGAAAGAGGGACAATATTTCATAGTGGGTGGTGTCAGAACATTTACAATCCTCCTAACCGCCCTACTGAAGATAACCTCAGACCTCAAACACAGCTATGTGCCAGATCATGAAGATCTGTTCCTCTCTTGCCCTAGTGACCAAGGCAATACAGAGCTTTAAGATCTTCCTGAACTCTTGACTATGACTTATGTGCAGAAGCCAGGAACTATATAAGAACATGAGTATTAAATTATTTTTATGTGAAACTCTTCCCTTCACATGATGCTGATGATACTTCCCTACCATGAGTACTGATTTCAATATTTCGATCTTAAGCTTTTCCAAAACCATTAGGGAAGTCCCTTACATCAGATAAGTGACATTACAAATTGCAAAATGTTTCTGTTAAGTAGGGTTCTTTTTTAAATACATTTTATAAAGGACTTTACATATTGCAAGATTTTTCTATTAAGTAGAATTCTTCTTCTGTTTGCCATCTGTATTTCTTTGAGACCTTTATGTTCTATGGGATTTGGTTTTGTTTTGTTGGTTGTTTTTTGTTTGTTTGTTTGTTTTCTTATTTTATCACACTTCTCAAGTCTGAAAGCTTTGATTTTTTGGTATTTATTTTTAATGAAAAAAGAGATTCTAATGTTACCAAATGAGTAAGGGAGCTAAGAGTAGGCTTCAAATATCATGAGATTTATGATAAAATCACTGGGGTTGGCAACACTGCTTGAATCTGGCATAAGATCTTAAAGCTTTGAAGGGAAAAGTGTAGCTCATCAAACTTGCTTGGAGAGTTAAGGGAGCTAGGGGCAAGAGTTAAGGGAGCTAGGGGCAAGGGCTAATGGGGGTATCCTTCCATTTCAGTACTTCAGAGGAAAATCCACAAGATACAGTTCAGCAATTGTGCCAAGCAATGAAACTGCTTGCTATACAGAGAATAACAATTTCTAATTCTGTACTGAAACAAAAGGAATGCAGGATGACAGAACTTTAAAAAAACAAAAACAAAAACCAACACCAAAAACAGGTATAAAAATTGCTAATTTTCCAGAAAGGTTTTAGGAAAGAAATGTTATTTCATAGACTGGAAAACTGCTTCATGTTAATGTGATATAAAACATAAAATACTAAATACTTTTTACACATTGAAATGTTATTCTATAATGATCCTTCCTTTTTAGATGAAGCTAGGACAAAATTTGTTATTACATGTTTTCAGGGGAATTGTATATATATTTGTCAAAGTTTTAATCTGCCACCAAAAGCTATCCCTAAATTAATGAATTATACATGATAAAACATTAAATACATTTACATGTGTTACACTACAAAAATCAATTCTGTTACTTGCTGCTTTACCTTTTGTAGGTTCTGTGTTTTCTTGTTAGTATGCAAGGGTACTGTCCTAAATTAAATGTACAAGATAAAACTGGACAGACACCTTCCATCAAAGTTTTTTTTTTCATTCTCAATTCTTGAATCTTTGAAAGTAAGTTAAAAAAAAAAATAAATCTGTATTTATAAAAATTTCCACCAGGAGATCTTTTTCCATGCCTAGAGTGCAATTCTATTGAGAAAATATCATGTTCTTTTCTTTCTAATAGCCTTTTGGCTAAGCCATCCAAAATGAAAATGTCCCATGTTCTTGCACTCTAAGAAAGCAAAGTTATCTCATTTCTGGGTTTCCTTCAGCATTAGACAGAGGTGGAAATCCTCTAATGCAAAACTGTAGTGACTTAAGGCATGTCTCTCATGGATGTCACTGTTATTCTACTAGAAATCACTACCTCCATGGCTTTGATGTCTGCCTATGTTCTTCAACTACTCCAGAAGCATGTTTGACTACCCTATAAATTAAGTGGAAGAGTCCTGCACTTAAGTAGAAGAGTAGGCTTTGCATAATCTTTCAGTGTTCTGAAAACACACAGAAAAGAGTAGGAAACTTCTAGGAAGTGCCAAGCTCTTCAACTATTTTGTTTCTATAACTTCAGCAAATTAATTTCTACCTCTTCTTTTTCAGTCTAGTGAGAATTCTTACTCCTATAGTTATTACTGACATATACGATGGGCAAGTACCTCTCTTTAGTGCCTTTGTGACTCTTTTTGCTTTGCTTTTTGGTTGTTTGGGTTTTTTGTGGATTTGTTTGTTTGTTTTTGTTTTGGTTAGTTTTGCTATTGGGCTTCATATTTCACAATATACTTAAAAAAAAAACCAAACAAGTTAATCCCATGCTGAGGAGGAAAACCACCATTTAAAGCTTGTGATTTCCTAGCTTTTGTCACTCCTTTTTTTAAGCACTTGAAGCATACAGGAATGCATGTATCAATACATAAACCATCAATGATTTGTGTTTGTAGATATAACTGGTGAAAACCTTGACCTAAAAATATATGTTTTAAATAGGTATATAATGGGTTTTGTAGGAGCTTGTGACTCATAAGTACCAAGAGGTACTACAGAAGTGTTATTATGCTTCTGCAAGTGAAGTTGTTGGCTGTGTCTCTAACCCAGAGCACTCACTGAGGAGTGGTAAAGATCTAGCTTATTCTCTTTCCAGGCTGGTTACTGGATGCAGGCCACTAACCTGGGGTTTGCAATTTACTGCAAGAGTCTAGCGGCAGGCAGATTCTTTACCATCCCAAACTCTTGCAGGAGAATGGCAGGGCACCTGCATGGCAGCAAGCAGGTTTTATATGAAATATTGCAGAGCAGTAAGCACTTAGAGCTCTCAATAAAGAAGTATCTGCCACTAGCATCCTGATTTTTGTGCACCAAGCATTTATTCCATGCTGTGGGCTAAAGACCTGCAAAATCTCAAGTTAAATAACAACATTTTTAGTTAGTGTTGAAATGTTGAAACTGGAGGAAACAAAGTGCTTTTCTCATAGTTAATTAAAAAATATTAAATTAAATTAGTATGCATAAAGACTGTGGAGACTTTTTTTTTTTTTTTTTTTTTTACAGGCTGGTAAGTTACATACCTAAGTTTGAGTCCAGTGTGAAATTCATTACTTCAGTTTTGAAGCCCAGAAAAGTCTCATGCAGTGGAAGTGCTGATAGTTCACTTATCACAGAGACTGTAGTAGGTGCCACTGTAATAATCCATGCTCCTATAGTCATCGTCAACTTTTTTATACCCTATAGAAGCGGTAAATAATACTGGGACAAAATGAGTTAGGATACTTAGGAGTCACTGTAGCAAAGAGAATCAGAACAACAAAAGCACTCTCACTGATGAAATTGGAAATGTTTTTTTTTAATTAACACTTCTAATTAGAATTTAACATCTCACTAGCTTCGTATGGGATTTTTCGCTTCCTTAACCTCACGGAAACCTATCTATTGGCTCTAAATAGGCAGTCACTTACCATGCACCACTTGAGGATTTCAATTAATCCCAAATCCTCTAACTTTGGTGTGTGAACTTGCATTTTTCTCTGTGTGCCATTCCCTCCTGTTTCAATTTTCTCACTAAGAACCTTCTCAACAGTTTTTTTTTCTTCTTCAATTCTTTGTACCTCTATTTAAAAACTGCAGCATTTTTATTTGAAAATTATGGGACAATGCAATATGCATTTAAGCACTGGTAAGGACTGCTTAACACACCTCTGGGGAGAAAAGTAGACAAAGTGTGCAGAAGGTTAAACCTGACTGGCCTCTGTCAACTCTGACATGAACAAAAGTAAGTGTTTTGAAAATGTTTGGTTAAATGAATAATATATGCTTGACATGTTTAAAAGAAGAAGGATATATTTTTCATTGCATTTCTCTTTACATAATATGTCTGAATATTTGTCTTCAGCCATATTCAGCCCAGATGAACCTTAAGTCTCAATCACTAACTGGGTTTTGGGTGTTTAACGTATAATCTTAATTCACTTGAACTAGCACTGTGTAATAGTGTACTTCCTTTTCTCTGAAATAGAATTTATATTTTAAAAAAGAAACAAAGATGTTAGCAAACTTATAGTCAGGAGTGCAAATGTAATATAGTCTAGCTCAGAGTGGAATGAATTAATTTCCAGCACTACAATCATGGTGATTTTAAAGAAAGTTCATTTAAAACTTTAAGGTTTCCCATTCTGGAGATGGGATAGATAATAAACTTCTTTGTAGCTGTAGGGATTAAAAAAAAAGAAAAAAAGTTTCCTTGCATTAATAATTTTTCTTCTTAACAGGCTGAACACTCAAGAGCCTCACAGAGTTATCACTACTTAGTCCTCTTGCTCTATTAGCTACTTTTAAAGTGAGTTTACTTTGATGGTAAATAAAGAAAAAAAAAAGCAGACATAACTGAGTGTTCTCTATGACTCCTTGTTCACAAATAACTTGGAATTCAACTGGCAATTTGCTCACTTGTTAAAAATGTGACCACAGTGGCATTAAATTGCACCACTTTAGAAAATATACTTGATGTGCCATGGACACTCTGTTTCTTTTTCCATTGAAAAATTCAACTGCCTATCCAAGTAAACCAAAATCTCCTTCCACTATTCCAAAGTTCTTAGTCAAAATTTTCACATGACTTCATGGAAATACTTTTTGCTAGGCGTATGGTAAAACATCTGCAAAATTCAAGGAGGAAAATAAGTTAACAGGTTTTATACAAAACACTGATGTAATTGGATTGTGAAATTTCCTCCTACAGTGAGTGGTAATCACAGTCTGTTTGCACCTGTTACAGGCAGTAAAACCACATAGAAGTGTCTCAAATGATTAGGCTTTATGTAACCAAACAAAGCAAAAAGGTGTCTTTTTAGCTTTCATCTGTTGAGATGCCTACAAGAGTCATGCTAGTCTGGACATAGTGTACATCTCAGTCAGTAAGCTCTTTGACTGGAACAATTGGTCTGATGAAAAATATCTTTTCTTCCAAGACACTTTCCTCACAGTTCAGACCTTGATCCATTACTACTCAGGGAGATAAACAAGGTCTCTTCAGAATGCCTTCTTGGCCTTCCATTTTCTTGGTGTTTTCTTTCTTGTATAGAATGCTCCCCAAGTGGGCACAATCCATGGTTTTGGCCACAAGAAAGGAAAGCAAAAGGATAATGTAATCTGCTGGTAACTTCCAATGCAAACCACTTTGCCTTGCACTGGGTTTGAAAAATAAATTGTTTTTCTATGTAGACCTCAGCAAACTCTAATTTTGAGAATAATCCAACTTTGTGGGGGTTGTATTTGGGTTTGAACCATCTTTCCAGCATTAAAAGTTTGGCATCAGTCAGGAAAATGTAGTACAGAAATGGGAGTTTGGAGAACTCCGGAAATATACAGAAAAGATGAGACAGTTGTACAGTATTTGTACTATGTAGAAGATTTTCTCTATCTGGATACCAACATCCATGTCAATATTGGTCACATCTATAGCTGTTACCTGGTCAAAAATGATAGTTGGTACAGTCACTTCTGAAGTTTCAAAAGAGAAGTTCAGATTATATATGTAAGCACCTTCTGATCAGTATGAGCTGACACACTATTTCATGGTTTTCTATATAACTTACAGTTCCTGAAGTTAGAGCATCCCCTTGCTCAAGAGCTCTTCAGTGAATGTGATTGTAGTGGTTTAGCAGTTACCTGCCCCCCCAGCCTTTTATAAACCCCAGCTAAGACTCAGAAAACCCTGGAAGTTAATAAATGGAGCTTTATATTTACAGCAATGCACAATATACAAGCAAATATTTACAAGATATAACAGAGACTTACAGATATATACAGTGAAAAGGTAATACAGACACCACACCCTCCCGGAGACCAAAATCCCCAAGAGAGGGTAACCAAACACCCCCTACCACCTTTCCCCCCTTCCCCAGTCTTATCTCACCACCTGCTGATGCTGCAGATAAGCTGAAGTAGATCAGTCAGGGGATCACTGATAGAAAGGAGTTAGTAATTTTACTCTGAATTAGCTACCAAGACAGAGACAAAGGAGACCATGCAAGAGAAGCA
>VWZI01016707.1:16160-87528 GCA_013396835.1 Psilopogon haemacephalus
TTCTCAGCAAAACTCGGTGAAGTGACATACTGTGTTTACCTCTCCTAGCCAATAGTCTAATTTCTCACTCAAATCCTCCAATTAGCTCAAACCAACACAGTGGTTCCAACTCAGCTTGCTTTTACTGTAATAGTTTTGATGTGAAATAATTAACAGTGGTACATCATCATCATCTTTAACATTCTTCATTTAACTTTGATTTTCAGCACTGACAAACTTTAATATCTAAAGTCTCCTTTTTTTTTAATTTTGTCTTGTCACTGATAAGCTAACACAAAGTATTTATTTGAGAAACAGAGGGATGTTAGAAGTGAAAGCTTTCTTTCCCCCCAAATTCTGCATCTTTTAATTGAGTAAAGAAATTTACTTAAATAAATCCTCATGATTCTAGCTTGTTTTCCTTCTATCCATTGCAAGGGTGAATGTACTGCTTGGGGATAACCAGTCAGTGATAAATAGATGGAATCTGCTGAAAGAAAATGTTCAATAAAGAGATGCTGAAGGCAATCTTGGCATGAATGTATTAGCTTGGGGAAAATCAACCTCAAGGAAATCAGAAAGTACCTTCCTTCCTCTGTCATCTGTTTCCACCCCTAGGAAAATAAATCAAGAGGAGGGTTACTTCCTTTAACATGTAATTGCAGTTTAAACTGCCTCTCAAAAAGCATCAGCCTATTTCCTATAAGGCCAAAAAAGCACAGGGTTAAGAAAATAGCTCAAATAATTCTTTCCCATTAAGCCTCTAACAAACACATTCTCATCTTCCTCCTCCTCCTCTTATTAGCACTAGTCGCTCTCCCTGTTTGCTTTCTGCTCCTCTCGCTGCATGCACAGCCAGCCTTCTCCTACCATTCTATTCATTTTGGATACTTCTTGTGGAGGATCTGATCTAACATACACTGGAGCACTTCTAGATGTTACAAGTTTCCCTGAGAAAGCCATCGGCATGGTGACAACTTTACTGAGCTTATTAAACCATGTCGGCCTCTATTATATATAGGTCTTTTGGCAGAATGCAATTGCATTCCATGTGAAGACTGGGCCTGACTCCATCTGAAGGGCAGTATTTGTGCATTCAGAATAATAGCTATAGGAGGAATGAGAGGTGAGGGACAAGGACGGCGAGCTTGACTTGCCTCCAATAGAGAGGCTAACCACATCACTACCTTTCACAATTCATAAGAGGATGTCTGTGCTGTTTACTACGGCAGAATTTCAGGCCAAATTCAGCCCCACTGTGAATGGGCACAACTCCATTGGTGTTATACAAAGCCTGCTTTACTGAGAACAGGACAGGAAAAGCTGTTTAAACAGTGCCAATAATTGCTCCTCAGTTTGTTTTTTTTTAATTCATTTTTAAAAGACAATTGAAGATCAGAGGCAGCAGCTACAATCCACCATCTACAAATAGCATTAGTAAGAACACAAATGAAAGGCTTTGTGCCACTGTTACATAGCACATCTAACACAAATTGCTCGGCAGTGAGTGGTTGTTGATTAGCAGTGAAAGAGGGTAAAGAGCACAGGGAAAACCTCTCCTCCGTAAGCTTTCTACAATTTGGGGAAGTAGATGTCATTCCTGGTGAGGGGCCACTGAAAGGAAAGGACATGACTATAAATAGCATTTTGGAATATATAGAAGAGGTTTTGGGGAGACATCTTTCCATTGCTGTTTTTGTAACGTCTTCAGACTGTGTTCTACTCAAATTCCGAAGAATGGCATGCTTTAGTCTAGTGCCAAGGAGGAGAAAAGTAATAAGGAAAGAACTCTGTACTAGTGGGAAATAGGAGGAAATCCTCATTTTATGTCCTCCATACACAGCTTCTTTCACATAAATTATGTAACAGATGCCAGGCAAACCTAACAAAACTGCCAGTGTAGCCACTAATCTGTTAAACTGAGCTCTTCAAAAGTGGTTTAATATTTGACCTTAAAATAGTATAATCATTCTGCTTTTACACAAAAAGGCAACAAAGCTGAAAAGCTTACCTTTAACTAACATGTCAAATGTGATTGTCTTTAGAAATAAATGAAACACTCCAAAAAACTCTGTCAGGTAGCACTATGGATCTCAAAAAATATTGCAATTTAGGAAAATTTAAACAGGCTTGCATGTTGTTTTTATACATTTTATGCTATCTTGTGTATTAATTTGTCCATACATTCCTCATTAAAACCACACTTATGAAGATTTTTGTATGGAAGTGTGTTTTTATTGAATATTATGACCTGTAAGGTTATAATATGAACTACTATTAATTAATTCAGTCAGTGAATTATCCATGCAACAGCTTTTCACCGTCTTTATCTGTTCCGCATGCAGTATTCCTTAATCTGTTCTGTAAAATTGGACCCAGAACCTGACATGTCTCATGAGCTTTGGTACTCTGCTTTGCTGGAGTTCATAACTTTGAGGCACAATTTGCTGCAGCCCTAGTTAGCAGGTGATTTACAGGCCTGCAGTTTTCTCAAAGACTTTTCTAAACCACCCAGGGCAAAGCTATGTTTATCACAGGCAGGGACTGCCCAAGCTTTAATTATGTCACAAAAAAAACCCCAACTCACAAATTTGTCAGAGCATAAGTGAGCAGATACATTTGTCTGCTGTGTGTATTCCTCTGCCACCAAAGTCATATATATAGGATTGCTTTTTAAAAGGGAACATAAAGAATGTCCAGGAAACCTGCACTCAGATGAAAAACAGCATGATTGCTTTCATTGTTGCCAGCTTCCGAACAGTGGACATCACAGATTTTCATTCAAAAGCAGCCAAGACCTCTTTAACAACTTTGCTCACAGCTAAGTCAGGGTTTAAAGGAAGATTTGAGGGTGGGATAAGTCACAACAAAGTCTTCCTTTTGGGAATAAATAACCCAGTGTTTTAGGTAGTAGAGCTTTGCATTTCTTGTGTATGAACCTGACCACTTAGAAAAACAATTTTTTATTCCAGTCTCCCCAACAGATTATTTTTTTAGTGAACTTGGAAAGCAATAAATGCTTGTTTATGTTGCATATAAGACGTAAGAAGCCTCAATTCCACACCTATTCCAAGTTAATGGACCGAAATAAGAAATTAGGTTGAATAACATTAAACAGTACCTGCTATGGAAAAAAAAAATTCAGCTCTATCTTAAAAAGCTATAAATTCACCCAACTTAGTTATGCTAATCCAGGTAGAAAAAAGAGACATTGGAACAGAAGTGCTACCTTACAATATATTTTATAATAATTACAGATAATAAAATATATTAGACACGCAATGATACAGACTGTTTCTAGGCAATGATGAGTCTCTTTTCCTTGGTCCTTTCGTCTGCTGCTACTTCCTGATCCATTCGCCACACACACACAATTCTTTTCCTCACAGGTTGCAACATTCAACAGAAATGGTGCATATTGACCCCACTTAATGCCTCCTTCCTGTTTGCTTTGAGACAACTCATGCTAGTTTGCCCTTGCCATAGCTCAGATTTACAGGCACTCTGTGTTCAGGTGATACTTACTTTTTCTTTTTTTTTTTGGTCTCCTTATAACTGCAGATAGTTGTATTATAAACACACAAATTCCAGTAAGGTTGGATTTTTTTTTTTTTCAACAAGACATCAGATTACATAGTTGGTGTTTCTTTTGTTATATAGTATTACTGTGTAAGCTATACAATATGGCCCTGTGGGGAAAGTAAATTCTGTATATAGGATCTGTAAGCATGCTAAACCTCTTCAGAAAGCTTTGAGAAAGATTTGTGCTTTCTCTTGTTCATTTTCTCTCTCTGAATGTTATTATTTTACTTTTCACAGAGACCTGTGAAGCTTGCCTTTACATCTCAAATTCTCTCCAGCTGAAGGTGCTGGAATGTCAGCCACTCACTTGCAGCATGAGTTTCTATTTCTCCCTATTTTTAGGTTAAAAAAAATAATGAAAGAAAAAGGCAACTTTTCTTATAACAGTGAGTTTGTAGATACACAGGAAGCGTATTAAAGACTAATCTTGCTCTCAGGAGATAAATATATAAACAATAACAAAAGTGACCTTGAGTTCCTATGAAGAACTGAGCAAGCTCTAAGTAAGAAATATATGAAGGAATTTCACTGGAATAGGATATGCTATGCTTAACAGCTTGAATGAACACAGGTATCAATCTCTTTGGTGCTATTTGGAAGCATTGTAAGCGATAATAGTAGTATTTTCTTCCTTAATACAAATGACATAACACTTAAAGAAGTTTTGTGAATGATATTGTCACAAGTGAAGTTGTATATCAAACTCTTAGTAGTCCAGAGCTGCAAGCAACAGACATAAATTCCTATAATACAAGCAAGTTTAGGAAGCACATGGAAGTGTTAAGCAAGATTAATGTAAATTCCTTGACACTTGCAAACTTAGAAGACAAAACACAAGCTCCGTAATGCATGTGATGAGATCTCATTGTTACAGAAGATTTGCATATTGTTAGAGAAGACCAACTTAGTCTAACTGGTAAGCCTAGGTGGTGCTGAGTTTTGTCTTTCTGACTCTACAGTCAGCGAGACATTAACTGCATTATTTTCTGTTTCATTGAGCAGTAAGTTTCCTACTCTTTGTGAAACTTCAAGAAATAGCAAAAGTAAGCTCTTCTTTCTCATATTTGGAATCTGTCCAGAGTGTTTTATGGTCAAGTCATATAGCTCTTGCTGAATTCAAGAGGGCAAATTAGCTAAGGTCTGCTTGTCTGAGATTGAAAATTTTCCATGATGCCTCAAATCTATCTCACTACATGAGACAAGAGGGAAAAGTATTTATATGGGAGAAAGCCTCCAACAGACTCTCTAAAAGAGTTGTTTGGTTTTTTTTTGCAGGGGGCTGAGAAGGAATATCCACCAGATTTAAAAAAAAAAACTTACTAGTGATTAGAAGTGTAGTAAAGACTTCTGGAAATTAGGTCTTCTCTAAAGCAAACCAACATGAAACAGCTTTTCAAAATGTAGGCAAGTTGTGACCTCAAATTTGTGAGAATTCAAAGGAAATTCCAGGCTCTAACTTCCAGCAAATACCAGATATTGCACTCTTCATCAAATGGAACTGGCAAGCCAGTTGCATTAGCAACTGGGCTGTAGCTGTGCAGTGAATGGGAACAGGTATTTCATAAACACTCTGTCCATCTTCAGCCAGACACAGTAATTCATTCAGTTCTTGGCGATATTCTTTGAAACAGAGGCTCCTGTCATCAGTTCTGGGAAGTTTATATAGAGTTAAAGCTCCTACTTGGACCATTTCTCTCAGTTGAAAAATTGCCACAGTGAGTTCTCCAGCCTGCCAAGTTGGCAGACTCTATCCTTAAAGCTGGAGAAGAGCCAGAAATCGCAGCAGCATTGTGAACCTCCAGTCTCAGTCACTGGCCTCTATCAGCACTCTTGCTTATGTTCACAGAGGAACTTCCTGATCATAATTTAGACTTAGCCAAAATCCCTCTGTCTTCATTTTAGGAAAGTGCTGAGTGGGATCCTATTAAAATATTTTGATAACTCATACAGTAGACTTGGTCTCTTGGTAGTTTTCCTGAAGAATAAAACTTACTAATAAAATGTGCTGTGAATTTTTTTCTCATATCTTTTCAGCATGAAAGGACATAGTCTAAATAACAATAAAGGACTGAGAATTTGCCTGGTGCTATAACTCTCATCTGTTTATTTGCAATAAATTGAGTAAGTAATTTTTGCTAATTTCAGCAGCTAAAAACTTTTTTGGAACTTTCTCATGGAAGCTTTTCCAAATCATTTGGATAATGCAGAGTTACGAAAATCCATTGGAAAGCTAACTGATACACATCCACATGCAAAAACTCAGAAAATTTTTTTTTCTTATCCTGAAATACAGATAATTGAAAAAAGAAAAAAAAAAGGCAGGTCTAGCTGCAAAGCTCTGAAGTTGGAATGGCAAGCTATCCTCCTGATTTAACAAAGAACAGAGAGAAATAATTTTTTTGTAGGAGCTATTCTCTTCCTAGACTCTGTGCATCTGAAGTGAGATGTCACGCAATGCATGCTCTGGCAGCGTGATGGTATATACTTATTCAAAAGCTTTTCTGAAGCTGTCACACCCAAGTCAGTGGCCAAACTCTTATTTATTTCAGTGAAATCAGGACTGTAGTCTGTGATTAGAGGCAACTATTGTTGAAAATTGCTCAGACAGCAGCCAGAATACTGCATCCTGCAAGTTACTTAATAAAACCAACCAAACAAAAAGATGAAGATGACTAGTGTTGTGCTCTGTGATTAGAGACTCACCTCCCCCAACACACAAGGACAAGTGGAAGATCTCCCAGTAGACCAGTCAGAGAGGAGTGAGCCTGAGCCTGTGCTCTGATCCATCACACAGACAATCAGCTCCACAGGCAGGGTGAGACCACCACAATGAGCCAACAGACATGATTTCCCTTGGGCACCTCATAGACTGAGAGGTGACTACCACTGAGTATGGGGCTCCTTGTGGGATGCCAGGGATAGCATTCTGATATAATACTAGATTTATGGTGGGAAGTTTAAGGCAGGAAACAAAGTAGAGAAAGGAAAGGAATCAATATGTTTTTGGGGAATAGCAGGCATTGGAAAATAGAGGGGAAAAGGGGTAAAAGAGCCTGGTCTTAGGTAAACAATGACTGGTTAGTACACATATCTGGCAGTATTCCGTGCAATCTCTCCTGTTTTCTCATTAAACTCCACTTCTGACTGCTTTCCTGGGCAAGGGAACTGGTTTGTGTGTACAGGTGAGCATATGGCAGCCTGAGTGATATCAATGGAAGTAGGATCGCAGATCCTGGACATTGTGTGCCAGTGTTACAGCAGCTAGAGAAACTGTGGTGCATGTGTATGATGCATGTGCTTGTGTCAATTTGAAATCACCTGCAAAAATCAAGCTGGACTAGTCTGGACATCAAGTCTGGACATCAAGTGTTGGAGCAACCATGAGACAGTGACTGGGGCGATCAGAGTGTCTGTGTGGTCCAGGTCTAGAGCTAAAGGGAGTTTGGCATCTGAGGTTGTCTATTCACAAGGCCATAGACTAGATCAGATACCAGATAGACTGTTTTGTATGTGTCTTCATGAGAAGACCAGAGGATCAAGGGAACAGCTACTAGGTAAACTGGGTGTCTACAAATGAGTTACTGCAGGCACCTTTAGGGCCTCTGTCTGTGCACATGTATGCATGTACATGTAGATCTGAGTATCAGCAGCTGCTGCGGGGCTGTGCCATCAGGGCTTTACATGTCCAAATGCCACCCAATTGGGAGACCAAGGGTCTAGGGCCAGCTACTGGGTATAGTGTGTGTCTAAGGCCATCTATTGGAAGAATTCATGCTGTGTATATGTACATACATTACAGTAACAGGCTATTGTCCTGAACAGCCAGAAAGGGGGCCAGAGACCATCAGGATTGCTTGTGTATTTGTGAGCTCTGTGCCCTGTCTGTACTGCCCCATGTGTCCCACTCTGTGTATATGTTCACTGAATTATGGTAGTAAGGTAGTATCTATTTGGAATACCTGCTCAACCTTGCTACCAGCTGGACCTAGAAGCATGGAGCTCCACCAGTCTCACCTTTACTAGGCTATGGTTCAGCAATTCTCATTAAGAAGAGAGAAGCAATGGACAACAAAAAAATTATTTGAGAGTAACATTTCTAGAATCCTTTAAAATGCTACTTTATATTCCTGAGGTATTTTTAGTATATTACCACTCTGAAACATGGTCAGCACGACACTAGCTCTCTCTTAAAAGGAAATCAGTTCTCTCTTAAGGGAGAGGAAGTGGTCTGCTCTCTGCTGAAAGTGGCCAGCAGAGCAACCCAGCTACAACTTGTGCTTGTTGATTAGCTCATCCATGTCCTTTCCTTAAGTCGCTCATCCACATGTCTTTTGACATTCAAACACACCCAGAGTGGTGTCAAACATTGAGGATATTTCTCCAGGACTAAGGCCTGAAGTAAGAGCACAGTGCCTGTTGACTAAAGACTGCCAAACAGGCACACAGGTAAGTGATGAAAAATGTCTTGCCATGGGACAGAAAGGCAAGTTGATTTAGCACATTTTGGAACCAAAGCCATTTACAATCAACAGGTATTTGTGTTAAACAAAGACACACAAAGCCAGGGTGACAAACAGCTGTAGGAGGAAGTCTTATGAAGATGGCCTTGTTTTATCTAAAACTGATGAAGCAGGGCTCAAACAATATAAACACCCAACTTCAAAGCTTCAGAGGGTCACAATGCCCAAGCAAAGGCCTGTGCTTAATTAACTGCAGTTTTAATATTAAAATTCACATCCCTCAATATGTTAAACATATATGACTATGTTACTCAACTTTCCTCTCAAATCATGCCAAATGCCACCTAGAAGGCAGGGACAACCTGGGCTGGGGTATAAAACCCATGAGAGGAATATCTGTGGTGCACATGTAGTTGGCACTGGTACCAGGACCAGTCAGAGATGTGCAGCATGGCCAAGACCAGCTGCAGCAGCAGCTGCAAGGCGGGAGAAGACAGAGAAGAGTACAGGCCATGGGCTGTGCTTCTTTTCCTCCACCCAAAATCAGGACACCTTTCTTGGCAAGAATTGTACTTTGAATAAACAGCTTAACTCTTGCTGCATTTCTACTGTATTAGAGCTATTGGAAAGGTCTGCATCTCCAAATTTGTCAGATGTTAGCCATGGTTTATTAACTTGAGATCATCTTACAGTTAGTGCATTTATCACTAGCAATCCCAAACCTGTTGTATTTGTCACTTTGGATGATAAAACCATTTGAAAGTTTTAAGTTTCTGAAGATGTCAGTGGAAGTCCTTATTAGGAATCTGGAAAACAAAGGAAAATTGCAGTTTTGCCAAATAGTTCCAGTAAAAGCCCTGGACTCTGAAATGAGCAGACATCGAGACCTTACCCGTAATGTGATATCTGAATTGTTCCCTTCTCATACACAAACAGAAGGTGAAAAGCAACTTCAAACTCTCTTTCATTTTCTTCCCAAACATTCTTGCTAGAGGCAAAAAGACAAAGGCTGCTTCTCATGAAGTGTTTTCTATGTCATTCCATCACTGTTTAAACTCCGTCCATAACAAATTCTTCAAGCCTTATTAAACTGCTGAGAGCAATATGTTCTTAACACAGTTATTACAAAACTCTCCTGACAACATTTCAGCTGCTGGAATACAAGAACATCAGTATAGAGGAAGGGTGAAATTTTCTTCACAGATTAAACACCTAAATCTGATGTCTGCCCTTGGGTGACAAGAGCTAGGGTATATACTTAGTACAGGCAACAGATTGCTATTCTGAAGATGTTATACCCAAAACATTCATGCAGCTATCTGCATTGTGTGCTGTTAACTGTACATCTAAGTGAAGCGACATCTGTATCAATCTATTTTTACTCTTTACCTGATAGCACACATGCCCTAAAAATAAAAGAAAAATTACTTGTTAGCAGCTTTCCCATCACATTGTCATTTAGACCATTCAAACACTCACTTTTTTCCCTGTTTCCTGTTTCTCCTAACAAAAGTTATAAGCTGCTTTATTTTTTCTGCATCTGATTACTTTGGGTCTTTTTTCCCCCATTTTTTATTCCTATGATAGTTTTATACCAGCACCATTCATTTTCTTAACTAGATTAAACTGAGAAATTAAGCAGAATGACTGTCAGGCCCAAGGTTGTAGTGTTTACTGCTGCATTTCAGTTGGCTGCAGAGACTGCGTAACTCTTATTTCACACTAGAGTTTTAAGATTTATAGAAGCATGCTTTTGATTTGTGTGCCATGATTTTCTAAAATTTTCTTAATCAGACATAGAACAGATTTTGCATCAGGGTATCTGTGAATTTTCATAATGATTTTCTATTATGTAGAAGAAAAACCTGAAAAATCTTTACATATCTTTCATTCTTGTTTCTTAGCTTGTGTCCTCATGCTCAGACAGAGAAATTTTACAATTCATCCACTCTCCAGTTTTTACTACTCAAGCCAGGGTTCATAATTCTATACCACATATCTTCTGTTACAGCATATGGTTCTATGACTGTGATTTCCAGATTCAAGTAAATCTGTAGGATTATTTTTTATGTTTACCATAATTTTGCAGTCATCATCTTCACATGCTAGAATGCCTGAAATAAAAATGGCAAAGTATCAATAAGAAGTCTACTTTTTCTGTTTGCTGGATTAAAGCTAATAAATAACTTTAATTTACCAAGTTAATGTAGTGTTGTACATTAATCCTTGTGGAAAAACATTTAACAAATAATTAAAAAACGAGTCTTATTTCTGTGTTTGCTTTTCATTTATGTTATGATTCCTATCTGTGATGTCCCTGCTTGTCTTTTCAGTGGGCCAGAGTCATGCAACAAATCTCCAACACAATCAGGAACAGAACAGTATTCTTGGACACCTCTTCCTGTGCCTTACAAGTATTCTGATATTTATAATGTCTGGCTTCTAAGTTGCTTTCTTACTCTGTACATACATTTTACAGCATGTTTTTTGTAATTTCTCAGTTTCTTTGCTGCCTTGCTGTTGTGGTTTTAAAGCCTCTTTTTACAAGTTGACTTTGAGTACTTGTCAGGGTCATGAACTACCTGTGTATTTTTCTTATTCTCCAGCTATTTTTTTTTTTCTTCTTCTGGGACAGATATTGGTTATGGAATAATTCCATTCACGATATTACCTTCAGTGTTTCTTTGACATTTGTGCCTGTAGTTGGGAGGCTTTCAAATATTCATGCCAGTTGTGTTCATAGGCACCAAAACCAGTAATGGCATATTATTATTTTTGAGGAAGGAAAAAAAATGGCTTCTTTCTTCTTATTTTCAGTTCTGTCTGTCAACCCATAATATCATCAGAGTAGCTAGGTCTGTTGAGGATCAAGTACAGAGAAAAAGTAGTCAAGAAAATTCAGAGGAAGAAAAAGAAATTGCACGAAGCTGCCCAGTCCAACAGGCTGAGCTAAAAGTGTAGAGAAGAGAATGCTAATTATATTCTCCATAAGAAGAAAGCAGGACTGGGTCACAGTCTGGGAAATGGGGAATTTCCCTTCCATTACCTCTGCAATCTGACATTGTGAGGACAATGTAACAGCAGAGCTGTATTCAAAGTAACTGTATTTATTAAATATTTGTAAATGCCCTTTGCTGAGATTCCTGACTCTAGACACTTCTGTTTGGAAGCCAACAGAGATAGTTGACTACAAAGATTATACAATATTTAAAGCTGTATTGGCAAATTCCATTTCATGACTTTCTTTTCTTCCTCTGAAAGAAGGTGTACAAAGATTACAGCTGTGTTAACAAAATGCATTACAGTGATTCACAATAAGCCTGGAAGATAATGGCTTTGTAAGAGTATCTGGATTAACCCCTTTTCTTCTGTAGGCATATTGACAGCCTTTCCTGCTAAGTAGCAGCTAAATAGCGCATCGCTTCTATTTTCAAGGTGGAAGCTAGCTTCCTGGAGCTTTGTAGTGTCCCCATTGCTCATTTGCTTTGTCCTTTATTAGGTCAATAACACAAGAACAAGCTGCTGCAGGATAAAAAAATGCATATGCTCATCTAATTGAAATAAAGATAGACTTTCATGAAAGATAATCAGATTTTGGCATTATGATGGAGGTAACGAAAATTAAACTTCTGAAACACATAATGTGATGTCTATCTGATGAAATACACACTCATATATACACATGCTTATGTAAGCTATGCTGTGTTAATAGTATGTGATTCATAGACTCTGATCCACCACAGTTCATCTGAGAGTAAAATTGATTTCTGTACTTGGTCAGTTTAATGTTGCACTGGAACATTCTCAGTTCCAGCTTTCTTCTCAACAGAAGAGCACCTGTGGGAATTACTTCTCAGGTGGACTTTCACATTGTAGAAAGGCTTAGTACTGATATAGTGTTCTCCTGTTTAGGCTCAGTCTGCCTCCATTAAGCAATTTAAGTTCTTTTAAGTTCCTTTTTTTTGTTTTTCCCCTAAAAATTAGCACTTTCTGTAGCAACATGTACTTTTTTTCTTTGCTTGCTTTTTTTTGTTCTCAGAACTCAGTATTATCCAGAATTCAGATAATCTCATATTATATTTTCTTAGAACAGTTTAATTTTTCAACATTTTGAAGTTTCCCCCCTCCCCTAATTCCTCTGATGTTCTAATTCAGACTTTCATTTCTAAAAGCATGCAAATGACATTTCTCAATGTTTTCTGAAATAAACATTATAGAGATGCTATGGCATACTCCTTGGGTATTTCTGCATACTGATGAATCTGAAATTCTTTAGAATATTCCAACTAATGTGTATATTGGGGTTTTTTTTATATATCTAAAAAAAAAAAGAGACAGATGCATGTGCCCAGTTTCTTGAAGAGTCAACAACCATTTGCCTTGTAAGACAGTCCTTAAATTCTTTCTACATTTTTTCTGACTACCTGAGCTCATTGGCTTCCTGCAATCTGTTGCATCATATTTTTATTTCTAGACATTAGTAAGATCCACTTTCGACCTTCTTTTCTCCACACTAAACAGCTCCACTTCTCTCAGTTTTTCTTCTTAGGAGATATAATTCTTGTAGATCTCTGTAGGGCTCTCTTCAGAAGATCTCTGTCTCTCTTGAATTGAGGAGCCCAAAACTGGATACCATATTCCAGGTACAGTCTCACCAGGGCAGAGTAGATGGGCAGGAACCCCCCCCCCCCCAGTCCTGATGGTCATAGTTTTCTTGATGTACCCCAGGATGTCTGCTTTACAGCAGGATGACCCCTAGTCTATACTGGTACATGGTGTTATTCCTCCCCAGACGCTGGACTCTAAGCCTTTCTTCACTGGACTTCACAAGGTTCACCTTTGCCCAGCTCTCCAATCTGTCCAGATCTTGCTGAATGGCTGTACAGCCATCCCTCCCAATTTTTTTTATCAACAGCAAACTTGCTGAAGGTACACTCAATGCCCTCATTCAGGTCATTGATAAAGATATTGAACAAAACTGGACCCAGCACTAATCGCTTGGGAACACCATTAGCCACAGGCCTCCAGCGCTGGATTCTGTGCTAGTTATAAGAACTCTCTGAACTCTATTGTTGAGCTAGTTAACAATCTACATCTCAATCCAATTGTCTGACCTACTTTTTTTTTTACTTTATGTGTGAGGATGTTATGGGAGACAGTAACAAAAGCCTTGCTGAAGTCAAGTTAGACAATATCCACTGCTCTCCGATCTGTTTGGTCACACCTTCATACAGGCTATCAGATTAGTCACACAAGATTTCTCCTTTGCAATCCATTCTGGCTACTCCTGATAACCTTCTCTTCTTCCATGTGGTTAGAGATGGCCTCCAGTAAGAGCTGCTCCATCTCTTTTCCAGGGAAGTGAGGCTGACTGGTCTGTGGTTGCCTGGTTCATTTTTCTTGCCATTTTTAAAGACTGGAGTGGCCTTTTTGCAGTGCTGAGGCAACTATCCCATTCTCCATGATCTTTCAAAAATGATGGAGAGTGTACAGCAACAACATCATCCAGATGACTCAGCATCCATAAATGCACCCTATCAGAGCCCACAGATTTGTGTTAAAGTGTTAAAGCTGCAGCCTGCATTTTCAATCCATTATACTTTTGCTTTTGGACCTGTACTAACCCAGGAGATCTTAATCATCTTAACCCAGAGAAATCTTAATCATATTTTTTCCAAGTAGTTACATTTATTGACTATGTTGAGGTACACAGATTATATATAATTGAGACTTTGTTAGACAGATTATTTTTTCTGTGCAGTTATCAAGCAACCAAGCACACAATCAAGTTAATACATACATATTGAAAAAAAAAAAATCTGAAGGTAAGTTGCTGACACCTCAACTACTTTTGTGATGTTCATAGCCATTAATATCACATTACATGTAAGAACTTATCTTTGAAATTTGTACTAATTTAAATAAAACACTCTGGTGAAAAACTGTTACTTAGTATGACCAAACACCACTCAAATAAACTCCATCTGAAAAGATCTGCAAGCCCTTGGAAACCATAAACATCAATTATGGTGATACATTTGGGTTTGCATTTGTGTGTGTGTCTACTTTTGTCTGTGTGTGCTTTTATGTGTGTGTGTGTGTGTGTGTGTGTGAGGCTGGCATTCACCTGCAGCTGTGGAATAGTGGGACATCTTGTGTAAGGTAAGCACCAAGAACTCCACTGCAGCTGAAGGGGAGAATATCTTTGGAAGGTATAACTAATGGATTAGGTAAAAGGAGAGAGGCAAGGACATGCTTGTATTAAAAAGTAAGCATCAAAGAAAAGTGGCATTGTTCTTCTGTTTAGCACAAGAGAAGGACAGCAATTCAATCTACTGTTTGTGTGAGGCAAAGAAAAGGGTATATATATCTGGGAATACAGGCAGGAGGTGCAATAGAGAAACATGCAATGGAAGCAGAAGGCATTTGTGAAATAGGGAGTGGTATCAAAGACAGACAACTTACTGAGTGCTTGTGGTGTCATTTCACCATTATTTATTCCTAGGTAACTCACATCTTATTCAGGTATTTGGTTGAGAGTGTTATATGTAAGACAGTATGCTTTCAAGCTGCCTGTGAATTAGTGCCACAAAGTGCAGAGGAGCATTTCCAAAGGAAACAAAATAAAGAAGAATGCATCTTGCAATCTATACGCTAAAGGCAAAGAGAGCCACAAAGACAACATTGTGTCAGCATTATCCGTTTCAGAACAGGTAAGGTATTTGGAAGTAATAAATATGTTGATGGATAATGAAGCAAGTGTACCAGAAAAATCTGTCTTCTAATGACAGAAATGCAGTAGGGATTTACAAAATCTATAATAAAAAGGGATATCCCTACATCTGTGAACAATGGCAGTTATCAGTTTTTGCCATTCTTTTAAACATGTATTCCATGGTGTCTAGAATTTGCAGAAAACAATCTGCATTCAACACATTTATATACATGTGGAGAAGACAAAGGGCACTTGACAGGCATAAACTGAAATAAAACCCAAAAATTAAGATCCTCACAGCTAAGAAAATCTTAGAGATCTCTAGCCAACAAACGTTTCATCCAAGGAGAATTTAGCTCAACAAACCACAGAATTACAGAATTTTAGGGATTGGAAGAGACCTTCAGAGATCACCTGGTTCAACCCTATTGCCAAAGTAGGATCACCTAGGGCTGGCTGCACAGGAATGCCTCCAGAAGAGTTTTGAAAGTCTGCAGAGAAAGAGACTCCACAGACTGGCTGAGCAGCCTGTTCCAGTACTCAGCCACCCCATGATCAAGTGTCTCCTTGTGTTGTGGTAGAAACTCCTGTGTTCCAGCTTATACTCATTGTTCTTGTCCTACCACAGGGCAGCACTGAAAAAGACACTCACCTTCATCCTGGCATCCACTCTTCATATACTTAAAGACATTGATGAGACATTGATAAGATCCCCTTTCAGTCTTCTCTTTTCCAGACTTAACTGCCCCAGTTTTCTCAGTCTTTTTTCTTAAGAGAGGTGTTCTAGTTCCACAATCATTCTTGTAGCTTTCTTTTGGAACCTCTGCAGCAGATCCCTGTCAGCATACAATGTGTTACAAAGTCTATAGAGTTTTTTGTGCCACATGGCTTGAGTTCCAGAAACATTCTGCCATTTGAGCAGAAAGAAGTTGAGCAGAAAGAAGTTGCTGAAGTGTGGTTTGGTCTTATTGCTCTTGTGCAGATAAACTGTGGGGCCTACTAAAAGCATTTCCAATCCTGCTTGGAAATGTTAAACTTCCTATTCATGCACTGAAGACATGTGGAATTTCTGCCTGTGGTTGTATAGACGTAATCCACCTACAGGGTCAAAATTATTTTCTGAAGTAGAGAGAATAGGGGACACACACACGATGACAAGGCATACACAGGAGTTGAACTACAATGTCAAAGTGAAAAAAAAAATTTCACAGCCTTAAACTTACAAACTAGTCTGGAAGATCAAGGGAAATACTATTTATTATTTCAATTACAAATTATTTTTTATTTCCCAAAAAGTAAACTTAACCATATACTGTCTGACAGTGATGAAGTCTGAAGCATGGAACTAATGTCAAAAAATACCTCTCATCAGTCAATGCAATAACAAGCTCTGTACAGAGTGGGTACAGAGTGTAGGAACAGAAATACTTACCATTTCAACTGTTTTTGTGAATAGAGACCAGGTGATCTCCATTTTATATGCATATATGCATGGAGATATATGCTTACACTTGTGTTTCTGTAGTCATATGACAGTGGTAAGATACTACAAACAAAAGAACACCACAAGGCAACAGGACATCTATACCAAGCGAGATAATGCAGTTAAGACATATCACACCAGCCTTCTAGCTGCTGGTAGTTTTCTCTGTTTCCTAAACTTAAAAGTCCTGATTATTGCAATCTCGTACATGGTGTACTGTAGTAATTGACATCTGAAAGATTGTCTGTTCCTTATGCATCAGAATTAGTAAATAGCCTCACCAGTGTTAAGAGAAGATTAGGTGA
Organism: Psilopogon haemacephalus; assembly: GCA_013396835.1. NCBI lineage: Eukaryota > Metazoa > Chordata > Aves > Piciformes > Megalaimidae > Psilopogon > Psilopogon haemacephalus. The sequence goes on from VWZI01016707.1 coordinate 32,685, forward strand.
TTTCTCTATGTAGACCATATTAAAAAAAAACAAACAAAACAACCTGATATTGGGTATGTCTATTATCTCATATTTCTTCAAACATCCTTGTTCAATCCTGTTCAGCAAAATGCAAGCTACTTACTATCTACTGCCTTGTACCTTCTGTCAAGAATCACTCTGCTTACAGCGATTTGAAAATGAATGCATAAGAGAAGCTGTGTCATAATTTGACTCTGTCACATAGCAGGGCAAAAGTGGTATGCTCCATCAAGGATAGGGAATTTTTCTGTGTGCTGTGTTGCACACTGCATTAATTCAACTAATTGAATTTTTAGAGTTTTCTTATGCTAACAGAGAAATGTGAAAACACACTGCCTAGTGAATAGAGACTGCACACATTTTAGCAACTCATTGACTTTTACAATTCATATTAAATTTATTTCAAAATTTAAAGTTAAAACCTTTCAAGAAATTAAAAATATATTAAGATTATTTTAAAAATAAAGCCATCTTCAACAAAGTAAGTGAACTTAGAGGAGTTCATAGATTTCAGACGGTATTTGTTGTACCACAACAAACAATTTGAGGTAAAGGAATGACCTAGATAACTAAATCACTGCTAGTCATTAAAAAGGAAAGAACAAAGGGCTGCAAGCCAAAAGGGAAAGAAAAAGTGAAACAAAGAAAAGAAAAAGAAAATATTTTTTTAAAAGAGGCAATAAATGCCAACAAAACATTGCATTGTGTGTGTTAGCTACATTCTATATTTTAGTGCTTTATCTTTCTGTGCAGTTTATCAATACATGAGTCACTTTACCCAAGCCTTTGTTTTCAAATGTCCTTAACTTTATCTTGCATTTGTCCTGAAATTGGAATGCTATTTCACATGACAAAGTTTCTGTTTTTGTGATAGTCTATGGCTGTGGGCAATTTTTGCCCTTCTAATTAAATAATATTATTTTCCTTCTACCCATGCCGTCCTGAGGCATTTGGTCTACCTGTATGGTTAAAGTTGTCATTCACCTCTGAATCAAAAGATCAGTAAGAAAACAATGTACTCCCTAAACTGACTTTACAGGCCAGGCAGAAAAGATTGCAATAAAGGAAGCATCAGTCAAAGATAACATTTGTGTCCATAGCTGTCATAAAAAAAAAAAACAAAAAAAACACCTTTATATAACTAGGGAAAAAAAATAAGGAGATCCTTGAGTAGAGTTGGATGAATAATTCATTGTGAATAAATTATCCAGCAGATGTACTCCCCACACATTGCATTTTGTTTGTTTGTTTGTGAATGGTTTGTGAACAGACCTGTTCTTCTGTTAATGTATTCCTTATTTGGAAATGTTCACCAGAGTCTTTGTGTGAATGAAAGATGCTTTCAGAAAGGTATTTTGTTGCAGTATCAGCACTCTGGGTCAGACATGGTTCAACTAGATCAGTGTTGGATCAGTGATCACCCTAAGTCGAGAGTACAGAGAAATGGAATATTCTCATTGAGATCCTTCTCTTGGTAAACTCTTACTAATTGCAGAAAATAATGCTTTTCAAACTTCCATGAGGAAGACTGTATGAAGTTTTTTTTTAGACGAGGTGTTTGTATCTTAACTTGCTGTAAAAGTGCCGAGTTACTTTTTGATTCACTGTAGCTATGGTTTTTACAGTTTAATTCCATCACAGTAAGGTGACTTCCTTTTTCTGTTCAATTTGCTGCCTGATACATTTTTCTGTTATGGACAGTAATGTTGTATTCATAGCTTTCATGATGGTCACTGAGTCATGTAGCCATAGAAAAACAGGATGAGAGAAGACCTCAAGGGGGTATCACTTGTATCGACTGAACCTGCAGGACTCCTACCAACAGCTGATCTAATGTATTTTTAAAATCCTCTAGTGCCGGAGACTTGCATAACCTTTCTAGTCAAGCTGTTCTTTACAAAGTTGTTCTTGACATCCAGTTTGTTTCTCTTACTATTAAGGCCATTCGTTCTCATCTTCTGGCACTGAGCATAGTGAGTGGAATATTGCCTTTTTCTTCACTGAAGCTTTTTACATACTTCAGTATTCAGCTTTTGAGTTTGTCTTAATTTAAACAGCTTGAATCTTTCATTCTTTTTTCAGTAGTCTTCTCTGTAGATCTCTTATCTTCCCTTTCATTGTTCCTTGTTCTCTCTCTGATGTGGTTCATGAAGTATGTGGACCAGAGCTGGAAACAGTACTCCAGCTGGGTCCCTACAAAGTAGAGTAAAACTGAAAGATTTGTTCATATTTTTTTGCAAGCTATATTCACTTACACATCTCAGTATGATGTTTGCCATCTTCAGAACAGCATGATATTTTTGATCATGTTCAAACTGTAGTCTAGTCTATCCCTTGGATCTCTTTCCAAAAACTGTTATCTAGCCAGCTGTTCCCTGTCCTGTGTTTGTGAAGTTGATTATTCTTTCCTATTTATAATATTTCACATTTATCTTTAATGGATTCAGACTAGTTTTCCAAGATCATTTCTTCAATTTACAATGGTCATGATAAGTTCTAGGTCTGTCTCCTATATATTTCAGACACTTAGACTCAATTCACATGCAAATTTAATTATCTGATAGGACTTGTTTGTTTGATTGGTTTGTTTGTTTTGATTTGTTTGNAAATCTTCTGCTTCTGCCTCTTTCCCAAGTAAACAAGTGACAGCATATTTAGTTTAATCCTCTTAAGTCCCTCCTTGAGTAGAAGCATTCAATGAAAATTTACTCTAGTACTTTTTCATACAGAAATAATTATCTTTGTTCAACTTTAGTGATACATTTCCAGCTCTACAGGATGTCTTTTTTAGTGGGTAGACTGTAAAGAACACTGTAGACATGCCTGTGTAATGAATTTAGATACTACATAATCCAGCTTCCTAAATTCTTAATACTTTTTTACTAAAAAATCCTAATATATATTAATATTTGCGTATCTTACAATGCAATATTATCACAATGACTCTTCATTGATAATAATTAATTTAAACAGGTTGCCCAGGGAGGTTGTGTCTGCTCCCTCCCTGGATGTGTTCAAGGCCAGGCTCGATGAGGTCTTGAGCGACCTGATCTAGTGGGAGGTGTCCCTGCCTATGGTGGGGGGTTGGAACTGGATGATCTTTGAGGTCTCTTCCAACCTAGACCATTCTATGGTTCTATGATTCTATGATTTATTCAGCTAAATCGCTGGATGTTGCTTACTGTTGTCCTTAAATCTTAGTGATTAGTCCAAGTCCAAGCAACAGCAAAAGACAGCTGCACAGTTCAGATAGCTTTCTGAGTTTATACTGCAAAACAATGTGTTTCTAGTGCTGAAAATCTCAAATAAAATCTGTTTCACTGTCTTTGTCTCCATTATTCATATGCTTGGTTGTAATATATTACAATGACACGAGTACTATTTTGAGAAGAAAAAAAAACTAATATTGTGTGACAACAGTGATCAAGTTAGTTTTCTTGATACAAGAAAAGCTCTTCCCAATATTTCTAACAGCAAGAAAGCACCTTCAAGTTCAGTCACTTTCTTCAGTCAGGGTAAATGCATATTTAGAATCAGATTTATTTTTTTTTTTAATTTTCCTTTTGACAAATTCTGTTTGTATGTTGTCCTGAAGGTTACAAGCTGACTGATGTAGGGAACGAAAATACATTCTGTATGCATAATGTAGTATATGCCAAAAATTAGGGTATTTTAAGATCTCATATTAACTAATTATGGAGTAAAATTAAAGTGAGTTATGGCAGTTGTGAAGGGAAAACTCCATTGATGTTCAAGAGCTAAGAATGAGGCAATGTATTCTGGACAAAACAGGACATGAAAGTAAAAATATTATGTTTATGAGTATTTGCTTAAATTTGGCTTTAATGTTGCAGAACTTTTAAGGTAAGTAATTGATGTTTACTACAAAAACCACATATATTTGTTGAGTTATGGGAAGAGTATTACCTCTCTACATTAACTTTTCCAAATGAACTGCATACTTACAAATGTTTACATCTTGTGGTATGGATTTATAATGTCTTGTTAAAAGAAGTTGCTAAACCATTTTCGTATCTTTCTGTCTGTGCTTTCTGCTTTCCCATGTCAACCATTTATGAAGTGTGTCTGAGGAAATAAGTGAATTTGCTTTCATTCATGGGAAGTTAAAGCAAAGTGATAATTTTTTACTTTGCTGTCTCTTACAGGTTGAGGGACAGTGAGCTATCCCTCAGAGTACCCCCTCCAGAGTACCACAGATGGATGTGTCCCCGGGGGTGGACACAGGATATTGCAAATATTGTTATCGCATCCCATCACCCTGTAATTTCTATATAACCAGACTGTTATAAACAGCCTGTTCGTTCTCTCATACATTTTCTCTTCTGCCTGGCTTCTTGCTCTGAGTTCTTAACTTTGTTTGTGTTTTCTGTGTGGGAGGTAGGCCTAGAAGGGCAGGGATGGGAACAGATATTTTTTTTTCTGCAGGCACGTCTTGAACCTGGCCTGTGGCGGAAATGGGCCTCTGCTGCTTTGTATATATCCTTTTCCTCTCGCTATATTTTTTTGGTGATTATTTTCATTTAACTCCCAGATTCTGTGCGAGTGTTGTTAATTTACTCCTGTGGGGTAAATTCCACATTCTGCCTGGAGCAAAACCAGCACACTTTCCTTCTGTTTTTCCAAAGCCTTTCCTCTAAGTATTTACTCCTCTGAGAAACACCGTTTGATACAGTATCCCCAAAATAAACAGCGCTTCTGTGACTCTGCCAGTGCCTATATTGGAATGTTCAAACAGTAATGAAATTGTTGCGTCACCCTTCATGTTGTCTGTCTGCTCTAAAATATATCACCCGCTGTATCTCTAATCTTTTGACCATGACCAGTGATTGGTAGGAAAAGAAGAAAGGATCATTTATCTTGGTGTGCTGCCTTTGCTGTCATCAGGCCCTTCACACTGGTATCTTCTACATTGCTAACATAGGTTTTGTATTTGTTGTGGTGGGCAGGTGAAACCCAAGCCCAGTGGGGTCCCCTTTCCTGCTGATCCTCTATTTAAGGGCACAGAAAATTCTGGTGGATCTCCCTCTTCGCCATTCTGCCTGGCAGGGAGCTGTTGCTGGGAGCTGCTGCAGCAGCACAGTTGGGCCTGCTGGCACGTGTCGTGAGGGAATCCACTGCAATATGCAATTGGGTTTTGTGTATATCTGTATATATCCCTTCCCTCAATCTCTCTGTGCATCCCTTTTCCCTTAATACCTTTTATTATTTGTTAAAATTACTTTCTTAACTTTCAATTCTGTGCAAGTCCTTTTGTCTACCCTGTAAATCCCCTGCCTGTCTTTTTCCTGGAGGAAGGGGGGGTGGGGGNTTTGTGTCCTGAAAACCTTAAACAGTGTCAGTATCTCATCTAACTAATTCATTTACAGCAGCTTCCATGCGAAAATTAGTTTATTCTGCATTGAATGGCTGCTTTTCAAACAGCTTGTAAGACTCATCTAATTAAGCATAGATTTTTTTACCATAGAACTATTTACATGTATATTAGTAATCTTAGCATCTCTTCGTACTTAGTGGACAGTGGCTCTTGGGACCTGGTATAAGCAACCTAAAGTTGAAAATATTAATATCTCTAAGTAAATCACTTTTTAGGATCTCAGTAAGGACAGTCTGACTTTTAAGGAGAAGTAAGATGAATGCCATAACATGGCATTGTCTGACTGAAAAGCAGTATTATTTAGGGGTGGTTTCAAGCATAAGTGAAGCTGAAGATAAAGAAGTCTTTGTATGAAATTCACACAAAGTGTTAAAAGCAAGCTCATGTCTGAGCAAATTACATCAACACACCTGTATTGATTTACAAAAAAGAAAGAGTTTATTAAGTGTGAGATGTTACACCAGGGCTTATCCATGTTTATTACTTTTAGGTAGACTAGTTTTATTCTATAAAAGAAATGCAATGATTTCACTCTGCTTTATCTGTGCACACCTTATTTGTAATGATTTCTGAATCATGTGACTGTATATTTCATTAAATTCAATGAGAATATTTTTTCATGGCTATTAATCCACCTCAGTCCCTAAACAATAAATGATTCTAATTTAAATATGACTATATAAAACCATAATTGTCATTGGTTTTTCAAGAAAGTCTCAGTGTAGCAGACTACATAGAGGGCTATTGATCATTACAGAAAAAGTCTTACATTCACATTCTTAAGCATGCTAGTGTACACTACCTTACTACTTCATTGGCAGTGACATTGTTTTTAAATGCCTTCTGTTTCAGAACCACCTTGCAATAAGATTTTAAAGCATTAATTTCAAGTCATTGATTATGGCTGTGGTAGGTAACACAACTCCAGTAAACAGTTTGGGAGAATTTCTCCTTGTAAGTGCAACTTTAAAGAGGTCATTATTTGTCTTTCCAGAATTGGAACAATAACTTAGTTGATTTTTAACAAACTAAACAAGCAAACAATTTAGAACACAGGAGTTGTAGAGATCTTTGCATTTCTGTGACTGGTGGTCATGAATAATATATTCCCATTTCACTAATTCTGTTACCTTCAATTTGGATCACACTTAGGCCTGCCATTACCTCACTGGGCTCCATGGGGCTAATTGCCAAGTAAACTTTTACTAAGGAGATGGTAAAAGCAAACTAATTCTGAGGCTGTTCCTCTATGATGCAGAATACTTATGAAAAATACTTATTAAAAATAATTTTAAATGGGGGTTTATAATTAAATGGAACATCTCTATTAATCTCAGGTGGGAGTAGAGTGGTTTTGGAAACATGATCAAATGTACAATCACTATATTGGTATTAGAAGCTGAAGAACCATTGAGTATTACATCAGTGACTACTTATTTTTAGAAATATCAGTATATGTGAACTACTAGTAGACCTGATTTATTCTAAGAACTTCAAACTGATTTAACATTACCTTAGCCAAACATAGCAAAATTCATTTTATTAAGGGTAGAAGAACTATTTTGGAAATAATTCTGAATATTTTTTACCCAAGAATCAAACTAATTTATAGAAATTTCAAAGTTATTTTAAAATATAAGCGTGAAATATTTAAGAAATCTTGTTCAAGTAAACATAATAAGTAAATGTAATAATTTAACTTTGAAGGCCAAATCAGGATACTCCAGTTAAGTATGTGGTTCATTATTTCCTTGCTTTTCAGCATCAGACAGATATGTCAAAACACTTCACTGTGATTTTAGGAAAAAATCAGATTAAAAAAATACTGCCATAATGCAATTCCCTTCCATCTTTTTAGCAAACTAATTTATGGCAGAATTTTCTGGGGTTTGGATCATCAAATTTCCTGATAAACATTGAATGCTCACCGATGTAAAGTTAAGCAAACACTGGATACTGATGCGATCTATCACTCAGCAGCACAAGTACCTACATACTAAAATCATAGCTTCCTGTGTAGTACTTTTTCTCTTCTCATGTCTATCAATGGGAAGAAATGGACTTCTAAAGATAAAGGTCTCTAAAGTGATAAGTCAAAAGCACAGGAAAAATACTTCCTTTTCATGACACACAAGTGACTGAATTGGGTAAGTTGTGAAGATGTCAACATCTTTGTGAAGTTTCAAAATCTGAATGAGACCATCATTGCAGGAAATAATTATATATGAAAGCTTTCCTTAAAATGTTTTCTTAGAAACATATTCAATATGTTTAGCCATGAAAATAAACTTGGCTACAGGTCCACAGCTTTTAATAAACTGATTGTAGCAGGTAACTTTTTCTAAATTAATAATTTACTCTAGGAAATAATATAGTATTAAATAGAATCCATCTTGCTCTATCTTAAAATTCAATAAGCTTGCTCTGTGAAAGTGAGGATTCTATGGGATGCTCCTTCAAACTACAAATAATGTATGCTGGCACACCATGTAATCTCAATGGTAACATGTTTGTTTACTATTCCCTTTTAGTAGAAAATCCCCAAATGCAAACAAATTTCTGACGCTATCCAGTTCATGTAAATGCAAAATCTTGCTGGAGTGTCATCTTCCAAAATGCTCTAGTATTTAATCCACTCTGCCAGTTTGGTTGTTTTTATGGAAATGCATCAAAGCTGGTTTTCACAGCATCACTTAACTATATTTTGCTTTGAATCTTAGATATCTTTGAGTAAATGCATTAAAAGAAATGCCTTGTACTTGAGAATTGAGCTATCAAAATGGAATAAATGGTGTGTCCAGCTAGGCACATTATTTCTTTGTTTTCTAATCCTTTTGTTGTGCTTCATTCTGTAAGTCCTCCATACAGCTGAATAGAAAATGTTATCAATAAAGGCAAGCCATTAATCCACCCATGACAAAAATTAAGATATATTTGTCCTTTAAGGCTGACTGCCTCTGTTCTGTTCGGCTATGGAGGTCAATAACCTGTAAGTGTTTAATGAATATTGCTATAATGTTACTTTCATTATTGAATTAGAGATGGCTTTGAAGAAGACATAATGGTTTGATCTGTTTTGTTTTATATTTATTAAACTTTGGAAAATACATGAATTCTATTTCTTCAGTTAATATTTTGAAAGAACACAAATATTTACATAAGATTTATATAAGAAAAAACCATTTAAAATAATAAATAATTTTTCTGTCTGTTAATAAAGAGATTTATACTTTCGTGAATCCTAACAAATCTGAAATAGTTTTATTACTGTAGACTACTTCACACTCCTGGTATTAAATTATTGCCATGTAATTTTATACAAATATTTTATATATTCATTATCTATTGTTAGCTTTTATTATCAGAAGATTAAGAAATGGAAAGGCCAATTAAAATCACAAAGATGCTGCTGGTAACAGAATAAAAACATTTCATATTTAAGTTCCATTTAGAAAGTGTACTTAAATCCAGATGCAAATGATTTGCTCTTCAAAGCACTTAATGAAAGCTTAGAAAGACATAAACCAAGCTGCATCCAGTTGTACCAAATGTACTGTGAACATATCTGAGAAAGCCCATTCTCTAAATATACCAGGCAACATATGGAAGAATTTTTCTGGCCTTAAAAAGATAGATAAATTGTACATAGAGACCAAACATTGGTCTCGGAAATGGTCCTAGATACTTACACTGCTACATATTTGGCAAATTCCATCGAAGAAGGAAAAGGAGGAGTTACCCTTTTCCTCTGCCTTTATTGTAAGAAATACTTACATAGTAGGACTGATAGCTGTTTCTTAATGAAATCTGACTACATAAAAGTTTTCTGTAGAAAATCTGGCATTTTCTAGATTTCCTAGCAAAGCAGACATGACCACAAATTTCTTAAAAATATCAATTGTACAATTCAACGCTATGAAAAGGTTTCTTGTCTGCTGAAACTGAACAATTCTTAAACCAGCCATTAGAGAATAGTTTAATTGCATGACAATGGCATACAGAAATTGAAATTACATTTTAAAACTTCCTGTACTGTCATTAGTTCATATGCAAGACTGTCTAGAGCAGGTAGCATCACTGTGTAGAGCACTGAACAGAAGATTCTTTGTGAATTATATATATTTTTAATGTGTGTAGAGTCCTCACTTATTTTGTGCCTTGCAAAGCCTTGCAATTCTGCTTTATCTTCTTCCTTTATTCTCAGATAGATATTAGCATAACTCATGAGCCACACAGATGTATCTATGTTGTAGCTATCACATCTCAGCTGTCTATTCATGTTATTTTGTTTATATGACAATGTCATGCTTATGTTTGTGTTTAATAAATGTAATCCTTGAATTAAAGTGAAGCATGTAGAAATGTTATTGTCTGATATGAGTCAACCTATCCTGAGATAAATATGCTTCATAAATAACAAATATACATGTTTCTACTAATTTTAGATTAGAAATACTAGTAAGTAAATGTATTATACCACAAGGGGAAAAAAAAGAAAACCACAAACAAAACCCCAAACAACCAACCAAACCAAAAAACAACAAAAACTTCCAACCACTCACCCACCACCAGGGATGATAAAATTATTTTTTTTTCTTGTAGCAGTCGGAAAGAAGTTATATATGCTTAACTATATTCCAAAGAAAATTATAGTGAAGTTCAAATTTCTGTGCACTTGTGTGAAAGGATAAAAATTGCAAGTCGGCTTTTCATCCCTGTGACAGGTCACCAGTCTGCTCTTGGTGTGGAGCTGTCTTTTAGAAATTGCTAGTTTATTTAGTAGAATGTTTTCTAGCTGTTATGATTTCAAAGAAAATATTTGAGATGTGAAAAGAGTATTAAATGGCGCAGTGGTTTATTTCCAGCCATAACACCAAGTGAGATCCATTCATCAAAGAAGGCTATTAACCTTTATACCTAGCACCTCACTTGTCAATATCCTTAACTTTCTTTCCAATGATCATTTTATCAGAAAATTCTTTTAGTCATTCATTCCAGACTGTCAATCACATCTGCCACAACACCTACCTTTCATGATGGCCTTCTTAATGACATATGTTGTAAACATAATTAAGTTAAATACAGGAATATTATTCAAACTGAAGCAATTAATAAGATAAATATCATTGCTTCTATTTTCTGTTGATACTGATATTGCTATTTACATTCCTATGAAGGTCTTTCATATATGATTAGTCAAAAAAATCTTCAATTCTTCCATTAATGGATTTTACCAGTGGATTTCTAGTCTGCCATTTTATAATGCCACACAATTCAAAATCTTCCACCCACATCTAGGTCCAGAGCCCTAAAGCTTACACACAGTTTATATCTAAATGCACAGGCAACTCCTATTGTGTGAAAATATAATTATTCTTTCTTAATATGTCTAGTTATATCTTTTACTGTCATATTTTTGCAGTGCTCAGTCTGTTTTTATCTTTAGGTACAAGTTTCTCAGTAATTACTATTTTCTTTCTGTCATGCTTTATTCAGTCCTATGACTCCTTAACCTTCCACTGGATTCTACTTGCCCTAACTTAAGAAAAGGGATTTAGATCCAGACTCAGATATCTTAGGTGTCTATGGATAGTCTGCTTTCCTATTTTAGCCCCTGTAAGACTGGATCTCAACTTTACTGATCATGCATTTAATTCTGAAGTAATATCAAATATCCTGTGGTATCCAAGATACTTATATGGCAGATAAGTATATAATGATATGAAAACTGATGCCCTTCTGCTGGTGACTTATTCTGCATACCAGGAAGGATACATAAGAGCATTTCAATTAGCACTCACATTTAGGAGACTAGAATAGGTACCTCTTCGACTCATGTGCTAGAGTCAGAAAGCAGTTCAACTGAAAGAAGTATCTAATAGAAGAGGAGATAAAAGCTACTTCAGTCGTGGTGGCTGTACTGACCAGCTTTTCACTGACTATAGTGGTTAACACAGGCTGGGTTAACACAGGATGCTCTAAAAAGCAGAGCAGATGGGAAAATGACACAAAAAGCCCTGGGTTGAATTTAGGAGTGTTTAATGAGATGGTGCAATGTGAGATGTCACAATGTACAATTACCTTAGCCTGTTTCCCAGCAAAAGCATAAGTAGCAGCAGAAGCCAGCAATAAAATGACCCCTTCCTCACTCCTGAAGCCCACAGTCAGCCCAGCAGAAAAGCCTCACACCTCAAAACCAGAAATGGGAAGCCGGAAGCAGAAACAGGAAAGCTTTCATGTTACAGTCTGACCTATAAGCCCCATGATGCTCTACTCTGAACAGCACTTTTATTTTAAAGCTGGCATGACATTAGCATGATATTATCATCAGATTCAGTTAGCTAAACCCATGATGAGTTCCTAGGACACATGAGCACACCTCACTGTCCATAGATAGAGGAAAGCTGGATCTCACCTCTGCTTTTTTTTTTTTTTTTTTCTCCAGACTCTTTTCCCAATACCACTCATGATATTTTCAAACCTTTTCCTCCCAAGACAAATAATATTTTAGATCTATATTTTCTCATTTTCATTTATCATGAACCTAAATACTCATCTTCCTTTGCCTCCACTTATTTTCCTTCCCTCCTAGTTTTCTGGTGTTTATCTTTTGCACACAAATTGCCATAGGTGTGGTTCATCTGCTTTAAGTTAAATGCTTACAATGTAGATACCAACTTCAGAGTTCCACCTTTTCCTCCCTTTATAGTCAGTGTAGGAAGGCAGATGCTTTTAAAAATTGTTTCATGGAACTTGCATTAGGCAGTAACTCTAAGATTATAATAATTGTACTCCTAAATATCCATTTTTTTTTCCGTTGAACACTGTTTAGAGGATTTTTTTTTGTGAATACAATATAAGATTCCAAGTTGAACAAGTTCTGGAAAGTTAGGGATTTTTCTCTTTTATCAATATTATTTGCTTCTCAAACCACAAATTTCTAATTTAGTGATAATTCTGTAGTAACACATGCATCAGTATTTTATTTTTATGCATAGAACTACAATATTTGACATCCTAACCTCATATATGTTTTAAAACACTTCAATGAAAAAAAAAAAAAAAAAAAGCAGCACTTGTGTGTCACTCGCGTGCATTTTGCTGTTTGTTTTGGCACACTGAGGAGCCCAGTGAAAACTCGCTCATCCTTTGCAAACTTGGCACTTTGCTGCCAATATTTGATCACCAATCTTACATCTTGTTTATTTTGTTTGTAGTGAATTATCATTATGGCATTGTGCCTTTTGAACAGACTTCATCGATATAAAAATGTGCTCTGAGCTGGCCAAATGAAAAATACGTAATGTCATCTAACAATTATTCCAGTGAGAGTTCTTTTAGGACCCTTTTTAAAAATAATGAGGTGATCATAACTTCAAACCAATGAATATTCATCAGTGTAGCCATTGTCAGTCCAAAATAGCTTGTAAGCTAATAAGAAAGAAAAACAGTTCTTAATCAGCTTTTGACTGTGATTTTTGAAGTGATCCAAGCAACTCATGTAAAAGACCAAACTTGTAATTTGTTTACTGGGATAAAAGTGGGCATAAGTCTCTTGTGGCAAATCCCAGCTTACACAGTGAGCAGCTTTAACAGTGTAGAAAGCACAGAAAGTCATATGAATTGTACAGCAGAGATTGGTGGAGGTGTGAAGAAACCAGTTAGAATGTTCAACACAATTAACAAGGTGAATCAGTAACTCCTCTTTATGTCCATTTAATGTGCAACCAAGAATTCAAACAGAGTTTGAAAAAAGTAAATGAAAATGCCCCATATCCCTTTTGGCTTGCTTGAATATACACTACAGTTTGTAGCGATGTATTACTGTATTTCTACAACACACAACAAGCATAAGTCTTTGAACCATAGAATCACACAGAATGGCTTGGGCTGGGAGCGACTTTAAAGATCATCTAGTTCGAATTCCCTGCCATAGGCAAGTACACCTACTAGACCAGGTTGCTCAAGGCCTCATTCAAAGTGGTTTTTAACACTTACAGGATTGAAGCTTCCACAGCTTCTTTGTGCAACCTGTTCCAGCATCTCACCACCCTCAGGGTGAAGCATTTCTTCGTAATGTTAATCTAAATGTATCATCTTCCAGTTTGAAGCCACTAACCCTCATCCTATTACTACATGCCTTTGTAAAAAAACCCTCTCTAACTATCCTGTAGGAGTTGTTTGGGGTTTTTTTTGGTTTTTTGGTTTTTTTTTTCAACTACAGACAATTGCAAGAGAGAGAAGCATGGCACATGAGTCCATCAGTTCAGGACAAAGCTGATTTTACAAAGTGAGTTTCAGATCAAGTAACTCACTGCAGAGCTTTCTATTTGAACTTTGTAGATACTCTCATTTAAAAGTCACATTAAAAATATTTGAATAGAAGAATATTCATTAATGCAAAGTGCATTACTATTGTATATAGGCCAGATACAAGTGAAAAAAAAAATCTGGTTTATTGAAAGGCAGAACCTGATGCCAGCTTGCTAGGCACTACTAGAAACAAAGACAAAGGTCTCATTTTCAGAAATGACAGAACTATTTTAACCAGATGCAGCTGGAACAAGAACAATTTCCCACAAACTACTAGCATCCAGTAGTTGAAATTCAAGGCACATATTTGAAAATTTCAGCTAGGAAAAAACTTAAACTTTGTGCTTATTTTTCTTCTTGGAATTATCACTGAGCAACATGTATCTAGACTGGTGGTGTAGGACTAGCTCTTTCTTGATAGTGATACTGTTCCCTAATTCAATAGCAAAAGACAAGTGTACATCAGCTCCTGCACACTATCTCTCCATGTACTAAGTATTCACCACCCTGAATGTTAGTTGTGTGTAGCTCAGGATTTATCAAGCATTCGGTATATTGCTTAGAATGAACATTCAGAGATGAATTTCACATTAAAATTAATACAAACACTTTGCAGCATTTGGGTAAATTAATTTATTTTTCTCATTCTTTATAACTGATTGTAATACATGAAACAATTTAAGAAAAACTATTGCACAAGAGGGCAAATCCACTCACAGGAATTCTATTCATTTTTGTTACCTTTGTGTTCACAAGACATTTTTAGATACCTATGCAGCTTTTAATAGTAAATCTGAAAAAATCAGAAGCAAAAATCTTTTTCTTAGTAAATGGTTAAGTTTTATATTCCATGCTTAAAGTAACTGCAACCCTACTCCTCTCAGTGGTAATGCTGAAATAGTTCTGAACTAGTAAAATAAAGCTTTAAAAAGTTTCAAGCAGATTTTCTTGATTTAAAAATGATGATTTATGATTATGGAAACTGGGTTTAATATGCATTATGAATTCAAATGCTGTTGCAATAATTTTTTAGTAAAAGCTGCTTTTTAGAACTACCTTTGCACATTCTCTCCACAAGCAATAATTCTTCATCTATAGAGTAATTTATTTCTTCTGGTTTTAATATGTTACAGATGAATGGTTGTATGTCTTTCCTGTTAGAGCATTACAAGACAGGCCACTTTTGCATTAGGCTGGTACTACAACAGATACCTGTGGTGCTCTTCATGGTTCATGTGGTACTAATTTAAATGGGAAGTTGCACATATTTCATTGAAACACTTGGTAAAGCCAGCTTTCACAGAAGGGTGCAAATGATGGACTGTTCTCTGTGTGCAGCTGAACTGCTCTAAATGTGTCAGTGAGGGTTATGGATCATTTCATTCACCCATCAGCTCTGGTCCGCTGTGTGTACAAATCACAGTATAGTGTCATCCAACAGAACATTCCTGACAATACTAGAACATTTATAGTACTGCCATTTTTAATAGGAGTTCTGCAACCATATTTAAATAATATTACTTCTTTAACCCTTCAAACTCTAAGTTTGAAGTTATTTTTGCTTTCCCTTTATACTAGTTGTGGCATCTCCAGCTTGGACTCTGGTAATTTTTTTGGGATTCATAGCTACTGGGAAAGGAAATAAAAGACCATCAAGGTTAATGGTAATTTGCAAGTAGTACTTATATTCAAGAAACTTTCAGTCTTCATTAATGGTATATTATTTTCAGGTTTTTTTTAATTTATTTTTTTTCCTTAGCAGTCATCTTCAGACATTTAATATCCCCTGAGCATGCAGTCCCTTTAAATAGCAAACAATACACTTTCCTTGTCTGTCAAGAGTCAACTGAATTGATGATAAATATTAAATGATTAGTGAATCCTTTCTCTTTCCATTGTCAGGATGAAAAAAGGAAACTTTGTCAGTGGGTTCTTGTAATGGATGGAAGAAAATACAACAGGGAACATTGTGTAAGTCTGAGTTTTGTAAAAGCAATGACATTTATTTGCATTTAAGGAGTGTCCAACTGGTTTAGCCCTTACTTCTTTTATCTTACTTCTCCTGCATTAAAACTGATCCCTCCTAATCTTGCATAATATCCTGACAGAATAATAATCCTGAGAGAATTTACACAGATAAAATATACTGATCAGACACAAGTATACGCATGGAGGCATCTCTTTATTCTGTCATTGCCATTCAAGATCAACGATTGTGAGTATTCATTTTCTCCTGAAGAATTGACTTAGCTAGATCCAAGGTAGATGTTCACGTGGGTAAAACTGAGGTAACTTACTCAAGGTGTTGAAATAGAATCTCTCATTAACCCAAAATGTACAGTCACTGAAGGCTCCTAGCTCAGACTTGCCGACTTCTTCACAGACTATAAAAAGACTCATCACCTGTGCTAGGCACAAAAGCTAGGTGTTTAAAAATTACACAATGTAAGTATCTCCTAGTTGGCCAACTGCAGTTAGAAATCTATATTTAAGAAATATGGTTTCAGATATTTTAGTAAGAATCTTGACATCTGGTAACTTCCCAAGTAATTTTACTATGCCATAGTCCTTCAGAGAGTGGCTAATTTTGGACCACTGTTACTCATACACCTTCAAGTTTATGCCAGGCACTGTTATTCTGTGTATCTCCTAGATACATGAGCAGTGCTCTGAAAGCAGCAGTCTTAAAAAAAACAAAGCAGAAACTAGAAATAACTTTTTATTTGAACAACATGGGATTTTTTTTCCTGAATGTGACTAAGCCTGCAAATCCATCCTGGTTAAAGTTAGTAATACCAGAAAATTTCTTTGACCCTTAACCATTTTCATCACTTGAAATCAAAGATCCTGAATCCTCGCTGAAAACCACTATATATGTGAGGATATTAACCACTGAATATGGGTTACTTATTCCCTTCTAGCTGCAGTAGATAATGCTCCCCTGTGGACAAGAATTGTCAACTGTCACATTACTTTTGCTACTTCAAACACCATCCAGTGTTTTGTACACAAATTACCAGCGAACCCACAAATAGGACCATGAGATCTTACAGATGTTTTTTAGTTATTTTCAATTTGTCATTTCTAAACATTCTCTTAACCCCTTCACAGAAACTGATTCTTTTCAGTGCTTTTGGAGACAGATTGAGTGACTGTATTTGGTTTGGCTGAGCTGGAATTAATTCTCCTTAGAGAATCTTTCCAGTGCTGTGATTTGCAGTGCTGTAGCTGGGTGTTGATAACATACCAGTGTTTTGGCTGCTGCTGGAAGAGCACCCAGGCTGTGCTTTTCCA
The DNA here is from genome assembly GCA_013396835.1 of Psilopogon haemacephalus. NCBI lineage: Eukaryota > Metazoa > Chordata > Aves > Piciformes > Megalaimidae > Psilopogon > Psilopogon haemacephalus. Next base: position 49,708 of record VWZI01016707.1, read on the forward strand.
ATGTTTTCCCACCCCAAGAGTATGCTAAGGGGTGGGCAAGATCCCAGGAGGGGACACATTCGGGCCAGCTGACCCAAACTGACCAAAGGGGTATTCCATGTCATGCCATCAGCCCAGATATATATACTAGGTGACATAAAGAAGTGTGGGGATATTCATCCATGGTGTCTGTCCTCCAACCACTATGCCTAGAACCGTACTTCCCAGGAGTGACCAAAGATCATCTGATGATGGGAAGTAGAGAATAACATCTCTCTGCTTTTGCTTCCACATACAGCCTTTGCCTGTGCTTAGCATTTTTAAATTGCTTCACTTTATTTCTGGCCTTTTGTTATATTTCCGCCTCTCCCCTGTCCATCTAAGAGGAGTGATAGAATGGCTTTGGTGGGCATTTGGCCCTCAGATAGGGCCAAACCACCACAGAGGCTGTTCTACACAGCCACTTGGTGACACCTTTCTTCTCACATGCAGGATGTAATGGCAGCTCAATAAGTTAATGAAATAGGAAAAGATGGCCCAAACAAGTTTAGTGCCTTCTTAGAATGTGGGACTACATTGTTACTGGGTTGTTTACTCTTCAGAAGAGGAGGCTGAGGGGAAATCTCTGGAAACGTGAAATGGGTTGGAGTGAGGCTAGTATCACTCTCTTCTCACATCCAGTAAGTGACAGGACAGGAGGAAAAGGGGTTCAAGTTGTGCCAAGGAAGCTTGAGGTTGCATATTAGGAAAAAAGTCTTCACACAATGTGTTATTAGGCACTGGAATGGGCTGCCCAGGGACATAGCAAAATCATCATCCCTGCAGATATTTAGGAGACACATGGATATGATGCCAAGGGACATGATTTAATGGTAATATCTTAGTGGTGGGATTAAGAGCTTTAAGTGAACAATTGGACTTGATGATCTCAAGGTCTCTTCTAGCCTCTGCAGTTCTATGTTTCTATAATAATCATGTAGATTTCAGAATATCTTCAAATGTAATTTCTTTTGTGGTAAAATGTAGTTAATCTACACTTATATTTCACATCAGGTTGAGATTCAAGTTCTGTGAGATTTGAGCAAAATTTCTGTCAAACTAGAGATAATTTGTATGCATTTTATTTGACTTGGGAGTCTAGTATAATTGCTCGTTGCATGTCTTAATCCAGTAGTAGATTTTTCTTCTAAACTTTTGATTTTTCTGTGCATTTAAACACTCATTTGCTAAATATATTTGAAAAAAAATGCTTTTTTAAAAAAAAAGTTATAAAGGTCACTGTGTGGGCAGTTTTGAATTTAGTTTTCTTCTGTGTGTGTCATAGAAAGTTTGCTGTTCTAATATTGACTTCAGTGAGAGCAATATGAATTACTATTTTTGCCTATGTAAATTAATGAAACTCCATCAGTGGTATCAGTAAGCCTGTCAACATAAAATAACTTAAGAATTTGACCATGTTTATGTCTTATGGCCCTGTGAGATTATTACTGTGGTGTTTTTGGTTTTTTTTTTTATCTTTGTTAGCAACATCTCTCTTCTCAGAGCTAGAGGGCAAGGGTCCACTCTTGGCTTTTGCAGATATGCATGCTGTGTTATGGAGACACTTCAGCTTCTCTGTAAATAAATACTAACAATACAATTCATCCCTCTTGTAAGTGAAAAATTTAAAAAAAAAAAAAAAGCCATTATACTTTTCCATTTCTGAAATTAAAGTTGACAGACAATGGCAATGTGCTGTGAATATATGATTGAAATTATTTGTGAAATTAAAACCCATAAATTACTCCATTTCACACCATGTATAAATAATGTTCCTTTATGCCCCTTCCCTTCAACTGTATGTTTGGCAATACTCAGTTTTTCTTTAAAAAAAAAAAAATCCATTTGTTAAAAATGAGGCATGATTTTTTGCCAGGGAATCTGACAGGGAAAAAAAAATTATGGTGATGGAGAAGATTCTTTTTATCTGCTTCTGAATGATCACTGTGTGATGTTGCTTCCTAAATTCTCTAGCTAAAAGCCAGTCTTACTACAGAAAAATTACTTGTATCCATTTCCCAGATTGAGTAATGGCAAGCAGAGATTCTTGGAATATGTCTACACCTCACAATGAAAGGCTGTGTTAGATGCACTCTAGCACACTCTGAACAAGCTGGTAAGTCTGTATTGCAAGGATATAAGCATGTGATGCAGAAGCTATAAAACCACATTAAAGTACAATAGCCTTGACAGACAGGACTAATAAGCCCATATGCAGTGCCTCCTGCTCCAAAGATAACCCACTCCCAAATTGCTTGGGTACCTCAGTGTGGGACTTCACGCACAGACAGTCTTGTCAAATGCCGCACATGAATTTTATTCTCTTCCCTGGTTTCTGTGAAGGGAGGCTTATGGCTTCATCTTTAGACTTTAGATCAGCATAGCCAGATATTTGAAAGGCTGTACAGAGATGGGGCAAATCAAGACAAGCATGAAAGAAAATCTTGCTGAAGGGGGAAGTTCAGCACAGCTTGCTGGTTCTTTGCTTTTAAACGGCAATCTTTTTCATGGGGAGCTCCTATTTAGGAGGCTTACAGACTGGGAATAAGTATAATTTTTCTTAAAGCAAAATTTTTTGTTTGTTTTCTTCAATCCACTGTATAATCATATATTGTGCACCAAGCAACTGACCTTTTTTAACCTGTAGAGAGTCACAATTGCCAGAGACATATGGTTGTAAGAAGTCTGACATTATCTCAAATATGCTGTAATGATTATTTGACAAAACCAGAGTAATACAGCTTGCATTTGACCAAAATAAACAAAAAAACAACAACAAAAAATAAAGTTTAAACTTAAAGGATCAGGCTATACTGCACGTTTATTAATTACTGCTTAGCTATTGACCAATATGTTTCTAACAATGAACATCTGTTTTCAAGTGAAAATTGCAAATTTCAAATTGCTTGGAAAACATTAAATGAGTGTTCATTTTTGAGCCTGAGTACACTGTATTCCTACATCTCACATGGTTATGCAACGTGCAGGTTAGAATTAGTGGAATTCCTAAGCCATGAGAGAATTGCAAACTCTTTTCCCATTGATATACCACAAAGGAAGTGAACTTGGAAACTAATGTGGTTTGGGGGGAAAAACTGAATAGAGGCCATAGTGGTGTTCAGTTTTCAGGAGTTGGCATGTTGTTCAGTTTTGTCCAATTATCAATAAATAAGAGGGATTAGCTGCTGGTAATGGTGCAGTGGACAAAAGATGCAAGTCACATGCAGTGAATTCAGAAAAGTGAGAGTGTACTTAGGAAAAAAAAGCCTTTCTAAATTAGCAATAAAAAGAGATGATTAGGTTAACTGTTTAGTTTCTAAAGTAAATAAATCCTGATGATATGAATTCGCTGCTGAATTATACCCTGAATGATATGTCAAGGTTCATCTAACTTTCATATTCTTACTACAAAATAATGATTTAGCTCTTCATCTAACTTGCTGTACAAAAAGCCAATCCTTTGGAAACCAATGAATATGACCTTGAGAACTGAAACCAAAAGAGAAGTGAAATTTCAACTGGTTAAAATGTAGATTAATGATTTTAGAAGTTTAAATCTCGCTCTGTCTATTCATCTGAAATTTATCCTGAAATGAAGAGTAGAAATGCTCAAGCTCTTAAGTGCAAAACGTGAGTTCTAAAGGAAGGTGTTCAGTATGGAAAGTATGTTGATTTATGTTAAGAGCTGTTCCCTATCTTTTATATTCCCTCTTTCATTGTCAATTTAAGCAGTGAGATAATCAAAGTTAATTAAGAAAAGTTTGGTATTTAATGTTTAGAGATGAAGATGCTTTGAGATTAATACTTTACACTGTCCAGAAATCAGAGAAATGTCACATCAAGAATGATTTATATGCACAGATTAATTTGAAGGCCTCTATCTGGGGATGGAAAAGCCTCTCTTACTGTGTACATAGAGTCTTGGTATCCAATAAGTTTTTGCCATGCTAGTTCTCGAAATGAACATCAAAGAAGGATGCAGTAAGACTTACAAGTGTTGAGCAGCAGAAATTTTAGCTAGTGGAACATTATCTAAAATCTTACACTACAGACTACGCTATCAACTAACAAATCCTACTGGAGAACACATTCCCTACAGAATGTTGCACAAAACTAGTTTCTGTCCAATTCACTAGATGTCTGAATGAATACTTCGTGGGAGGAGTGAGAAGAAAATGATAGCATTTGCAATATATTTTCTTTTTAAAATTTCAGGTTTTCTGCAAGCTAGCACCCTCAATTTCTCTTCAGTACATGGAAATTGATGTTTCAAGTTAGTTTAAAGCCCTAGATAACATGATAGGCACAGGAATGTCCACAGATAGCTCTGTTGTTAGAAATAACCGGCTTAGTCAGCTGTCTCTTAAATATCCTTTCATCACACTTATGCTGAGGGTGCCAGAAATGGAGATACTCCTGTCTGCTTTGTCTATTAGTTTTTGTCAACAAGACAAAACGTAGGGAAAAAAAAAAAGAGTGCTAGACAGTTTTTCTGTGAAGAAAATAAGGCCTCAGCATCCTATAGATATACTTTAACTGCCCTTTGTGTTCCCTGCATAAGCATTCAACGTTGGAGAGCACAGAACAGATGAATGGCTAGGGTACTAGAGCATAGCCTTTCCTTTCCTTCCCACAAAGCTGACCAGAGCCCCAGCCATTTAGGGGCCATGCTGTAGAACTTCTGACAGTTTACCACTTTCCCAATCAACCACCATATGGTAATAAACCCAATGCATATAGCAAAAGATGATGTTCATTTCTGGTTAGAGGAGGTTGGAGACACATATTCCATTTTATGAACTAAAATACTTACTGCAGTTGGCTTGTGAATTGTACTTTTCTCAGGTATATGACCTGGAAAATGGCTGATGTGTGCCAAGTAAGTGATGTTTATCAACTTGCAGCCTTTTATGAACACAGGGGAGGAAAAATATGTATAACAGGATTATGAAGACTTGAATTGAATCCAGACAAACTGTTGTTTCCTAATCTGCAAACATGTAAATATTGCTATAGCTCTGAAAGTAAAAAAACAAAACAAAACAAAAAACCAACAACAAAACCCAAAAAAACCCAAGAAAGTGTAACTTTCTGAATAAAATTTGATTAAAGTCTGCAAAGTTAATTAATGTAATAAATATGCCTGTACTATATTAGGCAACAAACCTAACACCATTATCTTTCCCTATTTTCTTCCTGGGTAACTCAGTTCATCAGTATTCTAAGTCCTTGAACTATATACAGTGAGCTTACTTAACTATCACCACCGAAAACTAAGTATTTCAGCAATACGCAGCAGGGAGTTATAAACAAAAGGTGATTATGTCTACACTTAGTAAAGTTTGGAGCCAGGATTTTCTATTGCAGTTTTATAGCAGAAGGTATTATAAATACCTTATTAAGGGGCTATAACTGTTGGAAGTGGCATACCATGTTTGTTTTATGAGACTATCATTTTTTAATAAAGGTGACAACAGAGATGACTGAGAAAAGTTAACAATACACAGCTGAGAACTAAAACCTCTATAAGGTTCACAGACCATGTCTTGTGATGTCAACTAATATTGCCACTTCTTAGTCATGCTCCACTGGCTTGTAGAGACCCTCATTAACTTGGTGAATGTAATTCCTTGGGCTACCTTAAAATAATGTCTATTCCATTAATTAAGTATCCTATGTATTTTGAAAACAAAAAAAATGTCCTGCTTAGTATATAGGTTCAGAATGGATAAATTAATATTTGTCTGAGTTTCAACAACTTAAAGGCTTGATCCTTTCCTCATCTTCACCTTCCATTTTCATGAAGTATCATGCTTGACTGAAGCCAAGTCACAAATGTCATCATGCCTTTTCCATCCTCTTCTAAGGAATAGAAATACAACTTATTGTGTTTGCAAGGGGCTTTGTTGCTTTTGTTAGCTGAGCAATATCAGCTAATGGTCCATTCTGATAGATTCTAATTTTTCCCACCAAGAAAGTCAATATTTGAGGACCATCTTCTCCAAATCAGCAGCAGTGGATCCCAGAAGGAAGAAGTCAGGCAAGAGCGCAGGAGGCCAGCAAGAATAAAGGTGTTCCTGGAGTTACACAGGCAAAAAATGAAAGTCTATACGCAATGGAAAGTCTATAAGCAATGGAAAGAAGAAGAGACCATGTGGGAGGATTTCAAAGAAGTTGTCCAAGCAGCAAGGTATCATGTTAGGAAATCCAGAGTATGGATAGGATTAAGCTGGGCTAGGGCCAAAAAAAAGGAGTAAGAAGACTTTTTTTTTTTTTTTTTTTTTTTTAATAAATCAGTGAAAAAAAAGNTGTTGGGCGAAAAAAAAACATAAAAAAGATTTTTTTTTTTTTTTTTTTTTTTTTTAATACATCAGTGAAAAAAAAGAAAATTAAAGAAGACTTGGAGCTCTCTGAAAGAAAAAATGGAGACCTGGTCACAAGGGTTATAGAATTATAGAATGGCTTAGGTTGGATGTGACCTCAAAGATCATCTAGTTCCAACTCTCTGCTATAGGCAAGGACACCTCCCACTAGAACGGGTCACTCAAGGCCTCATCCAACCTGGCCTTGAACACCTCCTGAGAGGGAGCATCCACATCCCTGGGAAACCTGTTCCAGTGTTTCGTCATCCTCACTGTAAATAACTTCTTCCTAACATCTATTCTAAATCTCGCCTCTGCCAGTTTAAACCTATTACCCCTCATCCTGCCTGTGCTGGTTTGAACCAATTGGAGGATTTTAATAAGAAATTAGACTATAGGCTGAGAAAGGAAAACATTGCGGATTCTATTACACTCATAGGCTACTGAAAAAGAAATTATAAAACTTAGAACCCAAACAAAGATGAGACAGACTGCTTTGAGCCATGCTGACTGATGCATGTCTCTCTCCCTGCCTTCTTATCTGGATCTGAGTAATTTCACTAACTGCTTTCCTGCTGCTACCCTCCCCTGGCCAATCTACCTTCACTTATCTGGCATGTAAAACAGATAGTGAGAAAAGATTGGGAAGTGGGGGAAGGTAGTAGGGTGGTTGGAAACCTCTCTTAGGGACCCTGATCTCTGGGGGGAGTGTGGTGTTTCTGTATTACCTTTTCACTGTATATATCTGTAAATATATGTTGTGAATATCTGCTTGTATATCGTGCAAATCTGTAAATATAGAGCTTAATTTATTAACTTCCAGCTGTCTGAGTTTAGACTGGGCAATTTCACAATGTAGGGGGGCAGGGAACTCCCAAATCACCACATTAATTTTTAATTCGCTTTCCCAATGTTGTAAATAGTCCCTCCCCAGCCCTCCTGTAGGCCCCCTTTCAGATACTGGAAGGCTACCACTGGAAGCCTTCTCTTCTCCAGGCTGGAAAGCCCCAACTCTTGTAGGCTGTTGTGGTGATTTTGCAGTTAGCTGCCCCCTCACACTTTGAAATAACCCAGGCTAGGACTCAATTGGCTGGAAGTTAATAAATGAAGCTTTATATTTACAGCTTTGCACAATATACAAGCAGATATTTACAATGTATAGCATTGTTGTAAACAGATATTTACAGATATATACAGTGAAAAGGTAATACAGAAATACCACACCCCTCCCAGAGATCAAAATCCCTAAGAGAGGTCTCTAAACACCTTTACTACCTTTCCCCCCCTTCCCCAATCTTATCTCACCATCTGTTTCATGCAGCAGATAGGCAGAGGTAGATCATCCAAGCGGATTAGTAGCACAAGAAGAAGTTAGTGGATTTGTTCAGATTCAGCTACGAAAAGAGAAAGCCATGCAGGAGCAGCCACAGCCCAAAGCAGTCAGAAACCATCTGACTTATCTATATTTGGGTTACAGCTTTTTTTTTTTTCTTTCTCAATAAAGCTATGACTAAAGTGGCATCATTGGTGTTTTAATTTCTTATCCTATAGTCTAATTTCTCATTCAAATCCTCCAGTCAGTTCAAACCAGCACACCTGTCCTCATAGCAGAGTTGTTCCAACCCTCTGATCATCTTTGTGGCCCTCCTCTGGACTTGCTTCAACACTTCTTGTCTTGGGGGTTCCAGAACTGTACACGGTTTGGAAAAGGCTAAAGCACTCAATTACTACATTGTCTCAGTGTTCACTGGCAAGGCCTCTACAGCACCATCCAAGCTCCATAATATAAAGGTAAGGAGTAGGAAGAGGAAGATCTGCCCACCATAAGTGAAGATCAGGTTCAAGACCATCTGAGGAACTTGAAGATGCACAAGTTGTGATGTCCAATGAGATTCATCCATGGGTCCTGAGGGAACAGATAGATGAAGTTGCAAAACCACTGTCCATCATATTTGAAAAGTCATGGCAACCTGGTGAAATTACTGCTTGCTGGAAAAGGGAAAACATAACCCACCTTTTCAAAAAGGGAATAAAGGAAGGCCCCAGAAACTATAGACCAGTCAGTCTCACCTTTGAGCCTGGCAAAATCATGGAGGAGATAGTCCTAAAGGTTTTACTAAGGCATATAGAAAATGAAGAAGAGGTGACTGGTCATAACCAACATGCCTTTACCAAGGGCAAATCATGCCTGATGAACTTGTGGCTTTCTATGATGAGTTTACAGTCAGTGGATAAAGGAAGAGCAACCAATGTCATCTACATGGACTTGTGTACAGCATTTGACACTGTCCTGCATGATATCCTGGCCACCAAATTGGAAAAGTGGAGACTTGAGGGGTGAACTACTGGCTGCATAGGGAGTTCATTGGATGGATGCACTCAGAGAGTTGCATTCAGTATCTGTGTTCCAATGGAGGCCAGTGACAAGTGGTGTCCCTTAGGGGTCAGTACTGAGACCAGTGCTGTTTAACATCTTTGTCAGAGGTATGGACGGTGGGATCAAGTGCACCCTCAGCAAGCTTGCAGATGAAGCCAGGCTGTGTGGTGTGGTTTACATGCTGGAGGGAAAGAATGGTATCCAGAGGGACTTGGAGTAGTAGGCTGTTCAACCTGAAGAAGAGAAAACTCTGGGGAGACCTTATGGTGGCCTTCCAGAATATGAAGGGAGCCTACAAAAAAGCCAGGAATGGGCTTTTTACAAGGGCTTGTTGATAAGAGACAATAAATTGAAGCTTGAGGAGGGAAGATTTAGACTGGATATTTTAAAAGTAATTCTTTACAGTAAGGGTGATGAGACTCTGGAACAGGTTGCTAAGGGGGGGTGATGAATGTCCCCTTCCTGAAGATATTCAAAGCCAAGTAGAACGAGGCCTTGCGCAATCTTATCTAATGGAGCATGTCCTTCCCCATGGCAGGGGGATTGGAACTAGACCATCTTTGAGGTCCCTTCCAACCCAAGACATTCTAAGAATATATGAATCTATGAACTTATTTGAGAGTAGCTTAGTGCTTGTTACAAGTAGAGGCATCCATATCTGGGGCTGCTACCAAAATCCCTTGCTCATTGGCTGATCGTGTAACTGGAAGACTCCCTTGTGTGATTACACACAGAAATGAGAGAAAGGAAAGGCAGCATCAGTTTGCAAACTACCATCCATTTAGGAGGGTTCAGGGCATAGTTTGGTGATCTAAAGGTACAAAATGGAAAACAGAATACTGAAGTGTCTACCAAAAGATGATTACATTTAATTTACTTTCATGTTTATATCATTATTGACTGAGGATTTCAGTCCTATCAAATCAAAACTTTGTTTCCAGTGGCTTCTAAAGACTCGTTAAATAAGCAAATTCTGAATTCAGTGCTTTCACAAACATTATCCCCACTGGAACAGTCATGCAGTAGCTTACTTTCTGCTGATCCTCATTCGCAGCTGTGCTAAAGCTGACCTGTAATACTCACCATGCTTGCTGTTCTGAATTTCAAAACATTGATTTTTAAAAATTTCATTCTGAATGACATTATGGAGCAGCACTAAAATGTGGTTCAATATTCATTAAGTAGATGTCTAGCACATTTTAGTGGTTTCCTGATAGTCACAGGACATCTAGTCTGTGACTAGATTTTACCTTTCTCTCAATGGGAAATGTTAGATTATAGGCCTAAAATGAAGATGGTCCAACGCTGAGCTTTAGCTACTGCCAGCTATCTGTGTGTGTCGAGCAAAGGAACAGAAATGCAATTTTTTTCCTCTTGTTTCTGTTGCTGCATTTGAGAAGTTATCAAAAGCTTGTTGGAGCTGTTCCCTCAGCCCCTTTTCTTTCTTTTTTTTAAATTTTTGCTACACTAGTTGTCACGCCAGTAGCAGAGGATAAATGTTAACGTGTTAAGCAATATTAGTGGTCATACATATAGAAGTAGTGGAAGACACTTGCACATCTAATTATCCACATCAGTCTTGGTAAGCAGTAATCATGTTTTTATCTTTCATAGAATAATAGAATGGAAGGGGTTGAAAGTAACCTCTGAAGATCATCTTGTCCAACCCCTCTGCTAGCACATGTATGTCTAGTCTCATAACTAGACTTAATACGACACATTTCCATTTTGTTCTGAAATCTCCTGTAACATCTGGGTTAAATGAAAGGCAAAAATAGGGTCTCTACCTCAAAAGGTGTGTGAAACAAGAACAGAAAATACAAGTAAAATAAAAAAGCAAGGCAACAGACACACACATTTGGGCTCCTGCCCAACACTGTAATATGGATCTGCTTTTCTGCTCATTTGTTTAGACAGGGACAAACTCTTTTAAGTCAAATTCTCTCTCTTACAGAGATGACAATGATACCTAAATATATGAGGAGTCAAATGAAACAATAATCTGTTTCTGAAGTAATACATTAATTGTCATATGTAGAAGTGCAAAATTTAGTGTTCTATGCTTTCATTTATTGTTCATTATTCTTTTTCCTGTATAATGGGTTTCTCTGTGTTTATGGATATGCACATATATTGTCTAACATTCTATTGTATAACACCTAGGTTCTATTTTACTGTAATGTAAGGTGCAAAAAATCAAGCTTACAGTACGTAAACTGAATCAACCAAAGTTAGTTCTCCCAGAGCTAAAGCCAACATGATAGTGGTGAAATTAGAAATAATTTTTCTTTTTTTTTTAACCCCATAAATTTTAATTTTAAAAATTAAAATTCAAAGTTTTCAGTTTTCTTTAAAGCTGTTACAATAAAAATAATTAGGCATTAAAGGTGTCTGAACAGCAGCCTTAGACTACACTGCATTTCACACATTGCCTCACATATCACATGTCCCTCAAACACTTGCAACATCTTGATCAAACACCTTCCAGAATGTGTATTTCATTTGTAGTTGAAAAACATCCCCTAATCCTATGACATTGCATCTGTGTGACAGATTTGCAGGTTGTGGATAAGCATGCTGCAATTGCTGATACTCATGAGGCTAAAGGAGAGTAAGGAAAAGCAGAAGACTTCAGAGGCTTTTAAGGGGAAGAATGAGCACATTCTCCCCTCATCGATTAGTTAATCAGAAAAACATAGAAGACTTTCTGTGTGACAGTACACCAGCTATGTCCTGAAGTAGTAGGGCTGCCTAAAGACAGGAGTGATGTACGTGTGCCGAAGACAAAACACCCAAATAAAGCGTAAGCATCCACAGAGAAGAACAAAGGTTAATCTCTGAAAGTGTTCCCTTTACTCTTGCATATACATACATGATAATTTCACTGCAACCTGATGAAAATCTATGAGTGTAAACAGCCAGAGTAGAGGTTTTTTGCACAGAAAAGGCTTCAACCCACTGTTTCTGGGCAACTGAGGGTGCCCATGTCAGATAAAGAAGCTTGGGTGACAGATAACTTCCTACACAACAGACAGAAGTCCATAGCAGGTGCAATTCTTCCCAAGCTTAAGATGTGAAACATGGTTATGGAAGTCCCTGAAGGTTTGGTGCTCTGTACTGAGAGGTGATCTTCAGTTCTGTAACTACACCAGACATTGTCCCACTGCCATATAATCAGAATTGCCTGTTTGGAAAAGACCTTGAGATCGATGAATTCAACCATAACCTAATATTTCCCTGTACACAACTGTAAGATCACTATTATACTGTCCTCAAGGCCATGAGAAAAGTATTCTTTTTTTGCACTCATGACATCCTTCTTCCATCCACAGAGGCATGTTTCAGTTCACTCTCTTATGCTGAGTTCATTGTCTCCTGTAATACCTTCTCTCCCTTCTCTCCTGAACAGGCAGCTCCTGGTCTTCTTGTCAAATAGCTCCTCCAAGCTTTAGAGAGTTCTCACATGGTTCAGGCCACACTGCTTAGCAGGATACGCACTGTAGGATATACGTACTTCAGGTAGGAACCTTTGCAGGTTTGAGATCTCTAGACTTCCTGTGCATATACCCTACAGCACACTAACAAATTATAGGTTCTTCCATGTTGTCCCAACTAGGAGAGGTCAATTTCAGCCCAGTTGTTTTCAGCAAGTGAAAATCAGGGGAAATCTCACCAGTCTGTTAGTCCCAAAATGTAAGCCATGAGTTTTACTTTGTGCAATATATACACTTAGAGGCCTAAAGATTCTTCAGGATAATGAATGCAGGTGTGTTATGTGTGAGAGACAATGGAAGTTGCACTTTTGTACCTCTTTCACTCCAAAATTTTCCTGTGTTACTCATCTTCTGATGCACTGATATGCGAATGCATAGAATCATATATATATATACTGACACACATGGGTATATTTATATACTAATATTTATATATGTGTGTATGAACTTGGCTTCCCCTTCTGTGATCCTTGCATGAACAATTTATGAGCAAGTTATATCCGCTTACCTAAAATCTCTGGACTTGACCCAGATGAGCACGAATAGAAGGATGACTACCTATACTAATTGGTCTGAGAATCCTATTCTTGCTGAACAGATATTAAAACACAATCTGTATTCCATATTTCAATATGAATGGGTTCACATGAAGAAAAGCTCTAATACTGGAAGTCTACATAATATAAAAACCTTTCAGAAAGCTCCATTTTTGAAAATGGATTTACACCTGTGGGAAACATCAGTCAGCTTGTGTTTTCCTTTGAACTGTATTCTCTTTTATCCTACATTTTTCTTCTATATGTTTATATATAAAAATCCAATATTATTAACACTCTGGCAACTTTCCACCAGTATCATGAGTGAATTCAAGTTAGATCAAGAGATAAATGAAATATTATTTGGGAATATTGCTGCAAGCAGAGGATATTTATTTACCTGTTCCTTGAAGTCGGCAGAAGTTTCAAATGTTTCCAGCAGAGGTCTGCTTCCATTAAAATCACTATTGCTTTAGAAATTCAAATAAACTCTGATTACTTCCATTAGAATAACTTTCCCTTATGTAATCCTAAGACTGAGGAAGGAATAAATAGATACTACGAAAAGTGAATTCAGGAATTTTCCTTGTTCTGGGAATAACTGCTGGTGGAGAAAGTCTGAGCCACATGCAAAGTACAAATGTATTCAGTGATAGCAATTTCCTGTAGTGTTTGCTCAGTAGATTGCTCATAAATATTAACATTGTTCAGCTGTTTTCTCCATGTTAGTTGTACCATTTTAGGGAATATTCATAGAATGAGGACACACATTTTGATAATGTAGCAAGAAAATTATTCTAAGACTATCAAATATGAACATCCTTAAAATGAAGATAAATATGTATTCCATATCCTTAATCCCATTATTAATTAAAGAGTATTGTTGAAGCGTTCTTTCTCAAAGAATTTAAGAAAGATAATTGCACCAATTGCAACCGCAACCAAGCCAAATTCTTCACAGAAAGTAGAATGCATCCGGAAGGGTGACTATTTCTCAAGAAATCAATCAAAACCCCATGTACTTTTTTTCTCTTATAAGCACATGTAAACTGACAAAAGTAGGAACTAAATATTCAAAATAAGATAAGAATTGAAGCAATAACTGCCCATAAAAGTGAATCTACCAAATTGGTAATACCAAAAGCATCTAGGAAAATCATCATCAGTATCAAATGCACAAATTTTGAAGACACTGTCAGAGCTCATCTGCTATCTTCACATGCCACAGTCTTAGCAGGTCTACTGCAAGAATCTTACAGTTAAAAATAATCCATAAAACTGTCTGCATAGCAATATTAAGGCTGGGAGTCTGGCAAAAACTGTTGTATGACAGTTTCCTCTTGCTCTCTTGTTTGGCCAATCTCTTTTCCCTTGGTAAGGAGTATTTTGTACTTACCAATTTAGAATAACCTTTGTAAGTTGTTCTGTTGGGAAGTCACACTTTTGTTCAATGTTTAGTTGTGAGCAATCTATCAGTCTGTATCTTTCAGAGATTAATGAGTGCAAACACACAGAGCATGCAGAGCAGTCTATGATCACAAATAGGGTTTTTAGGCTTTGAGAGTCTGGAGAAAATGCTATCCTTTTTTCAGAAGATACAACATACTTTGTACCATATTCATTTAATTTCTCTCTCTCTGAGAAATGCAGCAGGAGCTCATACATCCTGCACATCCCTCTTAAGGGTTTTAATGCCCGTCTTTAGGATCCTTTTGTGACAGTATGATGACAACGGCATTTCTACTGTTACCACTAGTCTGATAGTGGTCATAGGGGAGCATTTCCTTTGTGATAGTCTGTGATACACTGGTGTTTTATCCACAGCAGTAAGTTAAGAGAGTAGAAAATGTTCCTGTGCTATGTATCTAAGGTGGAAATATTAGATCCTTCTTACTCTTACTTTCATGTGTTTCCTGGCTCCACCACTTCCATCGTGCTACAGAAAAAATCATCCATGAAGACAGCCTGGAAGGGTATTGCTTCTAATAAACTGTTAATGAGACTTCCTTTGCAATCTCTGCAGGAACAACATTATATAGAGAATCCTCATATCTAGAGTTACTTGTGCTAGCTTTATTTTTGCTCTTCTGTGCTTTGAACAGCCTCAGTCTGTGGTTCTGAGATGTCTAATTAAAGATGCGTCTCATTACTTCTTGACTGGCAACATTTTCTTCAGCTGAATCCAAAAATGTTAACCAGAAAAATCTCACTTCTGTAGCAGACTGAATACTGCTCACTCATTTGAATGCTTTCACTTGGGGTTCCTGAGAATGTAAGCATGGTATCCAGTCATGAGCTGTTAAATTACCTGTATTTCCCAAATGAGGATGAAAGGTATTTATGTTTGCTTTATGCACTTACATGTATATGACTGCATGGTTTTGTTAACTAGAGCCATGAGTTTCTACTGTGCTGCTATTTTTCTGTATTATCTGCTGCACTGCTGCTCCTCTGTACAGAACTCTTTTGTCTTTTTTACTTTTAGCTCTAGTGATGTGTGCTTATTTATTTTATGTATAGTTTGTACTAGTACCTATACACACAGGTATGTGTATATGTGTACTTCAAATGAATTTAAAGAATAAAATCCAAACAATATTAATTAACATGCATATTGTAGAATAATTCAAAGTGACATGATCATATAAATTTTTGTAAAATGTGCTTTTTTCCTCCAGAAAATATTGAATATACACCTTTATCTGAGTGTTCCTTAACATGGTAATAATATAAGGAAAAAAGGGATTGGTGATTCATTAGAAAATATTTTTCATTCTTATGAAATATGAAAAGAGAAATTGGAAAAAACACAGTGAAATCCCATTTAGTCTGAAGAAGCATAAGCTTGTCAAGGATATTATCATCAGGATTTGTATTTTCTTCTGCAGTTAACTGGATTTCTTTTTGACTGAAAATTAATTTCAAAGAATCATTGAAACAAAACATTGTCTTAAAAAAAAAATTCTTCCAGAATGATTGTGACCATCAGAAAACACAAGGGCAAGGTGAGCAGATTGTTTATTTTGAATATTCTAAAGGAGGAAAGAATAAGACAGGTACACATCATTATGCTTTAATTCTTATGGATTCTTACTATTTTATTTTCTCATGTTTACAGAATTCTCAGCCTAAGAGTATCTTTAACTAGGGATAAACACTATGGAAAATTCTGATACAGATGCACATTACAAAAATTCAGAAAGTTTTTTTTAGTGCTCACTTTTAGTATTTTACTTAATTTTGAAATAACATTATCCTTTATCAGATTTCATAAAACTATCACCAGAAACTATGAGAAATGTACAACAAAAAGATCATCTCTCAACATATAAAATATGATGGTTTTCACATGAGGTCTTCCTCCAGATTCTGGAGACCATAATTGTAAGGAAAGATGAATAGGACAATAAATATCTCCCAAACAACACAAATTCCCAACAGCTAGAATTGGCTTATGCAAACTGAAGAACTGAGGGGGAAAATGTGGCTAGGCAAAGGACCATTCACCATTCCAGCAATTTCAAAACATTTGATTCTTTATAAATAATTCTTATTCACCATAGTCTCTAATAGAATTTTCTATTTTGAACTAGAGCCAAACTCAAAAGTTTATGTTACTAATATCATAACAGGATTTTTGACCACACAAAAAGTCCTTGCCTACAAACTTTTGAATCAAAAGGTTGTTTGAAAATGCATACTATTTACACACAGCATCATTTCAAAGAAATTGGCATCTCGCAGTGAAAAAATACTACTGTTAAATATGGTTTGAGTGCAGGTTTTCTTTAAGTTAAGTACAAATTATTTCAGACGTTACAGAATTTGTTTCAATCTTATTTCCTGAAGAGATTGTAATGGGATATCCACTTACAGTGTGTTCACAAGGAATACTGCAGTAAGGCTGAACTTCCATTCGTATGAAAGTGTTGTGCTGCTGACCCTCAAGCAGGACTGCTCATCGACATCAATATAGGACTCATCTTTGCAACTCAATTACTTTCAGTGTTGATAGCAATGGTTACTGTGTTAATTGTGTGAACTTACAGTTCAGCCTGATGGATAATTGAATTAATACCAAGCGGTCTCTCACCTTGAGCTTGGACTCAGTACCTAGTTAGATATGAGAACAGCACTGTAAAATTAAAGCTTTCTTCAAAAGGACCCTTTTGAGAAGATCATAAACACTGCCACAGATGTTAGGTCACTTGAGTAAATATCTTAGGGCCTCCAACAACAATGTCAGAGAATGTAACAGCTCCAGCATATTTAGCCCTTTCTGTATAATGTTACTGTTACAGATACTGCATTTGCAAAACCTCAGGAGAACAGTAAGATCAGGAGTAAGACATAACTAGAACAGATGCTGCAGAACTGGAAAGAAAAAGAAAAGAAGGTTAGCCCTGGATTTTCTTAATCCCATTGAGAAGTATCTTTCTTTGAGCAACAGCTCTAACTGGAAAATGTGTGAAGCACTACCTGTTCAAGACAATCTTGGCAATGGTCTAAAACAGATGCACATCTGAGTGTGTATATATATGTATATGTATTTATGCATGTGTATATTGTTTATCTGTATAATCAAAATAGTTAAGGCATTTTTTATATTTTAATCATGTGATAATTTGTTCCTATCCTGCAAAAATTAAATTAGACAGAAAATGCAATTATCGGTGCAGAATATAATAGTTATCTTATGCCATTAGAATAGTCAGCCACTGGGACTTTATCACTACTGCAAAGTCTATTCCATAAGCCCCCATACTGCCATCATCACTACCTCACCTGTCACTTTCACCTAACAGATGCACAGCTCTGCACATGCACACAGGAAAACTCAGCATTTTCCACAATCAACTAAATAGCCTGAAGTGAAAGACAAACACGTTGCCTGGAGCAATATTGCTTGATTAACACTGAATAGTTCTTTAAAGTGATCACATGAACTTTAATCTGAAAGATTGCTTTGAATTGTTAAGGATGGAATCTGTTGCTATGAGAGCTGTCAAACAACTGTGGTGAATTTAATGTGTAATAGATGATAACCTTTGTCGGTTTTAATATTGAATTCCATGTTACTGATCCTAGTAAATAATCCTTACCTTCCCCCAGTGAATACCTGCTATATCCCAAAGCCCTGCACAGTACACGAAGACATTTTAGTAGAGCGTTTTTCATGTAAAGCACACATACTGTATAGATCTGACCTCATCACTGGTTGCCTCAGGCTATCTCCTGCATACCGTCTGTTTTCTTGATTTTCTCCTGAGGTTGTCATTATCTAAGGTTTGTAAATATTTCAGAAATTTGAGACCTGTATAATAATTGCAAATGGTTTATTGTTGTTACGCTGAACTTTCAGTAGCATTCAGACATACATTTTTCTCTATTTTCTCTATTTTACTGGTGGATGGTTCAAATTCTACTGTGCATAATTTAGCTGTAATTTAAATTACACTATACTTAGAGTAGTTTTAAGCAGAAGACTCCTCACCAGGCATAGTTTTGATCTCAGCTAACAAATAAACAATATATGTTTTTACTTCATATGGTCTTAATTTCTATTTGTCAAAGTGCTATATAGATTTTATGGATATTTTATGCAAGTTTATGCATGAAACTCAGCTGTTTGGAGAAACTGCTGACCTCTCTATTGAAGTGAAAGAAATGTGAAACAAAAATTTAAAACTCTTTTGTCCTTTAAAAAGCCGTAGGAATGTACTAGGGATGATAAAGGACACGTGCACTTGAAACAGATTAAAGGGAGTGCAAAACTGGTTCCTTCCCAGCATCTCAGTCTATACAAATTTCTTTGTATTAAAGCAGTGATCATTTACTGAATATATTTGCTTTTATGTGATTATGTATATATACTTAGCAAAGTATCTTGTGTAAAGCAGAAAGCTACAGAAGTCCTATAAAATCTGCCTTGAAAATTGTATGTGGCATCAATTTTGGCAGCATTATCACTGCATTCATTTTGAAAGTATACTTCAATTTTTATATCAGATCTTGTATTGTAGCAATAATTTACTCTGATATTAACATTAGTATTCAATTTTCATATCAAATTCTTCATTCTAGTATAATTTACTCCAGTATTACATTACTATTCATACCTGCCTACATTATTCTACTTTTGTAGATGCTTTCAATACATTTCTTTTTAGCATTCATTATGTTAAGACTGTGATGATATCCTACCAAATGGGATAGATAGAAGAATGTGTATAGTGTAAAAAAGATGTATTATGATGATAGGGAAGCTTAAGAGGGCTGATGATTTTTTTAAGATGCTGCTAAATATTATTATGATTACTTAATTAAGTCATTTATATTAGAATCAGAAAGTTCATTTGCTTTGCACAAGCTTTACAGATAAGAGGGAGAATTCCTTGAAATTTCACTTAGCATATTTTTTATACCCAGTCATGTGGATTTCTGTACTTTACATGAAACATTCAGAAGTGGAGGCAATAATTTGTAAATGACATGAGAAAAAGAAATCACAGTATATTTTCTTTTCAAAATATTTAGTGTCTACAATTCATCTGTGAACCGAGTAAATCATGGCTTCTTCAAGTGCAAGGATCGAAACCAATTACCATTAGTGACCATCAGGTGCAGCCGATCCTTTCTGTCCTGTTGCCTGAATCTCAATGATCTCCCAAGTGTGCCCGTGCAATTTAACAGGAAGATCAATACACCGCGGCAGTTAGCAGCAGCTCTCTTGAAGTGCTTCACAAAACATGCTACATTTCTCTACCGAATAAATGTCAAAACATTCCAACAGCTACAATTCTAGGAGAAATTGTTCTTGTGAAACATTATTGACATACTTTAACCCACATTTCCCGCTGCTCTCCAGCTTCCTACAGGCCAGTCAATTCTGATTTGGCAAGAGCCACATCGACACGTGTCCCCTGCTGACTTTGTCTGTAGGCATGAAAGATATCACAATGCGATGCAGAAGTTCCTGGGTGTCAGGGGTCAGTAGTCTAGCTCTGACCTAAGGTCAAGGTGACAACAACCTGTCTCCTGGGACTTGTCTTCATCTCTAATATGGCCTTGGAAACAATCAATACCATTACAGAGCTTGCTTTTCTAACACACTGTGCCACCTTATCTAAGCATTTGAAGACCATGACTTACAAGACTTCCTGTCTGAAAATATCTTCATTTTCCCATTATACTGCAAAACATCTATATTAGATTTGGCACTTTTTTTTTTTTTTTAATCTGTTTAATGTGGTAAATTAAATTGATTCTTTTCACTTTTTAATGGCTTTCTGCAAGCAGGTTCAGTTAACCTGGACTTTCCTGGTCTTTTCGTGTATATGATGGAGGTGTAATTCCTATTTCTATATCAAATTTGTTCATGATCCCTCCTATTTTTTCCCTATTTCCTACTAGTAACTATTTTCTTTATTTCTTTCTATCTTTTAGGAGAGTAAATCTCACTGCTGCATCTATATGCTGTATTTATATAAAGATATACATACAGATATTTAAAAAACCTCATCTTTAAATATATCTATAAGAACATAAGTAACCTGAAACATACCTCCCAATTTTGTCAGGCCATAGAAGGTTAGAGTATTATAAAAAGTAATTACTCATATGAACAAGCTGATAACCAATGAGATAGCCACTTTTATCACCTGTTTACAAGAGCTATGGCAATTTCCAATACAGAAAAATGTTGCTTCTTTCAGAAATCTCAACCATGATGCTTCACAATTCTGTGTAGTTGGGGGGGGGTTTGATTTTTTTTCAAGGGATTTTTTCTTGTAAATAAAAAACAACAAGCCATAACTAAAGCTATCTGTGACAGATCTAAGTATATTTTAGGGAGTGTATAAGTTTCTGTTAGTTGAGCTATGCTAGAGAAAGCCAACAAAATTGAGAATCATATACAGCCAAAGCACTGGAAGAAGGAGAAATATGTCTTTAAAATGAGTCAGCTGTCTCATCACACCAACTAAAAATTTGGCATCAGATTTCCTCATAATGGACAATTAACAGTCAGTATCAAAAGCAAAGATTTAAGACAAGCTATGCATAAATCACAGTGGTATGGACCCCTCTTCTGGCCTTTCAAGACTAGAAGATAAAAATTAAATTAATTAAAATGAAATTCAAACCCACAAATATTGTTTCAGATGTGTGCTACAGACAGTCTAGTAAGTCTGTAATGTACATAGTGTACTTTTGGGGAGTTTCAAAATAACAGAATTTTCAAATGAGAGAAATATGTGTTTTTCCACTCTAAAGGTTACATATTCCTCCACCCTTGTTAGCACACTGTAAGGAAATGTAGCATAAGGCTGTTTCTCTGGCTTAATCTCAAAGCATAAGCTTGACTCTCAACTTTATGTATCCTAAATGAACCCTGCAGATGCAGTTTGGTGGATAATTACCCTTTAGAGGATAAGGATACTACCCAAGCTCTTCTCAGCTACAGAGAGGAGCCCAAGTAGAAGCCGCAGGGATGGACTTTCTCCTTCTCCTGCTTTCTTTTATTCATACTTTTGTACCTGTTTCTCTCCTTGGGTCTATGAGGCCAATAAAGCAGTTTCATTCAAGCTGCAATTGAGTGACAACATTCCAAATTTACACTCATGTATATGAGAAGGGAGACAGACTTTTTGTCTACCTGCAGCAATTCACAAAGGTGTTGCAGTCTCTAGGTCCTGTCATTACTGCTTGAGAATGTTAAGAGTAGTAAAAGGGATCTTAGATTACTGTGAAAAAGCTAGCATGAGACACTCGTGAAGATGAATATATCTGTAAAGTAATAAAAACTCCCACTCCTATGCATGATGCACTGCAAATTTACCTCGAATCTGCACCTATGCAATACTCACACATTAGCTTAGAAGCACTAGCTACATGTTAAGGGCTCCAGCCAATAATCACTTCAGCTGTCAGGGTTTCCACTTTCTCACATCTCATGTCTGTTCAAGCCTTCAGTGACTTATGCATGAGTTGGTGGCCAGCACATTCTGCGCAGCCCATTCTCAGCACCATGCAATAGCAGAGATCTTTTCCTTGTTTAACTTTCAGGAGGTTCACGAGGAAGTATAGCAAGGTGAATGAAACCTACTATCAGAGATGCAAAAGCAGTCATAAAACTACCGTGTCATATTTTAATAATGGTTAGACATAGAAGAGTTTCCAACCTAAGGGTTCTTAGATTGGAGTAGTTGTGGGCTGTCTTTACCTAACTTAGCCTTTTGCATAGCCTATTCTGAGGTATCTAGCAGTTAGAGAGGTACAGAATATTTTTTTTTTTGCTTTCTCTACCTTGCTGTATCTTGCTGCACCTTAATAAACTTCCACCACCACCCTTTGGAGCTCTCCCTTCAGTCCATCATATCAGACACTATAATTGCCGCTGTGCTTATTTTGTGCAAACTGAAAGCTGCTGGCAGAGCATAACCCTACTTAACCCTTCTTTAGGCTACCTCTACAAAAGTGCAGTCGGAAGTCCAATAGTGTGAAAATCTGAATCCTCCTTTTTTCCCTTCCACATACCCTGTGTATTCAAAAGAAGCAGCACAAGTGCTGCAGAAGACACTTACAGGGCACAACTGGTAATGTATGCTGCAGACTATTTTATCTTCTTGGAAGCAAATGAAGCTGTTGTCCTTTTCTTTCATAGTGATTTTCCTATACATCGACTAGGGAAATTACTCAGATATATCTGGACAAAGGCTCTTAATCCAGAAAAGAATAAAGAAAGAAAAAGAAAAAAAAAGGGGGGGAATAAAGAAAAAAAAGAAAAAGGGAAAGAAAAAAAGAAAAAGGAAAGGAAAAAGAAAGAGAAAAAGAACAAGAACAAGAAAGAGAAAAAGAACAAGAACAAGAAAAAGAGAAAGAAAAAGAAAAAATAAAAAGAAAAAGAAAAAGAAAATGGAAAAAGAAAAGGAAAAGAAAAAGAAAAAGAAAAGGAAAAGGAAACATAAAAATAAAAAGGAAAATAACAAAAAAAAAAGAAAAAGGAAAAGAAAACAGAAAAGGAAAAGAAAAAAAAGGAAAAAGAAAGGAAAAGAGGAAAAAGGAAAGAGGGAAAAGAAAAAGGAAAATTAAAAGAAAAATAGGAAAAAGAAAGAAGAAAGTAGGAAAAAATTATGAAGGATAATGGAATTTTTTCTTTGTTTCTTCTCAATTTCAGATGAAAGAAATCTTTAGATCTTGAAGACTAAATAAAATGTAATGAACATTCTGACCACAAACACCCTCTCTTCCTCTGTCTTCAAGCACTGTGGGAAATAGAGAGTTTAGCTGTGATAAAGAATGGACATCTCTCAAAGCATTAGTTAGAAGAAAGATACTGTCTGATTTATCATTCTCATCATATATTTCACTCTCAAGTCTTGTTGAGAATGTATATCCTTATTAGGACCATCATCATTTGTATTTTAAGACTAAAGTAGTTTAGTTTTAGAATCTAAGAAGTTACTAAGACATCTAGAGCTAAGCTCCATTAAACTCTTTGACCTAAACCCTATGAACAGCCATTAGTTCAGCAGGAAGAACATTACTGTGCCAGCACACAGTGTGAGTACAAATCCTCTTCCCCTTCTGCCTGCCTGCCTCTCTCCCTCTAAAGTATTATGCTTTATACAAAAAAAAAAAAAAAAAAAAAGAGAGAACTATGTGAAGTCTTAATGGATTATCAAATGAAATATGATCGCTAATGGTTATGTATTGTAGTTAGTGTTTCATTAGCTGCTGTAAGATCAAACAAAGGTTGGCTTTGCACTGTAGTTCTCTGACTTCAGCTCAGAGTTGCAGAAATTCGTTGTTAAATTATTTACCTCTGTACTTTTCAATGTCAAGTTGGTTTTACCTTTCTGTCTTTTCTTGTCTTTTGTAACCTACTCATTGTCCTTACAGAAACTGGTACTTCTAGTGGGAGTCAGTTGATAGAAGATTGAATGAATGAATGAATTTATGAATGAATGAGTGAATGAGCAAATGAATGAATGAATGAAATGATTCATAAGAAGGAGATTGCTGTCTGTTTGACAGTGGGTGACAGAATAGAATGACCCTGATAGTATGAATCTTACTCAGGCAAAGAAATGGTGTTTACCTCTGATTTTTCTGTGACAGTTATTAGTGAAGTGTTTTATCACCAATTCCTCTTTGTGGGGACCAAGTGTGAAAGCTGAGTTTAGGTGCTTGCTTTCTTTTCACAAATCCATATTGTTCCATAGCAGAAGTGACCACCACAGTAATTCCTGCTGGCTGTTTACTCAAACAACCAGATTTTATGTCATCCACCTTTTACAGTTTATAGAATCATACAATGCATTGTATTGGAAGGAGCCTTTAAAGGTCATCTAGTCCAAATGCCCTGCAGTAAGCAGGGACATTGTTAACTTGAGCAGGTTTCCCAGAGTGCCATCAAGTCTGAGCCTAAAAGTCTTCAGGGCTGGGGCCTCCACTGCCTCATTGGGCAACTTGTTCTAGTATTCCACCATCCTCATATTAAAGATCTCCTTACTAATGTCCAATTCTTATTATTCTGAGTGATAGCTATGACACTTCTTAGACTGCTCTTTCCTCAAAGAAAAGATCAAGATATGCAACCTGATGATCCCTAAAGTAAAAGGTTTTGCACTCACTGTCTACATCCTGAGAACTGAGTAATAGTGTGCTAGTGACACTATGAGAAGTCTGCACTTGTATAATCTTCTACTGAAGCAGAGTACTTCTCAAGAAATCATTGAAGTTGTGTATTACTTCTTTATAATGTATTACATTGGAATTACTCAATTATAGTTTAAACTGTGCTGCTGCAGATCTATTACTGGTGCAAAACTGACTTCGATTACAGAATTTTTCTTCTGTGGTTCTTAAGCGAGATTTGGGCATGATTTTAATATAATCTTCTCTAACACCATTATTAGCAGGTGTTTCCTGTTCTGTGAAGTGGAGAAGTCACAGCGAAGCTCAAGAAAAGCAATCTACACCCTGCCCTGGACCCCCCTGGCTTTAATCAGGTCCAGAGCACTGGGAACTTTGTTCATTTGTGCTTGGCGGTTTCTTATAAACTTATTTTTGAAGTCAGCAATTGTGCTTCTCTATAAAATGCAGAATTTCAGAATTTGAGACTTATCACCTGCAAGCTCAATAATAGCCTGCCCTTTGAAATATCACCTTGTTCTGGATACTAAAATTTAATACTTTACTTCAATCAGAAGGGACATTGGCCTATGATGTTGTCAAGACCCATGATATAACAGATGCAGAAAGGCTGACAACAGAACAGCATGTTGCTTGTAAAATCAAGCAAAGCACTTTTCCCTTTAAAAAGAACGAAGACAGCAGGTTTTTTCTTCTCTTGATTTTTAATGGTTTTAAAAGTATGGTCAAATATTGAACAATTGTATAACTTTGTAAATATGTGGCTTTCTTCACTGTGAAAGACTGTCTGGAAATGCTTTCAATGCCATTATTTCTAAAAAAAAAAAAAAAATCTTAATTGCAAGTGCCTGATTATTTTTCAGAGCTTCCACCTAGTCAACACTGAGCAGCATACAAAGTAACAGGTAGGTAGAATGGTATTTAACAAATGAGTATTTGAAGCAATTGTCTAATATGATGTTCTTTCCAGTAATTCATTTTCTATAGTAACTGTGTTGGTTACCAAAGACTGAGTACATTTCAGCATCATTTTTATGAGCACTTCTCCTAATCTGTTCTGTTAATAATGTTCCACTCCAGTGCTGGTGACAATACAGTTGCTTCAGCAAACGATGAGGTCAGAGACATTTGCTACTGACCTCAGCAAAATAATCAGTTAATCAATTGAAAGGAGAAAAAAACAGTTCTATACTCATCACCATAGTATTTAACTGCCATATATAAAATGAGAATCACATCAGTTAGCTCTGTCTACTCTCTTGCTCACCTCATCCTAAAGACCAAATCTGCCCAGTCTCCTTCAGGTGTACTATTCCATGTGGGTTAAATCCTTGGTGTTCAGTCTAAGGAAGTAATTTCATGTTGTTCTGAGCACAAGACAAAATATATTTAACAATTCTATTTACCAAATAGAAATATGCAAGCACAATCCACAACCTGTGCATAATTTCAGATTCTTAACCGTATACAGGAATATTACATCAGTCTTTTGGTCAAACTGGTAAATGTATTGAGAAAACAGGAAAGAGATCTCATGTTTTGAGATCCTATGCTTCTCCCTTGTGCATCTTCAGACTTGAAGTTTAGGACTGTGTGCTGCAAGTCTTAATGAAGAAATGCAGCTCAAGAAAATGTCACAGGGAGGTGGCATCCTGGGACAGGTTGTCTTTCCCAGTACATTATGTTCTGACCCTGGCAAAGCAGTTGACGAGCTAACCTGTAGACTAGCCAAGTGCTTCTGCTTAACACAAGCACAGCTTCTAGCTATCAGTGAGCTCCCATTTATACTGAATTACACAGCCAGATAAGAAGAGTAAAAGGCAGGTCAAGCAACTTCCCTGCAGTCACGGAGCAAGTGAGTGGCTTAACTTCTATCTGATGATGATTAAATAGACATTAAAAATACAGGAAATTCAGAGGGATGAAAAATGACATGATGATTGAAAGTACGAAAACGACCTGTTAAGAAACCCAAATAATCTTTCCTTTGCCCCTGGAGCACTAACCGTTTCCATTTGCAGTTCTTTGTTCTTTCATACCTGTCACAGATGGTATCATTTTTGAATCAAGATCTTTTTCGTAGGCATTTCAGAAGTCTGCAGTCTCTGGCTACTGAAATCTGAAAGAACCTGTATACATATACAAACCTCAGGTGGAGTACTGAAAATGGGCACAGATATTGGATTTCTGATTACTTTAATGCTTACTGTCTTTGTTATTATACAAGATGCTTCATCAGCAAGCTCACCTTTGCTGTTTTCTAGGAAGTGCTATAATTTAATGATCTGGTTTTAGGGGTTAGGAAGTTTGTGTACGTAAGTACACTAACTGTTTAATGACACTTGTATAAATGGTAGCACCTGGAGTTTTCAGCTCAGTTTCAGCAAGGTACTTAAGCACATGCCTAGCTTAAAGCAAGAGAGTAGTCCCATTGAAGTTAATTAGACTTCCCTTGTACTTAAAGTTAGGCATGTGCTTAAGTACCTTGCTGCATTAAGACTTTAATGAAGATTGGGGTATAACTGCCTTTGTTGCAGTGTGTGTAATGTGAGTCATTTAGTGCAGAGCTGGGAATACAGTAAAGCATAGCAAAATGAGCGCCAACACAGTAAGGTTAGGATAAAACTTTCTGAATATTGTGGTCACTGTTTTCACACTCAGTTCCTTATTTACATTAACAGCAAGGGCTCTTTTTTATTTCTTCTGGGTTTTTTTGTTGTTTTTTTGTGTGTGTGTGTGTGTGTTTGTTGTTTTGTTTTTTTTTTTTCTTGCAGGCAGCAGGACTCAAAAAATGTCTTTATGTGTTTTAGGGTTTTAGTTACCAATATTGATAGCAAGATATCGATTTCAAGAAGTTTTCTTCTGGCTGCTTTAAGGATGTGCATATGAGTTTTAACATCTTTTCCCTCGGTGACTGGATCTGAGGCCTTCTGAAGTCAATGGGAAGGCTCTTATCAGCTTTAATAGGCTTTGGATCAGGTCCTAAAGAGGTGAGAGAATTTTTTTGACATCTGTGCTTTGTACCTCAGCCAGAAGTCAGCAGTGCACCACCCTTCAGCATTGGAGAGGAGAGCGAGATGAGGAAGACAGTGAGCAGGAGATTCCTGCTTTTCTGTACTGAAGAACTAACCCAGTTCCAAACTAACTCACAAGGTCTAGATGAATCACAGCACAAGGTGGCTTCAGGCCAAACCTGGAAACTTTGTTCTTTACAACTGACCATAAGCATTCAGAGATACTGCTTCTGCTTTTTGTTTAAAACAAAAACTAACCAACAAAAAACCTGCAAACAAACAAATGAAAGAACACATTTTACAGGATACAATGATAGAAATAGTGAAAACCAAGGTACATGTAGTAGTGGGTAATTTATTTTTTTCTGATTCATGTTCTTTTACTGAGACAAGAAGCGCAATTAATAGCAACTTCTAATAGGTTTACAAACAAGAATCCTGTTGCCCATCCTACTGGCTAGAGAAATTAATCACATTTTCTGTACTTACAGTCTTAAACTGCCGCTTATTATCAGATGTCATATAAGGTGGAAGGGTTTCTTTTTTAATAAACATAGCAAACATTACAAAAATAAACCTGATATCATTACAAAAATAAACTCATAAGACAATTAATAACCATACAACGAACTATTATTGGATGCATACAAGTGCGACTTCTGCACACTGCTTAAAAACTAGGTTAAAACAGCTCAAAAGAAAGCAATACCAATATCTGTTTGAACTCTTTTTTGCAATGTTGTTAATTTTGAGGGGGGTAAGGCTTAAACATGGCAGAAGAGAACATTATGCACAGGTCATGAATGCTGTGATTTGAAAAAAGGAAGAGGGGCAGTTTGAAAGCATTAAACATATATATAGCAGCATACATTAGACCCCATCAGACAGAACCTCTAAGATCCTGAATTTATCAAATGACAACATTCATTTTGTATTATGTAGAAGACAACAAGAAAGTCAGCAACTTCATGTGCTGACATTGCAGTAAAACATGATTTTAATTAGCTCACACAGAGGACACATTGAGGAAAAAGTGACATTTCATTGAGGAATATACTATTAAACACAACCCTCCTTGACCTGCCATTTATCAGAGTGCAACCCAAAAGTCACATGACTCATCCAGTCTTTTTCATTGTCTTTTGAACCTTGGAAATATATGTTTCATTTGCAGAGACATGGGATCCTCCTGGTTTCTTGACACATAGTAGTAACTGCTGCTTTCCTATAGAGTGGCAATGCATCTCTGATGGAGGGCAGGAGGCACAAATCTTTATTGTAGTGGCTGCTTTGAACACTGAAATAGCTTCATGACAGACAGTTTAATTATTGAAGTTACCAGCTGAGAGAACTTGGAGAAAAAAATGGAAACATGGATCTTACTTCAGAGCAGCTCCAGATTGTCCTCAAATTAGAAAAATGAATCACAAACAGAAGCAAAAAAAACAAACAAAAAAAAAATTTAGAGAAACTAATTTACGATTAGTGTCATGCCAAAAACATGTTAGACTTTTGTTATGTGAAAGTCTAAGGTATCTCTATTGCTTTTATCAAATATACTAATGAAAAATATATACTGTATTAATATCACTATCCAGATCTCAGAAATAAGGGCAAGTGCAAATACAAATTTTTCACCTCATTGTCTATGTATTTAGCACACGCTAGACCTGACACTGTAGGAAACAAAACAAAACAAAACAAAAACAAAAACAAAAACAAAAACAAAAAAAACCCCAACCAAACAAAAAACAATCTACAAACAAACAAACACAAGTATAAAATATATCCATGATATTCTGCTCTCTGTATTTCAACAATCTCATTAATACCCCTGGGAGGAGATTTATGTGGTTAAAGCTCAGGACTGGAACTGAGGGGCTTGATGTCCAGTCCCTAATTCTGCCAAATTCTCCTTCTGAATCAGTAAGTTGGTGAGCTGTTACTTCTCTGTCTATAAAATGGGGATAGTAACACTTTCAACCTCAAAGAGGGGTTATGAGGGTAAGTCTGCTAATGCCTCTAAGATTCTTAGATATGAGGGTGACGAGTGCCATAGAAAATCCTATAAATAACAAAAATAAACTGTGAGAGCCTGAGGCACTGGAAGCTGCTGCCAAGGCTGTGCATTTCCACACTCCCCTTACTGCGGGAGATGTGGCTTGGAGCCAATATGCAGTCTGAGAGTGGATCCTGCATTACTGGAGTGTGTATGTTGTTTGTTTATTTGGTTTTCGCAAAGGGTATCCTCCACACAACTGAGGTAACCACAGTCTGTTTAAAACGGGCTGCTGCAGGAACCAGAGAGCAAGAGAGATTTGGCAAGTCTGTTATACTTAGTTTTGGTTGCTGTTGGCTTTCATTTTCCTTTTTTTTCATGAGAAATATGTTTTCTGAAACCCTTCCGGACTTTCTTTTTTTTTTTTTTTTGGGTGGAGGGTGGGGAGGGATTGGTTCAGTTGCTCTTATTCTCATTGAGATTTCTATTTGTTTGCTTGGCAGGCTGTGCTAGCAGCCAGCAGGTCTGAAAGGTCAGCCCCACCATCTTGATGGACTGCCTCAGCCTGTCAGCAGCACAACTGGATCTGGACCAGGAGTCAGAAATATTTTACTGTCTCCTTCAGTGGAGTTTATGAAGAGGGTCCTGATTCCAACGCTCCAATATAGACATGGAGAAGGGAACTCCC
This sequence comes from Psilopogon haemacephalus, assembly GCA_013396835.1. Lineage (NCBI taxonomy): Eukaryota > Metazoa > Chordata > Aves > Piciformes > Megalaimidae > Psilopogon > Psilopogon haemacephalus. The sequence goes on from VWZI01016707.1 coordinate 79,854, forward strand.
ACAAAGGAGATGGTATTTGCTGCAGCAGCTAGCAGGTTACCAACCAAACTCCTTAGTTGCTTGCCAGCTTTATACCCCTGAACAGGTGAGCATCACTCCACTTGTAGTCTGAGCAGTGAAGAGGCTATCTATGTGCATAGTGCCTGATTTTTTGGGAGGCAGGATTCCCAACTCACAACATCCAGGTGACTGTGCCCATCTGACACCCTACAGTAACAGATATTAATCCCAAAGAAGACTATTTTTTCAGAATTGGTTAAAGCAATCCCTGGCAGCAGATAGCAAGCAAAAGCTCTATTGAGAAGGGAGAGAGAAGAATGAGTGCATTACGGTCATTCTCATGGAGTCCGGATAGAGAGATCAGAGGAAGTGCTACAAGATCCAGACCCACATGCTTACCAAGGAAATACTGTCTGTTTCAAGACAATTGCATGCCCAATAGGATGCATGCATATGTTTGTGTTCGTGACATCCCTGAGTTTCTGTATAAACTACTGTGTGACCATTATCAATTATGAAACAAAGGAAGAAGAAACAAACATTCCAAGATAAAGTTCTGCTGTATGCTGAACAGCAAGACACCTGCTTTGTCACAGGGGAAGAGATCATTGCAGGAGCTGTGCTACAACACACTCTAGACTCAGCCAAGACATGGAGGAATCAATAAATTTGAGATGTAAAGAAAAATATTCCCCCTCTGCCTCACTCAAACAAGTTTCTCCCCAAATTGCCCTAAGAAGGACATGATGTCCCCTCACAGTAGTCTTGAGAGATTGAAGGCTGAAATCAAGTTCTTTTCCATGTGGTAGTAAAGGAAGGAGTGAAACTAAGCATATATTAGTTACTACAGTGGATAAATAATCCATAGTTAAGGTGTCACCCTCATGCTGGAGCAAAGGCTGTCAACAGCAACAACTGGGGTTCGATGATCATCTCTTCCCTTCAAATTTCCCCTAGCAGCAGATCCAGCTGCCCTGTTGCTGCATCCTCTTGTCCACATTAAAACCCAAAACACATGAAGAAGCAACAGGTCTGATTCCTCATCTTGCATTTCTGAAAACTCAGAAGAAGAAGGATTGTTCATGGAGATATCCAGCTCTAGACATATCCTCTGTCTTGAAAAACAAGAGGGGAAAGAAGGGAGACGTTTAAAGGGCAAAGCGACAGACAGAAAGTGTGAGTGTGAGACGAATATACAGAGAAGAAAAGCGAACCAGCAGCACAGCAGTGTTGTGAAAAAGAGAAGGGGAAATAAGAGACCCTGTAGAAAAAACCAACCATCCAAACAAACAAAAAAACAAAAAACAACAAAGCACAAACACCCCACCCCCCAAAAAACCTAAACAAATGAAAAAGCAAAACAAAAGACAGTGACATGCAGTGGGCCATTTAAAGTCAAAGCACAGAAATAGGACACTGGAGAAAAGACATGTAAATGGCAGGAAAGTTAGGCTGAGGAGTATTCAGACTGTCTTTTTAACCATCCCCTTTCATAAGCCAAAATCTGCTTGTCTGTTAGTTTAACTCATTCTTTAAGATGACATTATGTCCACCAGACTGTCCCTGTATCCACCAAACTATCTCCCTGTGCCCCAAATCAACCTGCAGTAGTGCTGCACAGTTTTTGTCTGTAAATAATCCTACTGATGTTTAAGTAGAATCTTTGTTGTTGGATTTCCAGTCCATGACATGTTTTCAGATGGACCAGGGCAATGATGAACAAGTTATTCCCTTCTTTCCTGAAAATCATACCATGATTTCTTCCTTTATCTTCTTCAGATGAACTAAATGTATTCAGTCTTTTTTGAAGGTCTTTGTAGGCCTTTGATCATTCTTGTCAAAATGATCCATGTCACTTATGAAGCATAGTACTCAGATACTTTCATTAATGCCTTCACAACACTGAGTAAACAAAAAGGACTGCTTTGTTTTAAATATGTATATTGTCTCTTGCATATACACCACACTTTCTTTTCCTTAAAAACTTGATTCTAAAACCTTTCTAACACATGTACAGCCTGCAGCAACCATGACCTATATAGCTACCAATTTCTTCGAAACATTTCTGCCTGACCAACTACACTCTCATCCTGTATTTATTGATCATTTCTCTTTTAAGTAGTGCCTTGCACTTGTCCTTCTTAGAATTTTATCCTCCCTCCCCCTTTTCTTTTCCAGACCATTTTGCAAATCGGTCAAGGTCATTTTGAATTTTAAGCCTTTCTTACTTGTGCCTCTTTCTCTCTTCCTTGCATTTGCATTATCATTAAGGATACTTCATGTGTGTATGTATGCACATACCTACATAAAGGAAGAAAATGGGAAAAGTGTACTCTGTGTATCTGATGTTTGTTTATGTGGTAGAGTTAAGATGAGACGAGATTCCATCTAAGGGAGAGTGGCTCTCTGCATCATTTTCTTCACCCATTACAGTGGATCATACTTAAGGAAAATATCTTGTTAGATGTTAGTTAATCTTTAAACCTACTATCCCATTTAAGGATGTAGGAAAACGAAACTAACATAAAAAACAATGCATATATATATGTGTATATATACATATACAAATGTGCATGAACATGCACATATATATATATATATATGGATTTGTTGCTTAAACTGTTCATAATGCAATAAAAATGAGTAAGAGACCCAAATACACTAATAAAATAAAATTAACCATTTGGAGTTACTCTCATGTTTCCATGGAAAATTCCTATAATTTCTCACACGTCACTAGGACACCATCTTTCAAAATTACACTGTGTTTGCACAGAGCTGAGACCTGAAAATGAGTGTACTGAGGCCTATTTCCATTGCTTTTGAGCACAGGCTTTTTCATTTACCTCTCACCATAACAGTTGGACTGCACAGACGCACTGAAGCTTAACAAAAAAGACTCTCATCTCAGACAAAAACTGTAATTATCACAGGGGAACAAGTTAAACAGAAAACCCTGCTGGAATAAGATTTCCACATATTTAGAGTGTGTTAATACCAATAATATGGCACATACTAACAATAGAATCTTTCTGTAGCTTTTGTACTATTAGATATGAATTAAAATATGTATGATCACATTGCCTCAAAAGAAATAAGATGTTCAAACTCTTTTGTGAATTGTTTTTTAAATGTTTAGGAGGTAGGGAAATTAATTTAAGAAACTTTAGTTTGTTTTATACATAAGTGTCTCCATTTCAATCAGTCACAATTTTTCAAATTATGATAGTACTGATATAGAAAATACAAATGACTAATTTAAAATATATTTTTTAAAATACACCATGCTATGTTCAAATATACACACTTTACATTTATTTTTCCAGCAGTCATATTACTGACATGGAAGGCTAATAGGCCTATTAGATGTCCTGGCTTGCCCCACCCTTCTGCTGATGAGGGAAGCAAGGGTGGGAGGAAAACAAAGGCTTGGGCCATTATGTCCCCTCTCAAAGTGATTAACAGGTACCCATGGGTATTTAGGTACTTGTTAGTCTCTTACCCAAATACAGGTAAGCAAGCCCTGGGTTCACCTCAATATGATCAGCTTTGCAAATGTCATTCTGATTGGTGAATCTCTGTGGCCAAAGGAGCCATTGCATTCAGGCAAGTAATATAAATTGAGCCAAGCTGCAAGCAGTAGTGCTGCTCTGTGCTGCCTCTGCCTCAGTGCTTTGCTTCAGTGTGTGCTGCTCTGCTCTACAGACTGCTTGGCTTGGACAAGGTGCTCTGCTCTGCCTCCTGCTTCAGACCAGCTTAGCCCTGATGTTTTGGGCTTGAATGACCTGGAAACTTAAGTGCCTGAAGTTTAGCAGGAGAAGGCATTAAGTCCCATAATGTGGTGAGAAGTGCCACTGAACATCGTACTCTCCACACATCTGCAAGAGATCCTGCCTGCACCTCTGCAAGCCTACATGCCAAGAGGAACCAGGATCAGGTCTGCCTTTTTCCCAGCACCCTGCTAAAGTCAGGGAAAATTTGAAAGCCTCTCAACAGCTACCAGAACATTGAGCAGCTCCAACACTGCCACAAAGGAGCAAGGGACTATCTCTGAATTCTGCTCCACTGCTGTGAGTAAAGAATCCAGGCTCCAGGCTGCCTATTTATAAGTGGGGCAAAGCCATTTGTGGCTAAACCTTTCCAGCATTCTGATTTTCCTAAATTACTAAATTGCCTGTGTGCCTGTGTCCTGTAAACATCCTTTTTATGATTTCCCCAACTGAATTAGGACCCAATTTTAACTAGTTTGTACATAGTTTGTGGGTGGGGCTTTTGGAAATAAAATAACTACATATTTTATAATTCCTGCCTTGTTAATTGCCCAAAATTGATTCAATCATCTACCTTAAATTAGCTGTCCATTACACCGGGCATCTTTGAAAGACTCAGCATGTCCATCCTAGAGTTAGGAGTATTTTCAAGACAAGTAAGAAAAAAAAACAGGAATTAAAGATATGTATATGTAAGGTCAAGGTGCTAACAACGGAAAGCACAGAAGGAGGTGTCAGCAGATTTATTCATGTCACAGGTGTTATATATAGGAATTATTGCTTACTTTTATAGTATTAACATAGGCATGTACACATATGTATATAAACAGTGATAAGATTTAGTTATACTTCAAAGTCCAATGTTCCTTCCCCCCAATGATACGTGCCATAGACATGTCTTTTTCTATGGCATGTATTAAACCTGCCTATATGTGTGCACATATATTTGTGAATATAAATTTCTTCTGTGTGCACAAAGATGAATGTTGTAGTGGCTTTATTTGTTTTCAGATACATTAAGTCCTTGAAACATTAAATTTTAATTATAGTGTTAGCTAATATCACTCACTTTTAAAGCTAATTGTGATAAATTTAAGATTTTCCCCCTTTCCCCCCTTCCTTTTAAAATTATGGTACTGGAACCAAAATAAATCTTATGCTTTCATGGAAAGAAATAAATTTTAAAGCTCTATACACATCAACCATTTTTTATGGTGAAAGTATCCTGTTTGAATCTGTGCAGACAGTATTTATGTTATATTCTTTTCAAGGTCTTATCTCTGTAACATTATTGACACATTTGGATCAATACATTTAAAAGTTTCTCTTTTTCTTTTTAATATCAAATACAGCAGTGATTTGTATGTTTACCTTGACAATATACACTTGTCTCTTTAAGGTGACAGCAGATGGTCCAATAAGAAGTGGCAGAACTAAGTGCTGAAAATATAGCAGCCCATCTCAAGCTCCCTTAACCGTAAAATCTATGAATTTATGCTCAACTGAGCGATAAGAAATAGTCATGAAATGTCCAAGGGTGAATCAGGGTGGTTGGAAGTGTACCTATTTCCCCTGCACAATAAGAAACCCTTCAATGCACTGTCTAAACACACAGAAAATATTCAGTAGTTTAATTTACCAGTTAACTGTTTACAGCACACTTGGACTGTGTGCATTACAATGAATTTTTGTGAAATGCCATATTACTTTACCTTCTAGGTTTCTGTTTTGTTAATGCATGCTTTGTAGCTCTCCAAGATTAGTTTAATGCCACCATTCCAGTGTGAATAGTTTGATAGTCTGGGGATTAAATCCTCAGAGAATGTAAGTCGGTGCAGCTCCACTGAAATCCACATGGCATCACAGTTTGCATCACAATATCATCAGGTCCATTACTTACAAATAATTTCAAGTTATAAGCAATTTCACAGACAGGACATTATTCTTTGCATCTGTATCTGCCTCTCTGTCATTCCCCACACCTCTCATTGTAGGTTAGACTCTGTTCCACCCATTCAACAGCGTGGACCAGAGCGGTGTACTAATGGTCTGCTATTTTAATCAAGTGAACAAATCACAGCACAAAAAATACTCCGATTTGTGGATTTTCTTCTGAGCTGTGCTATGGGAGCTTCGTGGCCTTACTCTCAAATGTCTTCTGACATTAAGGCAGTGCTGACTGCAGCTCTCTTTCTCTACAGGGCAACAAAACCTTGTTATCAGATGTCTGTTCTTTGCCATATCTATTTTTCACCATTCTTAAGCTTTCTGGAGTGCACAACCATTGCCACCATCATCCAGTACATCTTTGGACACACAAGACAGTAAGATGGGTATTTTGAAGAGAATAATTCATTTTATTTTCTGAGGTAGCTCAGTGAAAGTGAACATATCATTTAGTATGAGTAAATCAGGCAGGCAGACATAAAAGATCAGCACCCAGAGAAAGAGAAAGATGCCATCAGAGAAAAGGGAATACTTATCATCCTTTTCTGTCGAGATGTTACGGCCTTGCTATGATGTAGCATGGCCATTTTCTGCATAAAGTTAATTTAAGCAGCCCAGGAAGTATTATTCCCCTGCAAGAAATAATTCCTGCTTATTCTCCAAGCTGCCAGTTTAACAGGGGAAAAGAGCAGAAGCAAAAGGAGGGGGCTGGGTCTGACATACCTAATGCACTGCATCAGTCTTCAGTATGGGAATTTAAACTAGCTACATGGCTGAGATGATTAGAGATATTTTTACAGGTAAATTGGGAAACAAGTGCAGAGTCTTGAACAAACAAACAAACAAATACACCCCAAACCAACAAAAAAACCCCAAAACCACAAAATCAAAAAACACCAAACCACAGACACTAGGGAACTCTAAGTCTCCATTCTCCTCTTTCTGGAAGCAGGAGTTAGAGACAGAGAAAGAGAGAATATGCATAATGTATTTTATATGCAAAGCACAGTACAGTACAAAAACAAAGATCACTCACAGTTTTGCAATACATATATATAGCATAACATTAAAGAAATCACTCATCAAAAAAGCATAGTGATTACACAATAAAACATTTTGAGCAACAGAGATATAGCCTGGGCCATTCTCCAATGAAGAATTTAAAATTAACTAATGCAATTATTTTGACAACTGTAATTCCACTAAAATTAAAATTCTTGATGTTGTACTTCATCGTTAACACATAGTTACGAAAGCCATGTATGTCTCCCTCTATATTTGTCAATGAAACACTCCAGAAAGACACAAAAATATCCTTAGTTTCTCTAGCAATTTACTCTGTATTTGTTTATTTGCCAGTATGTGAAAGTAGTAGGTTTGTATCTACATTTTATATTTAGACTTGCATGTAGTGTTGTGCCGGCTAGGAGAGTTATCATTTCTGCTCTTTGGTGGTTGGGCTAGATAAAAAAAATGTATCTGGGAAAAGCTGTGGATTTGCTTGGGCTCTTTTAAAAACAAACAAACAAAACAAAAACCTCACAAAAACAAGAACAAAACAAAAAAAAACCACTGGATGCTGTCCCATTCTGCATCTCTGTAAATGACCAGTCCTATGTGTGTGTCATACTGCTGGACACGGCAAGACTGATGTATCAATTGCATGCAGTGTGCGCATGCCCCATGTACAGAAACATTACTAGGCTGGAACAGAGGCTGAGATGGCTCCAGCTCTCTTATTGCCCTGTTGCCTCACAAAGTGAGTTCAGGGGCTGTTTTCTTTCCTTTGCATTTCCACTCCCTTATTCCTTTCCATAACTATGGCTATTTCTAGTCCTAACTAAAACTTTCAAAAACACTCTAATAGCTATGTAAACCCATAGGTTATTCTGCTAGATAAGAAGGAAAGGAAGTTTAGTTGGCAATCTGTCTTTTTTTTTTTTTTTTTTTTTTTTTTT